>JAODKC010000016.1:3013578-3024597 GCA_026777985.1 Mormyrops attenuatus
TCCCCCAACTTCACGAAAAAATTTGCTCAAAGACTTACAAATCTTTGTTCTGCTGATTTGAATATATCTGTGAGGACGACAATCAGAAAAAAATGTAGGGCAGACAAGTTTTTCTATGTTGCAAATGGTAACGCGTTATTTTTGAGTCAGTTTAATTTGAAAACTTTAATAAGACCAATAATAGTTAATAGTTATCGTTTTTACAGTGTAGTATCTACCAACAGTGGATCTGGAATTGTTTAAATAAGAACAATTCTACTCATATTATCTGAATTATAACAGCATCAAAGTTTGTTCAAATGATGTGTCTGGTTTCTATTTGTTCTCTCATGTTGGGCTAACAGTTTATTGGATATTTATTGTACAATTCTCTGTATTTATTAGTAAGTGAAAATTCAGTGATCTACTTTGTAAAAGGACATAAAATATCTTAATGAAATTACCAAAGAAGTGATGATGATAATTGACAGTATCTGTAAATCCATACAACCAAACTTGTTTTATAAATCAGCCGTAAACTAATAGCTGTATATTTTATATATAATTTTTAAATAATTGTACATTTAGCTAGCTGGATATTTTGAGTAAAATATGACACAAAACATTAGAGATTATCTATACAGCTACAGCAATAACAACAATAATATGTTTATAGAACAGCTACTGTATAGGACATAAGAGATACGTATATAACTGACTTCAATTCCATCAATATCACTTTTTAAAAACATCTTGTGATACAAGTTTGCAAACTGTTGCAGACTTATATCCTAGTATTGCCCAAGTAATGAGAGCTGGTGAATGTTAGTTTGAAACACTTCAGGTATTTAATATCACCATAATCACTGTAATATATAGCATGGTTATAAATGATTTAATTCACTTAACAAACGACATTTTAAATAGTATTATACATACATATAAAGGTATATGACAGAATGCTTAGAAGCAAGATTTTACCGGTATTGCTCTGCAGTATTTAGCCATGTTATACAATAATTTAAAGATAAAATGCTGGTCAAGTAAAGAACTTAAATTAATACCGTAAATTACTGTTCATTATAAAAGATGACTTGTAGTTCAAGAGACGTCTGTGTTTACAGTCCAGTGCTGTAAAGCATTACAGAATATTTACATTGGTGATTGCTGACCTTTTAAGATCAGTTTTATCAGAAAACTAAATGAGAATGTTTTTGCCTTTAACTCCCATATGGTCCAATTGATTTAATTAGTGGCTTGAAAGAATCTTCCAAGCCAATTTAAAACAACTTCAGATATTAAAATTTACATAAGCAGTTCATAACAAACCATGTAACCCTTTCGACCTAGTAAACTGGGAGCCGTTTGACGGAAAGTTTGCGTGTTCCGTTTCCCTCCATGCTATCTCCTGGTCTGCTATGGGCTGCGATACAGATATTTAGACATGACGATTTGTTATTTTTAGCACTGCATTGCTTGTATCTGGCACAAGGGGAAAGGGAGTCTGCAAATTCCCACACATGGCTTGGAAACCTCACCAGCAAAGTTGGGAGCGTAATTCGCAGCTCCAGGCAAGTTGAGTAAAACAAATGTGCACCGAGGGATCGGCACTCCATTCTCAATAAGACAATTTGACGGGTTCTGCGGCCGTCATTGAGACGCGACGGCAGCCAGATCCGCAGACAGAGAGAAATTCTTCCAAATGAGACATATGGGCAGTCTAATTAAAGTACCACTGCTCCTTTCCTCAAAATCTCCATTTATATAACTACACAGGCATGCCCAGTCGGATGGCAAAGTGACGAATGCAGCGCAGATTCGGGTGGGCGAGGCAAATGGGGTATGCAGCTTCTAGCGACTGGAAGCACATAGGGTTGGCCGGCTGTTGCATCTTGGGGCTAATATAAAAACTAGCATGGCCCCTTTGGGCTTCACACATAAACATTATACCAGGGGCGCCAACTCTCATGCATCTGGCGTGACGCTCAGGCTTTCAGTCTCTCACACAAGAAATCTTACTGCATAGCGACGTTATTCAATTAAAAACCCAAAATTAGCCCCATCAAAAGCGTTGGGGTAGTTTGCAAACCCAACAGTTCACAAGATAATTAAACTGTTACACATGTAAATGAGTGTGCATGTGTGTGCAGACTAGAATTGAAAAATTCACGTCAGCCAGTTGACCAAAGCTGACGACCCTGATTGCACGCAATTTTCCATTTTCGTTAAATACATTGTTAGGGTCTCTCCCCAAATGTATCTAGTATATAATAGAATTTTAATCTCTCATGCATTTTATTTTACAATGGCCTACTCGTATAGGTAAGAGTATTGCATTGATACTTTTCCAAATATTATTTAGAATACCATCCCAGTGCTGAGGCCAATTCTAGGCAGCACAGGGCACACCCTGGATGGGGTGCCAGGGCACATATAGTTAGTCCTGCTACAATGCCTGATATCACAGCATCAATTAAGTCCAATAAGACGCGGAATCACATTTGTATTTGCCTGATTTTCAGTCGGAGAGAAAAGCACTATGCGATCTACAGCGCAATATGGTCTTAACGAGAAACATTACTTGCACGCAGAAACAGCTATCCAAGTGAACGATAGTCATATCCGCTTCGTGAACGAATCCTTCTTTTGAACCGGTTCTTTTCAATAAATTGGTCAAACCGGTTTTCAAATTTAAAGGGATCAAACTTGTTGTACATCCCCGCATTGCACAGGTCAGTGTCTTAGATTTTAAAAATATAAAAATATCTGACAAATCATTATATAAAAACACAGCAACTTTTAAAAATTAACTTAGATTTGCTTTTCATAGACTGTCTGTAGCCATGTTGCCTTCATGCTCCTCCGCACACTGTAATCCGTCGTATTTCTGCTGTGTGCGTGCCTGGCTGCATGGCGGCTATGGCTCACTACGATACATAACGATGGCCAAGACAACGCTCGCTGTATGTTCTGACCCTACTAGATAGTGCTCTCTGATCAAAAAGGGCTCAAAGCATGCCCCAAAGTAAACCAATAGCACCACCTAGTGGGGTCTCAAAATACAGCAAATGGTTCATGAAGCATAATTTCGGCAATGATTCCTCCCGACTCTCGGCAATAGACAAGTTAGCGAGTCCAGCATGTTCGGCTGAAGCGGTTACTAGGCAATTCTCGTGAGACTCATAAGAGCCATAGGAAATGTATATGATATAATGTATTAGCGTAGTATTACTATTTATTGTTTAAAATGCATATTTGCCACTGCATATATGCATTATTGGCCACTGGTATCACTGTTGCTATAATTTCATTCATTGTGTTTGGAGTAAGTTAATAAGTTTTGGAATCGTATTCACCTAAACCTATTTTTCCTGTTGGATATGTATATTTTAGTAGGCGATTTACGGTCTTTCAGGAACGCATTAGTCTCACTGTAGCTGGACTGATGGTACACTCAATCAAACATTGTGGGTGAGTTAAACAAAACGCTTTGTCTAGCTGCATGTGTTTGGGCTGAGGACACCCAAACCATCCATACTCCACAACACTGGGATTTGAACCCCAGACCCTGTGGCTATGGACAGCACTGGACTGGGATTAAAATTAGCCATTGTCTATGGGGTCCCCCATGGTGAATGCTGCCTGCCCACATAACCATGGGCCCAGCAGGAAATGGCTCAGAGCACCAGACAACCTGGCCAGCCCTGAGTATGAAGCAATAATGAAAACGTCAAAACCAAAAAGTATAACACCTCCCCCCCCCCCCGCTTCCTCTTCCAGTGTTACACTACATTCATTTCATTTTAAATTTCTTTTTTGTAAAATAATATAATTATTATTATAACTGGGGAACATTAAGAGCAAAACAGCATTTTTCATCAAAACACTGTTACAGGAGGACCAAACCTCCCCAAAATGGTGCCCATTATCAGTCTGAATCAGGTTGCAATACACCAAAAAACTTTCACACTTGAAAAAGCAATGTACTTAACTATTGAACATCATTTTACAGAAGCATTTGTCTCACACTTCTTCGTCATATATATATATATATATATATATGTCCTTTTTTCATAAGAGAAGGAGAGAACCCCAAAAGATAATCCATTGTGTGTAATATTTGACTCTTAAATGAGTACTGGCCCAGTGCTTTACATGATGAGGGTGTTAGTGCCTCTAGGCCTGAGATCTATTATTTGGATGATATATTGCAATTTTTGGTAACCCCAAAACAGTTTGAAAATGCATAGAAAGTCAAGTAAATTTACAGTCTTTTTTCTCATTTTCCTTTTTGACCTGTGAGGCATGATCTTTTTAAACCTGATGTATAAATAGCAAATTTATTTTTAATATAAAAGTTCATGTATCACGTAATATGCCAAAATAGCGTGCAAGTATAACTGCACATGTGGTAGGCCTAATTATTTGCTGGCTTGTTTGTTTATTCTGTTATTTGGTGGTAGAGTTTAAAATAATAATGATATAACTTAAATAATTTTACTGCGCTGTTTTTCTTGCGTATTCCGCACGCACTTTATTTCTGAGTGGCGATAGGGTTGCATCCGATTTTAATTCGCCTGTCATAATTTTCGTTTTCCGAGTGCGGACTTTAAAGAAGGGAGATTATTAGCAGATTGTGTGTGGGCCGACATAACGATTTGAAAAGTGGGACAAATGAAATGAAGTAATTGACTGGGGAGATAAAGAAGGAGATCAGTAAAGGGGGTCGGCCGCGCAGATGCTCTGCGATGAGAAAAATAAGCGAGGTGAGAGAGAACACCTCCCCGCGATTCTGACGTGTAAAACGGTGTAATCTGCTGTGAAGCGGATCGCTCTCCAATGCTCCTTACGTTAACCGCAATCCACGCAAGAAACCTTACGGCAAATCTATATTACTCCATTATAAGCCTAAAATTAGCTAGGTGAAAAGCGTTGGGGGTAGTTTGCAAACTATACAGATTATTTGCAAGGTAATAAAACTGTCACATACAATGTAATTGCGTGCGCATTTGTGCGCCCGAGTTGAAAATCTCACGCCAGAGGGCTGACCAAGTTTGGCAACCCTGCAATTCAGTTTCAGCTCCATAGACTATACACACAACGGGAGATAAAGAATAATCCAAAGTTTTCCCTTTCGTCAGTGCGCACTGTCCAATAAATAAAATAAGGAATAATTGCATTGAGTCCTATTTATCATGAGGAAAAAGTCATAAGGTGCTTATGTATGCAATTTTTTATGCATGTAAGCACATGGTAGCAAGTAACTGGTCAAAGTTAACACTGAGTCTGTTTAAAGTTCATGTACATACATATGATGTGTTTTATCTGATGACAGGCTGCAAAGAACGTCTTTGTATTACTGAAATAAATAAGTGGCCCCCTCTCGAGTACAGGGACTACAGCTGTGGTCGGGGTTTGACGTCGCTGGATGTTCTGCGCTCTGTCCGGGGGGAGACGGCGGCTTCCTAAACGCCTCCCGCGCCGGTAACAGGCTGCCGGCTGGTGAGGGGCTCGCCGGGCGGCAGCAGCCCGAGGCCGAGTGACATTGGCAGGCCTGAGTCTGTAAGAGGAGGCGGCGTGCGATCCGTCCTCGGGGGGGATCAAAGAAGAACTAGTTAAGCTTAATGAACTTGCATTACGGAAAATACGAGAAGGAAAAGCAGAGCATCTTCACAGCACTGATGTTAAAGAAAAACAGCTCGGTGTAAATTAGATATATAGGACAATGCATAATGGGCCACGTACCTCTTTGCATTGGCTGATTAGCAGCAGTACTGCAGTAACTCGGCTTATGTCAACGTGATTATAAAGTTCGTGCTCGGTTCATTTAACAGTGTTCCGGGCTTTGATTTAGTTTTTTCTTTCCTGTTAAGGGGTTCGGTAGCAGCAGACGGAGAATAAAAACAATACTCTCTTAATAAACTCAAGTAGGCCTAAATACTATCAGAGAGTGTATAACACAGTATAAAGTGTGGGGCCATCCATCCATACAGCTGCTATGCTATGCTTGTGGTGAGTACGGAACATACGATGCAAGCAGTTCTCGGCTGATGTAAGTAATCCGTTCCACAGAACCTTATGTAAGTAAATATTTACATAAATTGGATTTATCCCACATAACATTAAAGACACATAAGGCAAAAAATGAATATATGTACCTTAAGAACACAGATTAAATAAATGAAAAGACGATGTGCAAATTCACATTCAGGCACCAGTTGCCTTTTTCGCTTCCATAAACTTTACGTATCGTGGATTATTTTTTTGTGGGTGCGGAAGCCTGTATTTACGTAAGTCGATTTTACATAAGTTGAGAGCTGGCTGTGTGTAAAAATAACGCGCACATGTTGTGAATCGAAAAGCGGCAGCTGCCTCACCTGTCTGCCACCTTTGGACATGTTCGGCACTTTTCGTGGAAATGCCAGCTGGTTCGGCTCCTTTCTGCTCGGGTGGATTCTGGAACAGAGCACAGTCTATGCTTTCAAAGAAAAGCAGTCGCCGATATTACATGTGCATGAGAACGCGCTGATTTTAGCAGCTTATACCTGCTTGTTTCACAGCGTGACCAAATGATTTTTTCTTCTTCTTGGCGTGCATTGCAAAACAGCAGAATGTTCTGGCACTCTGAGAGGCCCTGATTAAGGGCTCATGTGTAAGGGCTGGCAGTGGCCTATTTCATACATTTACTGAAACAGCTGAAAATATAAATATGTCGATGCTGATTAAAGGGCCCTAGATATCTGCAAGGGCACTAGATAAGTGCCCTTCTTGGGAAGATAGTGCCCTCTTGTGCTCTGCCGTGCTCCTTAATGCAAAGCCCATTCTGCAGGCAGTATTGAGGGGGGATATATATCTTTGGACAGGCAGGACATACCTTAGAAATATCCTGGATAAAAGTTCAATGCCATAAGCATATTTACATACAGTCTTACTAAATCGATTTTTTTGAAATGACCACGTTTACATTTTGCCATATACTCTCAATTTTTATTCTTACTTGAGTAAAGGAATGTCGTAAAAAAATAAACAATATTAATTAAATAAAATTTTACAACGTTGTAATAGCTTTGCCTCATACCTTGTAGCACACAGTGCCATTGTGTATGTGATCTACATGAGTTCATATTAAATGATAAAATACTGTACAATTTTGTAAAACGCAGCACTAAAAAAGGGATGAAGCCCTCAGGTGGCTGTCAGACTGCAGTGTACAGCCAAGACATTCTAGATAACAAGACAAACTGTTATGCAAGATCTAACTATCAGATCACTAAAAAAAATCTGAAATTCACAGTTTTTCTGAAGCATGGTAATCAGCCCTAGAATTCACGCATGACTTCATCTTCATGTCGGGGAGTCTAGAGACGTCTACTGCAGATTTAGGACAGTAAGCCAACGAGATGATCATTCCTGTATAAAGGAGAATAAAATTAAACACAGCGCAGTGTTGCTCAGTGGGTTAGGGATTTATGGGCCATGTCTGGAAGGTTGTGGGTTTGAATCCCATGGCTAGCAGAGTAATTTTATCAGTGTTGGGCCCTTAACCTGAGTAACCCCCCGGATGCTGAGTGACCCTGGTGTCCTTCCTCACTTCTCCATGCACAGGTCATTTGTATACCCATAGGTTGTTAAATCACAAACAGCTGCAGCGACCAACGAGTGTCAAACGTGTGGAGCCGAAAAAGCTAGCTTCACACATTTAAAGATGTTTCTGTGTTTTTCTTTATTACCACCCTCACTGTTTGTTTGTTTACTTGCCCGCATTGGATGCTATATATCATCATGATAGACCAAAAAGATTCTGACTATGTCAGTCAGAGAGCAAGAAAGTTGTACTAAACAGTTATTATAAATATGCTTTTTAATGTTATGGACAGTGTAGTTTCCCACCGAATCATTACATCATTGTACCTGGGGTGTAATTTTTAGGTTAGTCGGTTAAGATTCTGAAGAATGTTTTAATGTCATTCTTATGAAATATGACCACATTGTAGAATGTATAATAATAGGAATAATTATCATTTGAATAATGTATCTTCATATTTCATTTTGTTACCATGTCTGTGATTATACACACACACATGCAAGCAGTATCATTTCTTTCTCATTTTCTGAGTATTGTATGAAGTATGTATGAGTATTGTATGAAGTATGTATGAGTATTGTATCTCCCATAGCTCGCCGTCTATCTCCTACTCCGTTTATCTAGTTATCGGCTGTGGCAGTTAAGAATTATAGACCGATCCTACAGCAGCTTGCAGGTCACACTATCTACACTCAGTTGCACCAGTTGAAATAGCTGAAAACTATGCTTCTAGAACGTTGAGGCGTTCGCTAACAAATTTGCAATGTTAGTATCCACACAAACGTTACTACGGCAGCTATCATTCAGTACAATTCGATATGATCATGAAGAACAACTCAATATCAGTCCCGTGCAAAAGTCATGAAAAAGCTTCTGTCAAGTGGATGTTTCTCAGGTGCCCGCTTGTGATAAGCAGAGTGTCAAGGCTGCAAAGCCGAACCGTGGATAGAGGCTATTATGAGATCCGGCACGTACATTATTTGATGTTTCATCCTTTTTTTGTCGGCTTATGAGTCGGTCTCTGATGTTCCTGTTTCCATGAACACACATACTGTACCACAGTTGTCTTGGCAGCGTTATGCATTATAACAGCAGCACTCGTTGCAATTGGATGTTGTACAAAATCACACACACACATACACTGTGAATCACTTTGGGTATGTGGAGCAAATCTCATATAAAATGTACACACCCGCCAATATATATTTATATATTTCTCAAGCTTTTCTAAATCCCCTGGTTTAGCTTAGTTATAGTTTAGGTTGTCTTTTCCAGTGAGAAAGGTCACTGGAGTCTGTAACAATGGAATATTCAGGGTGTGAAAGTCTGAGCCGCAGATAAATCAAACCGAAAACTCATAGACGAAGAAAAGCAGGTGTTGAAACAAGTAATCTTCTTTGTTGAAAGAAGGTGCTTAAGGGCTTAACGTCTTTACATCACTGCCTCCACGCTATTTTTTTTATCCTGTGTCTTCCAACGCTCTTGAACTTTGCTGACACGTTTGAACCCTTGAGAGTTTGTGCTTCTGTGAAGGGAACCACTGCGATTCCTGTTGGCAGTGTTTCTGTGCTCAGTGTGAGGTTTCTTTCAAAGAATCCTTCCATTCTACTCAGTTGCACCCACTGAAGCAAACCAAAGCAAAGGACTCAAGTAGCAGTTCTTGGTCTAGGACCTAGAGAGGAAAACCTTTTAGAAAAACATCCTTTCCTGCTTATGCAACAGTTCAAAGGCTGTGATCTCTCACTGTGTTACGCAGTGCGGCAAGTTAACAAACAATCAGGGCGACACAGAAGGGAAAATGACTCCAGGTTACAAAGTACGTCAAAAGTTCTCTTAACTGGTTCTCTGAGAGAAGATAGGCAAAAGATTCGGGAACAGTGAACCATGCAGTACAAGGACACTGGGCAGAGGGAACCACAAGTCAGAATGAAGACCGGCAAAGGAAGTGAAGACAGACGAGGCAGGAAAGGAAATCAGGGAGAGCAGGAGAGAGGCAGAGCAGTGGAACTGGATGTCAGAGCCCTGTAATGCTAGCAGGCTAGAAAACAGCTGTATACCAGTCAGGAAGCAGCCCCAGTAATCAAAACTACAACAACCGTAAAATCCACTGGAGACGGCAGTGCGTTGCATTGTGGACTCTGCAAGGCAATCAGCTCTCAGCCCAGTTTTCTCCGGACTTATGTAGTCACTGGGGGTTTTTCCAGGTCCAGGCACCCCCCCTGCAATTTGTGGGCGTCTGGGTTCAACCAGATCTCTCAATATCTACTTTACTGCTACAGGCAAACATTCACATGCTGCCATAACTGCTGAGGATAATAAAATTCTTTTCTGATCCCTTAAATGGATCCTTACAACTGTATGTGTGCACTGCACTGCATAATCTGCTTGTCCAGATTACTGATAATACGTGTTTGAATGATCCAATCATTTACAGTCTAAAGTCAAAACTAGCCAAAAAGTGTTGCTTCTTTCAATAGCGTGATTAAAGCATATTTCTTAATTATTCACTATCCGTAATTTGGTTTTCCCTTGAGCTATTTGTTCAAACAAATAAAATAGCTAGTCATAACCTGACAACGGCTAATAGGTTAGGCAGCAGAAATGAAGAATGTTATTTTGGGTGACTTAACAACCAGGTTTAAACCTTCACGGTCAATTTGGTGTGTTCAGTTTGTTTAGAGTCTAGAGTTGAAGAGTGATGAGACTGAAATGGAAGACAGGGTCCGGCAGTCAATTACCTGTGGAGACTCTAAGCCGCCTCTGAGGCCAATTTAAACAATACATGACAGGTCAGGCTTTCAGATCACCTGTTTGTTTGTGAGTTTTGTGAAAGAGTTCTTCAGTGCAGGGCTAGCGTTTCGCGTCTTACGCTACTCACCTGTTTTGCCAGTCGGATGCATATAAACGCAATACTTGCATGATATCCCTCTACTGTACAAGTGCTAGTTGGGTTTTGTTTTTCCAAAAAGCCAAAGCACGTCTTGACATTTCAATTGGTAATGACTCACACTGTGATTGTATAAAACTATTATTTTACCTTTTTTGGTTTCTCCTTGGACTGTAATTTTTTCATGTTCGAATGCGAGGACAGCGTGTATTTTACAATGGCAGGCATCTTCAGAGTCTGAGTTTCTGACTGGCTTAATCAAAAACGTATGTGCTGGTAGAGTTACACGGCCAGTTCTGATAAGTGACATCAGAGAGGATCACAGACAGAAAGAAAAGCTGCATAGATTATACCACATTGTTTGTTTATTAAGTCCAAAAAGCATTATGCATGTTTAATTGGGTTTGTAAATACCCTTCAATTCAATTAGTAAAGCTATTAATATTCTTTCCTTATTTGTCTAACACAGAGATTTTACTGGAATCCTAATATAATCAAAACAAATAATATTGTTTTCATTTTAAAAGAGAAACATTTCAATTTAATTCACTTAAATAAAATTTTAATT
>JAODKC010000016.1:3024697-3035029 GCA_026777985.1 Mormyrops attenuatus
TAATCAAAACAAATAATATTGTTTTCATTTTAAAAGAGAAACATTTCAATTTAATTCACTTAAATAAAATTTTAATTTTAAATAAGACTTTTAAAAAATCTATGGAGTCCAGCTTAGTCGTGCAGGCATTTAATTGTGTAATGGGAATAAATCAGATGAATCAATAATTAGGGATGGTTTAAGGATCTGTATTTGGAAGGTTGTGGGTTCAGATCCTATCACAGTCGAGCCCTCGAGCAAGGACAGCCACAAGTTTCCTCAGTTGTATGTTCTTGTAGACAAAAATGTCTGCTCAATAAGATGGTGTAAAGCAGATAAACAGATAAACCCACAATATGGTTTGGTGCCCCATCCTGGGTTATGACATACTTTGCGCCCATTGCTTCTAGAATAGACTCCAGACACCTGTGAACCTGTGGATACAGAAGATGGATGGATGGATGGATGGATAAAGAGATGGGTGGCATCCAATTATATCTTGTTGACTTGTGGTCAGTGGTTTCTGTTCAGTTACAGTAAAGATTATAAAATGTGAAAGACCTGGGCTTTGTATTCAAAGTAAAAAGGGTTTCTCACCGCAGCTGTAGGTGTAAAGGCACATCTGTTTTGGAAATGAATACGGGAAAAGAAAATCAACCCAAAGGCATTTTCTCTAACCACTTTTGCCACAAGGGTATCTAATATTATCGATGGAAATAAATATGAAATAAACACATCACACAATAAAGGGAGCTCAAGGAGAGCGGAAGCCGGAGTACGGCCTTTCATTTCTGCTTACAGAGAGCAAAGTCCTCTTCACAAACTTAGAATTCAAGAGGTCGTGTTTCTCAGAGTCAATATTGACTTTCTGAGTTTGTCATTGAATTACAATTTGAAAGACCCATCATTGGACAATAGTACCGCCTAGTTCCCCAAGGATGTGTTCCTGTTTCCTTGGACCATGTAAGATATACAAAAGATATTACCCAATCATATGCGAGGAGCACAGTGCTCATTAGCCAAGTTAATACCCTGTTTACGTTGACAAATTGGTCATAAGACAAAGGAGTCAGAAAAGTCAAAACCGAAGGGAGATAACAAAAATATCTTACTGTCTCGGGAACAGAGCCTATTAAGATGAGTTATTATTTGATTATGTGCATTACCAACTCTACTTTTAATTTCCCATTGATTTATTTGTTTCATTACTGTATTTGGTTGTTTATTATATGTATGGAGGAAGAGAATAAGAAAACACAATAAATTCAATGCACACTGATCTGGAAAACCAGTCAGAAGCCAGTGAAACTCTGAACCAGCGCAACTCGTTTTATGAACTCAAATATCCGACAAAGAAAACCATCAAAATGGGTATCCAGCCAAACTGGGCCGTACCCTTCAAGGTCCCGAGCTGAATGGCACCCAACCAGAGGAGATCATTCTAGGATTCCAAATAGACTCACGGCTATCATTACAAAGCCCCTTATCTCTGTATTCGCAGGATAGGAGGTCAATCCACGTGTCACAGTTTGAACATTTTTCCATGGCAATTAGGGGCCGTGATGGAAATCAGCTAAACGTGTTGATTCTATTGATTGATTGAGTAAGTGAACAATTTGATGTCTGTATATTCTGTGATTTCCTTAAACAATATTTGTGTATATTCGCTTTCTGCTTATTGACAGTCAGTCAATAACATTTTGACTTCCAAATTAGTTAATCTAATGGGGGAGAAACGAAATATCAAATTTTGTAATAAACACTATCAATGGAATTCAACACAGACATGCCAGCTACAATTAGCTAGTATTGATCAAATTAAAATGATCCCATTAACTGAATCTACCTCATAAAAAAGCTGTGAATTTTTAGATTAAAGTTTTGGTTGCAAAAGCTGTCTTAGAGTACAGTATTTATAACCACTGGACCTGTAGAGGAAAACAAAATAGGAACTATTGTGATTGTTTACTTAAGGTACTGCTGTCTAGCTTTTAAAGTATTTATGCAGAACAGGTTTTCCTATAAACTGAATGTACTGAATAAGAACTGGCAACACAATCAATATTTTCCTGCAAGTCTATTGTTGGTTGTTACCAGATCAAGCAATCTAGCATTAAAAAGCCACATCAAAAGCTATTTCTACTGAAATTATTCCTAATGTAATGCTAAGATTGTCTGTCATAGTATGTAATGCGAAGTTGGAAAAGCAGAAATGAACATAAAGGAACTAAAGGACTAAAATTCATTTTTCCGCAACGATTTGCTAAAAACAACAAAAAAGAAACATTTATTTACACTGTGAAAAATGTTGACAAGCCAGAAATTAATATCATGTATTACAGAAATTATCATTTTTAATAAGCAGTGTTTTGTCCATGTGATGCATGAAACACAATGACCCAATTGCCAGGTCCCAGTCGTTCGGAAGTAATCGGATTTCGGCTATCGGATTTGATCAAATCTTGAAAATGGGTTATTCAAAAGAAAAAATCAGAATATATCTAAAATCAGATTAGATCACGTAATCCAGTCTTGGTTTGATCTGGATCAAACCTTGAGGATTTGTTGTTGAAAATTTTTTAGTAGGACACCTTTGATCCAAAAAAATTAGGATTACACTGATCCCAGCAGAAGGATGGATTCAGGGTGGATTTCAGGAACAAAATGTAATAGAACTTAGCAAAACTTTGTCAAATAATATTTGTATCTTGTAACGTGCATTTATTTATATTTTGCTCTTGTCTGCTTTATCACTGAAGGAATCATGAGGCTACTTATTAAAACTTTCAGTAAACTAAAGTTAAAAAGAAAAAGGATTTTGCCTACTTAAAATAATACTCCAAACGGCCGTCAATATCAAACAAAAATAATGTATTTAATTTTAACTGTCATTCATCACTGTATATTAATTAGACACAATCAGATATGAACCAGTCAGAGCTAGTTCCTGACGATTATATCCCTTATTATTGTTAACTTTTCAACATTTTGCCTTTTTATGATTCCAAACTTCTTGTTCTTTACATAGCTAGTAGCCAACATTGTGAAATATAGTCCCATTAAGAACACATAATCCAGATTTGGTAATCTTGAAAAGTTTGTTTCTTAACCAGGGTGATCCAGTCCAATGTTGGGTTGAAAAACCAGCACAAAAGTAAGAGGGGTTACCTGATCCTGGATAGCAAAACATGGGGTCATTCTGATCCAGATTAATCGTTTTGAACAATAGGCCCTGGCCAGAAGGAGTGTGAGGGAGGGTACAGGGGTCTTCTGTCAGGAGTGCAGACACTGCGGCTGGGTGTCTCAGTGTCCAAGATTTTGGCGGAAAATGCACAAGTAAATGAATGAATAAATAAACTCTTTAATTACTCTGGCTAGGTATTTCTCCTGTCACAACTGACAATCAAAGAAAGTGTGTCCTGGTGGCCTTCCTGCAGATATATTAGCATGCAAGTCCAGTGGTATTTATGTTGCTGCTGAATAAACTTCTTCTATCTCGGTTACATCTTTAAAATACTGTGAACAGAGATGTGAGTATTATTTCCTGAGATCTTACTGTACATGCCTTATGCCTCATGTACTGCAGTTTGTATCCCTGTCTTCCACATGAATGATTTTGCATTGATGTTCATTCAGTTTAATTCAGCTACATTTGGATCATCTCTTTGTTAAAGGTTCCGGCTCATTCTGTTTGTGCCACGCCATCTTATTTTGCATCATTTGCAAATTTATCCAGAATAGCAAAGTCATTGTTGTTTGTAAATGTTTTTATTTGTAACTCATAACACTGGTTAGCTAGAGATACTTCTTACTGAAATACAGACGCTCCTCTACCAACGAACGAGATACATTCCGAACGGCCGTTCGTAACTTGAAATGTTCGTAAGTCGTTATTCAACATCATTTTAAGGGTATACACAAGTACTAAGAACTAGGATGCCGAGAGTACGCACGCTACGCTGCTGCGTGGTATGAGTAGCGGCTAGAAGTCGTACTAGGCGGAACTGGAGCGCAGAAAAAAAAATTGATGTTGCGGACAGGAAACGGGAGCCCAGTGAACACAATTTGGACTTAAAGATCCTCTTTGTTCGTATGTCTGAAAGTTTGTAAGTTGAACATTCGTAAGTAGAGGAGCGTCTGTGCATCACTTGCTGTCTCTAATGTCTAATGTCGTGCGTCTAGATATATATAGAAATGCAATTAATTAGTTTGGTCATATCTACCTCGTTAAAATATCTACTGTATCCAAAATTATTCTTACACTAACTTAGCAAGAACTACAGCCTCTTTAACTTAAAATGTATCAGAAATAAGGGTAATTAGTCTAAATCTCACAGGACCAATTATGTAGCCTATTTTTGGATAACATACTGGTTATCTCTGCTAGTATTCCTACAATTTCTGGATTAAAATAACCAGCATAATCCACATCCTCTATTTTGTGATGTACTAGTATTAATAACTAAAATATAAAATGTAAAATACAGTAATACACACACACACACGCACACACACACACACACACACACAGGTCTGTAATAGTATGTATGTGGGGACTCTCCATTCATTTCTATGGGAAAAACTTAAAAACGTTAAAAACCTTAAAATTTGCCCTTAAAATTTTATTACCATGATAATTTAATTTGATAAAATCAAAGATATATATAAAAGAGTAAAAAGGTTAAATGTGTGTGTGTGTGTGTGTGTGTGTGAATTAGGTAAATATTGTATATTCTATTGTGGGGACCAAATGTAATAAAAACCTGTTATTTTGACCACAAAGATCTGTGAATGCAATCAAAAAACTAAAAATGCCAATAGTCTGGTATTTCGTTTGGTTCCTTATTGTTAAGGTTAGGGCTGGGTAGGGTTAAGCAGCCATCCATCTTCACACCTTTCTCTCCTCCCCCAAGGTCACAGGTGCAGCTCGGTGTAGTTATTCATCCTACATATACACTACAGATGCTGTATATAAATCTAAATCTTCATTTATTTAATGAATGATGAAATACTGAGTATTAATAAAATGATTAATACTTCTCCCAATAGAGCTGGTATTATTTAGCTACTCAGACGTTGGGGTAATGTAAGAAAAAGGTGCAGGTCCCTCACTTGAGTTTTGATAAGGCATTTACATCTCCATCTGGCTGCCAGCCTCACCCCGTTCACCAAAATCACTTTTTCATTAGTTGTAAAATCCCTCACCGGTACATTATATGTTTTTTTTTTTTGTCTGAATTATCTTGCAGCCCGAAGGTGAATGTCTCATATTCTCTGGAGACCACGTCCCACCCTCCGCTAGCCGTGGAATTGACGGATGTCTTGTAGGCCGACGCCTGACTGACGTGATTTGTCTTCGGAGGCAGGCGTGAGCAATGGGACCCTGTCCAAGGCACTGGGGAGGGCTGAGCGGTGCCTGGGGACGGCTGTCACCGGGCCGTCAGGAGGGCGCGCATGTCCACTCCCTCCCCGAAGTCAGGCCGGGTTCATTCCTTTAATTGAAAGTGTCAGTGAGACGGTAAATCACCAAGGTCTTCATCTGTTTATGAGCCACGCTGCTGTATGACTTCCTACAGCCACAAGTCCTGAAATAGAGGGAGGGAGGGAGAGCGAGAGAGAGAGAGAGAGAGAGAGAGAGAGAGAATGAGAGAAAGAAAAAGAAAAAGTGTTTAGAGGGGCCAGGCAGGGCCAGAGATGTGTTCACCCCAGACACCAGTATACACGTCCACACATATTACATATAGGGCAGATATAGATTTAAACCCGTGACATAAATTTATGAGTATATATCACACGGTTTTGGATAAGCAATTTTAGAGGATGATTGGATGGATGGATGGATGGATGGATGGATGGATGATTGAAATATAAACATGTGCCACAAGTGTACATATGTTATATGTGGGGAGCCTGCCATCTCAGTGGGCAGCTCTTTCTGCTCATGTGTCCATGGCTGTGAGTTCGATTTCTGCAGCTCATCAGGTGTGGGTTGAAAGTGCCAGTTGAAGCCCATGTGGCACCTTAGGCCAGCTTCACCGCCGGCGCTCCCTGTGTGAGACAAAGTGAAATTGGCTGGCTAAGTCGGCGCCCCCTCAGAAGATAGCGCCCTAGGCCAGCTTCACCACCGGCGCCCCCTGTCTGAGACACAGTGAAATCGGCTGGCTAAGTCGGCGCCCCCTCAGAAGATGGCGCCCTAGGCCAGCTTCACCGCCAGCACCCCCCATCTGTGGCATAGTGGAATGACTGCCATTATGTCCAGGGCGCCCCCTGCCTTGTGGCTCCCTGTGGCTATATAAGCATGTTTAGAAGGCTGTATTGGATTTGGAGTTCTGATGAGCAAACCTCGGTATGCGTACCGAGACGGGATTCTCACCAGCTTTTTAGCAACCAGTGAATTTGCAAAGTGTAACTTTCCCAATATGATTTGAGTATAATACATTTGTGTTGAAATGATAGAATAATGATAGAATATATATTTGTGTGAAAGTGATAGAATATCATATGCCACTTTTAACTAAGTGACCTTAAAAAGAAAAGTAGGCTTTGAGAGAATGATAAAATATAGACTATTGTCTAATAATCAAAAATCCCTTTGCAAATTCTGTTTGAAGACAGCGGAATATAATTTTGAGTCACGGGGATTTTAATTTACCTTCGTTGCCTGGGCCTAAGTCACTCAAAAATTCCCAAGGTACATTATATCTCATATATCTTCTCTGAAACTGCTATGCTAATTATCATTCACCGAGTAATTAAATGCAATGGTACTTTTCGAAATCACTCCATGCTAATCACTGAAAACACATTATTACAAATCATCTGGCAGAAATGGCCTCCCCGCTCACATATTGACTACTGATCTGGCTTATTCTTACATCCCATGTAATTTCTCTAATTATTTTGACAGTTTGTTCTTCATTGTTCATTGAGGAACTGAAATATAAATGTGTTATTTAGCTGTCAATCAATTACAAATCCCTCGAGTGACTCTGGCAGTGATATGCACATCCTCACCGTCTGCACACTCAAGTAAAAAAGCGGAAATTCTAGAATGTCTGAAAGCCCATCTGTGTACGACGCTACATCTGCCGCGTAGGTCAATCACTCAGCGAACCTCACTCCTTTTAATCTCCAAATCTTTCTCCTTTCAGTAGTTTACAGGAAGAAGTATCCCTTAAATGATTGTAGCACAAAGAGCACATGGTAGTAAACATCATTACACTAATGAACATCTCACAAACAGCGACGTTTCATTGATGTGATTTCTGTCACACTCTAGCCTTTGAATGCTTCCGTTTACGGCTTCCCAGTGACATCTCTCCTTAATTTTCTCCATGCCTGACTAGTTCGCTTGGAAGGACTTTCCAACACAGAGTGGGTCTGCAAGGGGTGACGCACCAGTCATATCTTGGTTATTAAGTAGACTACGCTCACAGGTATATAATTTCATTATTAATACATTTCTTAACCTTTATTCTGCTCTATGCTTCCCAGTGACTTTATCCTCGGCTAGTTTTGAAATGTCACTGGTCTTCATTGGTGACTTTTTTTGCTTGAAATTAATTACCTCATGTATTTTATTATTTATTTTTTCATTAATTCTTAGAAAACCCTATTGCCCACTGAGGTATGGCACCCCACTAGTGTGACTTGTTAAGTTAAACTTTTAATATTCATGCTATTCTCCACATTTTCCTTTCATACAAATGATCCATTTCAATCTTTTTTTGCCTTTTCTGAGCAGAGTGGGTTGTAAGTAGCAAATATTAAATGCTTCTTTTAAAGCTGGAAGGTTTAAAATAATGCATTTAAAAACTTGGAGGATTTGCATGCTTTCGCACGGTGCTGTACATCCAGAGTGTGGCCAGAAGTACCGTTTTTGTAATAGCATGGCGTAAATGCCCTTCACCATGCCGTACGCTGTAAACTCACACACAAATCGAGCCATCGCTAACTTACATTCCCTCTCGACAGGGAAGCACTATTGTCATCCAAAAACTGGCATCTTGTGTCAAGCCGAGATGATAATGGACTGCGTCCCAATTATCCAGTCCCTCGCAGTCCTGCCATGATTTAAAATACTATGATAATGTGGCATTAGCTGTAGAATTGGTCCTAGTTGGTTTGGTACAGCAACATAGACAAAGAGGACAGTAATGTGAAATTGTTTGGGACTGCCAAATAGAGCTACTGTCGTTTATATTGTGCTATATGTATGGTATTTCGTATGTATGGGGGGTATAGTGGTGCAGTGATCATCACTGTTATCTCACACCTCTGGGGCCTGGGTTCGAGTCGCCACCATGGCCCCATGTATGTGGGGTTTTCACGTTCTCCCCGTGTGTGTGTGTGGGGGGGGGGTTTGCACGTTCTCCCCGTCTGTCTGGGTTTTGCACGTTCTCCCCGTGTTGTTATGGGGTGTCCTCCAGGTATTCTGATCCCCCCTCCCACAGTCCCAAAGCATGCTGAGGCTGATTGGAGTTACCAGATTTCCCATAGGTGTGAGTGAAAGGTGTGTGAATGTGCCCTGCCATGGGTTGGTGCCCCATCCTGGGTTGTTTCCTGCCTTGCACCCTAGCCTCTGGGATAGGCTCCGGACCCCCGCAAATCTTAACAGGATAAGCGGTTCAGAAAATGACTGGATGGTCGGATGAATGGAATTGATGAAACCCCACCCCTTGTCCATCGCTGTCTGTATGTCACACCGTGATCCTGGGGGAACTTAATTTCATGCCGTTGTACACCTATATATGGACGGTATGACGAAAAACTCCACTTGACTTGACAGTGGAGAGCCAGTTATTGAATAGTCAGTGAATAAAACTCAAGTGAAGTCAGGAGCAGGAGGGTTAATTGGAGGGAAAGGTGATGGGACTGAGGTCAGGTGACGTAATGGGAGATTCCAGGGTCGCCGCAGAGGACTGCCGGGGTCTTTGTGGCGGGTTTGTCAAAAATGAAGAGAATGAGAAGGAGTGGAGGGCAGCAGAATGTTTCTGAAGGAAATGAAAGATCGGGTGAAAACCAAAATAAAGAGGGGGATTTTAAGCAGGCACACTGAAGAGGAGCGGAAGCAGCTGGCGCGATTGGTCAGCTCGGCTAGATGTGACCACAATCGGCCCTGTTCCGGAGGCCCTGCCAGGTGTTGCATGGTCATCTCTCCTTTGGACGAGCTTGTGCAGGCCCTGGAGGTACCACTGTGGCTCTCTATCCATCCATCCATCCATCCATCCATCCTGATATGTAAATCCTTCTACAATGTTATGCTTTTCAGCTTTTTCCACTGTTCGGAGATGATGATGATTAAAATTGAGTGATACTTTAAGAAATCAACATGTAATCAATTCTCATTTTCTGCAGTCCTGGTGAAAACATTGATTCCTTGCCTTATTCTGTGGGTAAAGATGACCGTAGATTGCGCATCAGCATTCTGAGGGCGGTAAGGATGGAGTCCTTTAATCCAGAAGGTTCTGAAGCTTTTCAAGCGAGTGCTGCATGGGACGAGAGTTCAGGATTTACCTGATGGTGCATTAACGTTCACATTCAATTACTTTATTCATCAAAGAGTCTGGCCAAAAAAAAAAGACTTTAATATTCATAGATGAGCTTTTGCAGACTGATATATTCGAATTTTGATTGGCTATCTGGAAGAGGGCAGGCCTTAAAGGCATTTCACCCCCACTGGCCGTCCCCTTAAAGAATTCCTGTGCCCCCAATATATGAACTCCACCCATTCATGTGCCACTGTAACATCAAAGGCGCTTGATGGATTGAGGCCCCTACATTTTGCAGTGCACTTTCTGCAGTGCTACACCCTGAAGTCCAAATGGACTTAACTGGGATTTTAACCATTTAATTACACAAAATGTTTAACAATTTCAAGCTGCAGCATTATCCTTTTATTGTGTCACAGAATTTTATTAAACAAACTAACAGACATTGTTGTTGTTTGAGTCAATATCTGGTCTCGGTTTTGTTCATCCCGCAGTTTCACTCACTGGGGAAACTCGAGGTCTGTGATTCCACTGGTGAACATCCACTTTCAAGTCGAGCTCGAGATTCCCATTCCAGCTGAGGTCTGGGCTTGGGTCATTCCGAGACCTTCTGGTTCATGGTTTTTATACATCCCAGTGTAGCTTCTGGGTGGCAGGCGGGATACTTCTAAAAGACACTGAGTCATGTGACAATCACACCTGTTATGCTTGATAAATCTGCGTTGGATGTGTGGAAACACATTGGTAAGGGCTTTGGCTAAATTGAGTGAGTCATGTGGAATTACAGATGTTCAAGTGAAGATTTTAACTTCCCCTTTTAGTAAAGAGCAAAAATAAACACCCCTGAGGGGCATTTGAAAAG
>JAODKC010000016.1:3042368-3063073 GCA_026777985.1 Mormyrops attenuatus
TGCCAAGCCAACTCCCTGGCTGTGTTTATGGCCACAGTATTGCCTTTTTTAGCGATTACATCTTTGTATTTTTCATACAGCTCCATCAGCCGCGTTTGTTCTGCGGCAGGAAAATACACCGCTCTCATTTTACACGCTTTCTGACTTATTTGATCAATCTATCGTTCATCCATTCATTTGGGCTTCTTAAAAATCTTGGGTGTGCGCACTGAGTGAGGCTATGCAAGTCTGTCTTATATGAGCCTTGATTAGTTAAAGCTGAACTGCGTTAGTAGAACAACATGAGGTTAACCTTAGCAATGGCGCTAGTTTAAGTCTGGCTTTCTTTAGTTACTTTCAAGGAATACCCGCCAGGGCAGGCACTTAAATACTCATAGAAAACTAGGGCAAACAAGGGACAGGTGTAGGACATAATCAATTTAACCAATCAACATGGGGCGCATGACAACGTGCAACAGAATAGAACAATTAAGAAGCACAAGGCAACAGGTGGAACTAATAACAATTAACAAGCAACTAGGGAACTTAATACCAAAAAACTAGGATCCATTAACTACATACTGGGAATTAAACACTAGGAGTAGAACGCTAGGAGAATTAAACAGAACCACAATGGAACAGAACGGAATACAAGCAGGGAAAACCTGGGATAAGAAAATTAATATATAAAATTAACACTAGGAAACAAAAACAAGAAATAACAATAAACAGATGAGGCTGAACCCATGACCAGGGGGTACCGTTCTCAGAGCCACCAGTGCTGAAAGACCAGAGACAAGGAGGAGAACAGGATGGCCAGCAACAGCTGCTGACCAAACAGGGAAGGGCAGCACCAGACGGTTTAGGCACAGTCACAAACAAGATGAAATATAACATTTCAAATGTATTTCACCAATTTGTTCCTCTCAGACAATATTAGACAATGTATACCCAGCTTTGCTGTTACATAATTGTTATATAATTTTGTGCTATTTTACTGTTCCCGGTTGTTTTTTCTATTTTTGTTTGGAATTCATTTGTATTTACACTGGTGAAAACTGAACTAAATATTCAGCATATTTTCAGCCCAGGCATAATTTTTGCCTGGCAGTAATTGAGTTAGAAAAAAATGTAATGGCTTCAAAAGTCACAAAAAATATATATACACCCATCCGTTTCCCATAATGCTTATCCAGTAACGGGTCACAAGGAGCCTGCAGCTAATACTAGGAAACACAGTCACTCCCTGGGAGGGATGACGCGTACAATATTTAACAAATACTATTTCTGTCAGGGTACGTACATAAAGAGAGACGCCTTTACTCTTCTGGGTCTCTATGATCCCAGTGAAGCACTAGGGGTCCTGTAACAGGCATTTCTAAAGTTGAATGGAAATTCAGATGAAGACAAAAGCATGTATATACAGAACTGGAATCATTTTTCTCATTAAAAAGACACTACAAAGGAAAAACAAATGAAATGCTAGTTTTATAAATAGTTCTTCATCCACACATTATTGGAGACACAAATGTTAACGTGTCTTAATGTCTTAATAGTTGTGTGTGCTTTGTTTTGATTTCAGAATTGATTAATTGCTTGTTTATCATTGTATTACGTCCTTCACACATAAATGTACCTGGGCTTAAGGCACCGGTAGGTTCCTGCTGATGGATTTTCCAGGTCAGGCTTGCAGCTGTTAATCCTGAGATATTCGTAAATGCATTAAGTATGCATGAAATGTCAACAAGTTCAAGTGGAGCCATTCTGCACTACGAGTATCAAAAAAAGGAGCTAAACTTTCTACAGTAATGCACCGTAATTCATTGTTATTCCAGACCAGGAGAAACTCGTGCCTGTAGCAAAAGGAAGTATCAACTCCATCACATTTTAAACATACAAAACAATTTTTACACTGCATGGGTCGGCGCCCCATCCTGGGTTGTTCCCTGCTTTGCGCCCGTAGCCTCTGGGATAGGCCCCAGACTCCCGTGACCATGAATAGGACAAGCGGGTACAGAAAATACATAGATAGACTGAAAATATTGTTAAGAATAGAATTTAAAATATACACATGGGAAAAGTAACAATAAATGAAGAAAAATGTAGAAAAAATGTAGCAAAGTATCTCCCACTCAGAACGATACAGCCTGAGGCTGTTAGAGACAAAGTCTTTCTCACGTAATCATATAGTCAAAATAGAGTGAAGCATCAGCTTGCCTACATTTTCTGTTTATCTGTCAGAGCACCTAATCATAGCTTTAATGTTAAAAGGTCACACAGGCCAAGCGCTTATTTATTGTAGCTTAAAGGATTTTCAGTTTCAGCTGACGTTCACAGCAAACAGCCGTCTCATACAGAAACACTTCTGATACAACTGAATACTAATTGATAGGGACCATTGATCACGATCAGAGAACACGTCACTCTAGCTGTCAGGAGTGCTTCGGTACAGTAGAAACAGCTTCAGCCTCATGAAAAAAGTTACGATACAGTCAGTCTTGTCCATGCCAGCATTTTTCTTTGATTCTCCCTCCTGCCTTTCCTCTCACAGG
This sequence comes from Mormyrops attenuatus, assembly GCA_026777985.1. Classification (NCBI taxonomy): domain Eukaryota; kingdom Metazoa; phylum Chordata; class Actinopteri; order Osteoglossiformes; family Mormyridae; genus Mormyrops; species Mormyrops attenuatus. The sequence continues at coordinate 3,044,900 of JAODKC010000016.1, forward strand.
TACCCCCCCCCCGTTATCCTCTCATTACACTCAAAGGCAATAAAGGTGTAGACGTTGTTTGACTTTGATCTCCTGAAAAACGTGCAAAACCAGCCCTAAGCTCCAGTCAAATCATCTCCTTTGCATTCTCAGCCTTGGTGCATTTTCAAAAACGGAGCCCTTTTTCCAATGACCGTACCTCGTTCTTTTCCACTTTCATTTTATTCCCACCACATGTAACTTGCTCTTTCTTAGAAACCCCCCCCTGCTTTGACTGAATCTTCAAGCGTTCACTCCTGCCGAAGCCACCTGTGCTCACAATCAATCAACACTTCTCCACTTTGTCTCCATTCACTGTATTCAAGGTCTCTCACCTCTTTCTACCCACAAATTAACCTTGTGCCCCCCAGATCCTATTCCACTCTCCTGCTCCCCCAGTGCTACCCTTCATTTCTGCTATCTGAACCAGGCTCTCATTTTCGGTTTCGACCTTGGTGCCTTCAAACAGACATGGATTACACCCCTTTTACAAAACACCCACACTTGAATCCACCAAGTAAAAAGTATCAATCTTCCCTTTCCCTTTCCTTTGAGGAAAAAAACTGTGTCAAATTTATGCAATTATCCAACTTTGATTCAAATAATACTTTCCTGGCTCTAAAACTTTGCATTTAAGGTTAGCGATTCCATTTTTGAACATGTTCTTTTTGTACCTGAACAGCCTCTCTGTTTAGTGTGAAAAGATTTGCTGTTCTCCTCTGGCATTTAATGAAGCACTTTCCCTATAGGTGTACCGCATGGTCCTGTCCTAGGGCCTCCATTTCATTCTAGAGAAAAAATAATTTGTAATCTCTGTTCAGAAAACAACATTTGTTCTCCATTTGTTCATATTCTCAATGACCTCTGAAGCCAAATCCATGTTTCATGTTTCTGAAATTCTCATAATCTCTGCCAACCACATTTCATCTTGAGGCTTTGATTCTATGTGGCTCTGATTCGTAACTAAGGGGCCAAAAATGCTGAAGCAGGAGCTACACTAAAGTTACTTGGATGCTAAGGAGGTAGAGTAGAGGAGATGCTAATCTGTCCTGCCGACTTTGGCATACTGCTCCTATTACAGCAGATTCCCTTCCTGCCAATGAAAAGAATAATTCCATCTTTCTTAGCTTAGCTCACAACTAAGATCAACAAAATATCTGAATCCAGCAGACTGCTTTTCTGGCTTCGGTCTTACGGTCACTCAGGTCCAAATGTTCCAAATTGTACCAAGATTTGCCTAATACCTACATGCACAGGAAAGATATGAAAGAAACTAGTAAAATATAAGGAACAATTGTGAAAATAGGATGATAGCAAAGACAGGGGCCCTTTAATTTTGAAAATGTAAGATTATAATATGTAAAATTGATTAATGCCTCGGTGATTGCTTGTCGTTTCATTTTAGATAGCTGGGGTCAGAGCCCGGTCATTTGAAACGCCTCAAAAAAGAGTGAGAGTCTGTGGGGAGAGACATGGTCATACAGAAGTAGAAGTACCACAAGTATTGTAGCATATACTTTCACTTGATCATCAGAATATCACATAGATTACGGTACCTGGAATATAACGGCTGGAGAATAGCTATTAGTATGACGCGATGCAGGTGAAGGGCAGGGCTGTCATGCGAGTGGAATGCAGCACAGGGATTCGAGGTCAAGGCCATAAATCTGCTCAAACAGAGCTATGGGGAGCTGTATATTCATATGATTCATTTCACTTCATAATGCATTTTGCTGTGGTATGTGCCACTAAAGCCTCCAGACACAAAAATCCATTCATACAAATTATTGTTCCAACGGTGATTTTTTTTTCTTTAAGTAGTTTTCTCTGCATAAAACAGCCTCTTCTGCTTCTGTCATTCATACATGTGCACATCTTCTGACATTTGCTTTACGTCAGATCCCATCTGCAGCAAAGGCTAAAGCCACAGCGGTGCATTACCAAGGTAACGTTAGATATGCTTTCCTGATTTTTATTATTTGCATGCCACAGGCAAGACCTTTTTACATTACAAAAATAAAAATATGTTTTAAAAAGCTATATTTAAGTCCTTACTGTATGTCAGCTTTCACTCATGAGTCCTTGGCAGATTTATGAAGTCCTACACATGTTTCATGTGTGAAATGAAATTTATCTTATCAATCATATGGAAATAAAGGAAACTTTCATGCAGTTTTGATTTATTCCTGTTCTACAACAAATTTTGTATTGTTTATAATGTGGGTGTAATGATATAAATACATTAATAATTAAACAAAGTCCCCAATTAAGAAATAAATAGTAATAAAATAATCAAGTATTGTTCCGTGCAGATCAGAATTTTGCCTTTTAACCGTCTTTTCTGAAAAAAATTTATATTTCAATGAGTAATTAAGGAATTACATTGTTATACTGGAAATGCAGTAATGTAATGATAATATTGGCATATATCTAGTTTTTGCAATTTAAACTGCAGTACGTTCATACTGTAAGGCCTTCTGTCACGCATGAGAGTTTAACTTAACACAAAAATGTTCTGGGGCAAAAGGAAAAATGATTGGTTCAGAGAGATAACTAATCATATTGTAGAGGAGGTGGGACCAAGACATCTGATTGGTTAGCCCTGCCTCTTGTAGTTGCTTCAACCCACCTCCTCTACAATGTGATTGGTTCAGAGAGATAACCAATTATTTTTCCTTCTGCCCTCAGAACATTTTTGTGTAAGTAAAACTCCCATGAGCTGTGCAGGCAGTCTCATTTTGATAAAATGACACATTTCATGCTGGAGAGGTTTGATAAAATCATAATTTAGACACAATGTCAGCTATTCACTCCTCAAAGCTTTAGGTGAAGTATAGCCAATGGAAAAGCCTTTTCTGTGATCTTTTCAGAAAATGTCTGGGGCCCTTGTTAAATGCTGTGCAATTAATCAAATCTTGTGCAATGAAGAAATTCAAATTACACCATCTGCTCATCACAAACCTTTTTTTTTTACTCCACGCCTCAATATTGAAAACCAATCGGGAAGCGATCCTGGCTGTGTGGCGGCAACTGCTAAGTGTGGACCAAGCATTCATGCTGCAGAGTGGTAACGCTTGTACCATGCAAAGCCACAAACGATGCGTCTGCAAGTGCACCTAACAGCCTCTTCCACAGAACTGCAGTCTGTGCAAGGCGGGTTATCCCAGGGCAGAACGAGAGTGACTGTAAGTGTGCTGTGACCTTGCAGATCTTATTAAGTAACCCTTCTACAGTAAGTGATCACATTCCTTATAGGTGGCCTGTCATTATTACAGTTTTCTGTGCTATATAATCTCACACTTGGTTATGCATTTATCTTCCTAAAATAAAAGCAAACGGCCAAAATCTTGGGGCTCATGGTATCGCATCTGCAAAGCAGCGGTTGTGCTCAGTGTCACTTTTAACTCCATACTATAGAATAAATGAATTAAGTTTAAATGAACCTTTAACTCCCACTTCTGCTCTCTTGTACTGGTATACCTACAAAAACATCACTAATTACTAACTATTCTCTGATGCAAAAGCAATCTCAGCAGTCTCAGTTCATTATTTTGATAAATATGGACAACGTTCTGGAATTGCTATAACATATAATTAAGGTAGTATTTGCTTTTAAAAAGCACCTCTGTAGAATCTCTGGGGGTTGGGAACATATGTAGTCTGAAAAACCATACACAAGTTATATTCATGTATAATTACTTCATTTGCATTCCTTGGAAGAAAGTTTTTTTTCAGGTAAGGTTGTTACATTTAAACTTTGTACCTTGTGAAATGTAATACATTATGCAATAATTTATGCATTTATTTTTACTTTTAAGTGTCAGTTGAATTAAATGACAAAGTTGACCCAGGACCCAGGAAATTGGCTTTAATTGGTTGGTTAATTGGGGGTGACAGTCTTCATTTCAGTTAGCTTAAAAAGTTACATCTCGGACACACACTCATATGCACACACACACACACACACACACACACACACACTGCAAAGATTTTGCCGATGGGGCAAATCCCAACAGGAACTTAACGGTGGTTAAAAAGTAGGAGACACTAAAGTATATCGATATATTATCAGGATCCCCCTCCTGCTCGCCCACAGAGAGAGAGAGAGAGAGTGAGTTATTAATTTATGCAAATGTAGGCAAACGGTTTCAGAGAATTTATGTGCATCTCATTTCACCTGTGTTCTGCTCAACGGCAGCTGCAGAAACAGGGAAATGCAAACTCTTGTAAACAGACGACAGTATCGTAAAACTTCAGGTGCAGTACAGACCAAGATATGCATTTATATGTCACACTTTTTCCAAACTAGCAATACTGAAACTGGGGCTATGACAAACTGTAATGGTCTTTTTTAGCACTCGGAAATCAAAATGTGATTGATTGCACATCCTTCACTGAAAATTGAAGACCCCAAACGTTTTTCCAGGCGGAATAGGTTAAACTGGGGGAAGACTCATTGAAATAATCCTTACACACTTTTGTTTGACTTATTTTTTTCCAACTTATTACCTGCCTCTGTCACTTTCAGCCACAGTTTAATCCATTTCACGGAGGAACATCTCAACATGCCAATTCCCCTGAAGGGAAACGGAGGAGGCTGTTTATGGATCAACTTTGAAGCAAGTGTGATTATAGAGTGTAATTAGACAAAAACTGCCACAGTTCTCTTCTCGGTGGTCGATCACTGAAAGGGAAAAGGTTGCATGATGTATGGATACCAGGGAGAGACCAAAATGCATTGCAATAATATGCCAGAATGTTCCAGATTCAAGAGTTTAAAATCATATGCACAGTAAACAGTCAGTTTCGCTATACAACAAAAATCGTACTCTGCATATCCTTCTGACCATGACACAAATTAAACCCAAACGCAAATTAAGGTGCATTTGTTCTCGTGATTACACAGGTTCACATCCCACTGGACGCTCAAAACCATTCAGAATAACTTTAAAACGAGCATCTTTGCGGTGACGATGAGCTAAAGGAGGTTTTCAGGATGCTGATTCCAGGGCTGTACACAGGGGCGTGGCCACAAGAGCAGCTGAAAGCTGACTGGCCCCATGATTAGCCCCGCCCGTGTCACTCATCAATTCAAAACGCCACTGGATGATGATGGGGTTGACCCCGCTGTGTGAATTACGGCCCCTCTTATTCCCCACATCGTAGACCGCTCCTGCTTGATTGACTGTGAGGCTTAGGTAGAGACCACCAGACAAACTTTTCAAGCCATTTAAAGGCACATTTAGGAACATCTGAGAGAAGAACATTTGGGGGAAGAAGAAGTACAGAAGTACAAAAATAATGGGATCCCACGTTGATTTGATTACAGTGTTAGCGGCATAGCACCTGCTCAGGCATCGCCTAGCTAGCCTGGCTGATTTAATTAGCTAAAGCCAGGCTGATCGCCAGCTCCCTGGCAGAGGTGTCAGAGGTATCCCCCTCCAGCCTTTGCACGCTCCCTCTCCGCCACCTTCCACGCACCAAGCCACACAGCTCTCGAGCAAGGAAAAGTAACTGTTTGAATTCTGTAAATGCATAGCCTTCTGAACCGGTATCATTTTAATTATCATTATTACTGCCATTGTGTATTAATGATCTAGCTAGGATTATACACCTGGTCAGCTTGGTGTAGGTATGAAGCAGTAGGAGAAGCCAAGAATGTCGGCCATTTAGATAAATGTGTTTTTCTTTTTTTTCTTTTTTTTCTTTTTTTTTATTATTATTGTTGCATGGTTATGCTTTGATTCCCTTTTTTCCTCATCCCCATTTTGGTTGCGTTTCTGCTAAATAAAGGTTTTTCTGTTGTTCAATCCTCTGACCCTTAACCTGCCACAAAGCAAGATTTACATTTAAAAATCACAATTGATGTTTGCATATATACCGATCATAAAACAGAAACCGTAGCAGTGGATCGACATTGAGGGGGGAGAAAATGCCGGAAATATCTATTCATGCTTTGAAAGACTGAATTTAAATGCTATATAATTAGAAATAATAATTTGAACAAATGAAGTGAATTATAACCATTTGGAATTCAATTATTAGTCCCGTAAACTTTCCCTCTGGTTCTGATCTTTTATGAAAATACCGTCCACATTTGAATGCATTTCTGCATTTGCCCTGAAAGAATTGGAGAAAGCAGTGGGTGGGGAGGACCGCTAAAAGCATGCTAATGCGCTCTCATCCCAAGTCACTCTTCTTCATTAATATACATGTTTAAAAAGAGAGCATTATGTAAATGACTAAGCTCACAATTAGATTATGCACTATAATTTTGTCTCCGACATAATTTCGTACACATTAACTGTCTACCTAAGGCAAAACATTATATTGCTATTTAGTTTAACCTAATTACTGTAAAAACACTAAAACTGAACTTTTCGTTCTTTTCTATTATCTTAAAAAGAATGTGTTTCATATCGGTAGGGGGGCATGACCTATAAAACTAAATAATTGAAATTTACTGCAGTAAAGAAAATAATTTGATTCCGATCTGGAAAAATATGTATTTATGAGGTATGATCATTATCAATGCAATTTTTGGAACATATATAGTACTTGTTTTATTTTATCTTAATGAATCCTATGAATGCTAAGGAATAGGTCTTTGATTAATGCTCTTATTTGTGTGTTATCTAATTTCATGTGTTTTAAGCATCAGTAACATTTTTATTAGACACCATCTCATCGGAGTGCAGGGAAATTAGAATTACGCTGCAAAATACCAAGTTGTTTTTTCTACATTTTTGCCAGCAACGTTCCCCTCCCAAGGCATAGCTAAGCTTCCTTCAGAAGATGGCAAATCTTCAGATAGGAGAGACTATGTTAGAACGTTACTTTTGCAACTCAGGACTTAGGCATCGTCATTCCTGTAATTGTAAATAAATCCTCACATTTTTGGTTTTCCAAAGTAATTTAATTTCCTGCGCTGGCATTCAAGCCCATTCCAAAACTTTTTCCTGTATGAGCAATTCCTAATTGGTGTCTATGGCAACCGACACATCACTCCTTATTCTGCGACACTACAATCTGTTGTCCTTCATGTAGATTTAAAATAACCAGCTGCCGGTTGCCATTTTTAGACCCATAATATGCAATGATCTCATTTATAAAATGTACAGCATTTGGATATTTATTATTAGCAGGTCTTTATTTTCAAAAAGAACACTTTATTACTAGTTATATGTCGGTATATTCAAAAGGCAGGGTTAGGGTTAGCCAGAAAAGCCATGGCATACGCTGCTCCAGTATGATCAAATTAATTTATGATACACAGAATATCTATTTGAAATAGATTGAGGTGAAAGTTACAATCATCAGATTTATATTACCTCTCAAATCCACTTCAGTCAGCGTAGATGAAGGGAGAGGGAGGTGAAAAATGGATGTTTAAAGCTTGAAGCAGCTGAATCATGGACTGCACAGGTATGGGAGAGTGAGCCACAGAAAAAAAAGATATAAGTGCCTTCAATTAGGGCAGGATAGTCAGTCTGGGATGTACACAGGGGTGGGGCCAAAGTTGGCACTGGACCCAGCTGATAGCTGATTGGCTCCTGGAATGCCCGCTCCCCTGTCAATCAAGGGTTCTACACCTATCACTAATGATTAGGTACGCCCCCTCTCATGCCCTCCCCCCACCCTAAGAAAAATCCTAGAATCACCCCGTAGTTTGTGCTGGGGGTGTGGGCTTGAGTGTGTCAAAAATTGCAAAGTTTCTCAGTGCTTCAAAGCAAAGTGCCCAGTGTATATCCCTATGATCCACCATCCGACAGACACCCAGCCAACTTACCGTGACTGTGGGAAGCACTGGAGCTAGCACTGGCAAGGGTCACTGTGTAAGGCTTTCAGTGCCGTGTTCAGTTCGTGCACCAGTGAACTGGGGCTTTCCTAAAGGCAAATGAAGATGCAACGCAGTGTTAGGACGGTATCCCATCTGCAGTAAATGTGGAAGTACAGATAGCATATAAATCACATGTATAAAAATGTGTGTCTAGCAGTGTTGGTGATGAAGTCACACACGAGTGTGATATACTTTCCTTTTTTTGTCCATCTGATTACCCTGTGGCAGATTGATGTGCAACAAAGGGGATGCATTTGATCTCCCGCAGAGCTGCACGTATATCGCTGCCGCGCCTGTCATCCAGGCTCCGCTGTCTCTGGACGACGCCCAGGAGAGCGTTAAAATAAAGGCGAATGTGTCGCGTTTGGGAACCACAGCTGCTTTTAATGCAAAGGTCGGCATGAAATATGGAATCGGGGTATTAATATTTCACGCCGTGTTGAAGGTTAAACATTCCCGAAATGCAAACTTAACGTCTGTTAAAGTCTGTCGCCCCCCCCAGCACCCACAGAAGCCTCATTAAGGGCATCCAAGCCTGGGACAGATTGTGCTGTGTTTGCCAAAGCAATTAGGGTGCATTTTTGCACAAGTGAATATCAGTATTGGTAGTAACACGTTAGTTTTGCCAGTAACTAGTAATGTAACTAATTACCTTTTCAAATTAAATAACGCAAATAATGTGCTGAAATTTAAACGGGCTCATTGCTCATTACTTTCGTCTTGCGTGGAAATATTAATGGACAAATACAGTTTATGATCTGATATGGCACAATGTCTGCACGATGTTTTAAAATCCATAGGAAAGCATCTCGCCATGAGGCAGACCATCGCAGAGACATCCCTACGGAATGCTGATTCGACATTCCCCCAATGTCTGCACGATGTATTTTGACATCGACACGGTGTTACCGATGTTATCAATATGTGACGTTTAGCCTACTGTTATTGTTCCCGATCAGGCTATATAACCCACAATAGTTTTATTCTGTGCATATTTATATACTATAGGGTACATTTCTTCTGTTTAACCTGCACGTAGGCATACGGTTTGAAGCCATATACCAAAAAAAAATGTAACTGAATTAAAGTTATACGTTTATTATTTCAAATACTGACAACATGACAGAACCAGTAACAATAGGCCTAACAGTTATGCTGAACTGAATAAAGCAAAATTATTGAGGAAAAAAAAAGGTGCTTGCTGAAACACAGCTTACGTAATAATTCAAATATTGTTAATAGGCCAAAATGTAAAGCTATCATTTAACGACATTCCATCTTAAACCAACAACCCGGCGACGTATGTGTGCTGCCTGCACTCTCAGAAAAAAGAGTACAAATTTGTACCTTTGCTTGTCACTGGGGCTGTACCTTTAGCTGTAGGTAATTGTGCCTTTTAAAGTACAGAAATGGACTCTGAGGAACATTTCTGTACCGTTGATGATACATTGATACGGTTTGTACCTCCGGGATGTTCCTTAGAGTCCATTTCTGTACCTTAAAAGGTAAAATTACCTATATATAGCTAAGTGTACCATTGGCAGACCCTTGAGGGTACAGCCCCAGTGACAAGCAAAGGTACAAATTTGTACCCTTTTTTGTGAGAGTGTGGGAATGCATGCTTGACTCTCAAGTTTCAACAAAGTTTGGAGTGAGATTACATCTGCTAAGGGCAAACGCGATTCTCAGGCGCTTGAGAGCCTTGGCTACAGCAGTAATCGGATCTTCCACTTCCACCTTGTCTGCAGTCCGTGTGTGTGCGCATTGATGTCATAACCGGCTTGCAGCTGGAAACAGCAAATGCTATTTTCTGATTGGCTGGTATGTGGCAAATAAGGTGCCTGCAGTGGGATCACATGTAACTTATTTTGGAATTTTCCAGGAAACAACAAATCCCTATTTCAGAATGGCTGGTAGTTGTACGTTGTATAACTCGGAACAGCTATGAACTTGGCAGAAAACTCAACTCCGTATGCATGCACCTCGCCCATTAATTCTGTATTACGGGACACCTTGGTGCAGGGTATCCCTTTCTTCTCAGCGTGAGAAATACAAGGTGTGGCGTGTGAGCATGTGAACTGGTTGAAATGCGTGAGTATGTATTCATAAGAGAATTGAAGCGACGCAAAAATTACTTTCCTTAGTACCTAGTTACTTCTATATGCAGTGATTGGTAAAGTAATTTAATTGCTTCTGAATCAAGTAACTAGTAACTGTAACTAATTACTAATCTTAACTTGCACTAGTTAATTAAGAGGGAACAAAAAACTCTGACTCCCCCTATAGGTGGGTGGAGAAACTCTGCTTCATGTCAAAAGACCCTCAATACATAGAGTACATACATACCTATATAAACAGAATTTCATCATAATTATCATTTGAAATTATTTTTAGAACTGGTTTTTGACCCTAGCATTAACATGAAAATTATTTTATCCTCAGTTCACTGTGATTTAATCAGTCAGCCAATTACCTGTAATTGCTTTTATGCACTGTTTATTAAGAGCTCAAACACAGAATAATGAATTATAGAAAAAATACATATAACAAACAAGAGTAAAAAGTTTATTTGTGAGAGCCTGAAAATATACTGCTTTCAGAATCCATTTCATTTTACACCATGTTCATTAGCCCAGTAACATTCTGACTAACTATTTCAGATCGCATGACACACATTTCCAAAGTGTGCAGCTGAAATGTAGGACAGCAGTCAAACGCTGCACATTTTCTTAATGACCGTGTCCTGCCTAGGGCTTTTTCTGGCGATTCGCATGCAGAAAAAGACCTTGTGTTTGAAGTGAAAGTTTATCCAGAAAATCCAGTCTGCTGCTTACCTCTTCAAAGATATGATTCTGTTCCCAATCCAGATTTTTTTTTTCTTTTTAATGGCATAAGAACAAAGGTCGCTCACATCCCAAGACACGGAACAGGCAGGACAGTCATTTATTTTTTATTTTACCCAGCCGTACATTTTCAGTGACTGTTTATCCAATTAAGGTCACAATCTGGAGGCTGTCCCAGGAAGAGCGAGACGCAAGGCGGCGAATGCTTAGACTGACCACTTCATCTGGCCTGTTTGATTTTCAGACTGAGTGTAAAAGTCTGCATAAAACATTCATGAACACGAGGAGAACATGCAAGCTCTGCAATTAGGCAGGGGAGGGCTGGACCCACCCAGAAAACCACTGGTGTCATGTGACATTGTCCAACCAGCTATTTCCAGTATCACCTACTGAGTACAGCACTATCATGTCATCCATATTTATTGTATTATACATCAGTGCCCTGTGATGGACTAGCATCCATAATCTCATTAGAGAGGCTCTAGATCCTACAGCCCTGACCAGCGTTAGGGTTAGAAGTTGGATATTAGAATTTAGAGATTATTTGCCATTGTTGACACACCACAGCACACAGTGCACAACAACGAAATGCGTTCGCTGCATTTAACCCATATGTGATAACGTGACATAGCAGGGGGCAGCTAATTCAGCACCCGGGGAGCAGTGCTGGGGGGCGGTACCTTGCTCAGGGTACCTCAGTGGTGCCTTACTGGTCAGGGATTCGAACCTGCAATCTTTCAGTTACAAGTGTGCATCCCTAACCATTAAGCCACCACTGCGCATTCTTGTCATTATAACAATTACCATGGCTCCTGTTAAGAAGGTAAGGTTTAATTGTTGCAGTTATATATGAAAATATTGTATAAATAAAAAATAGCAAATAGCTAACATAGAGGTATATCTGGTCTGGTCTGCTGTGCATGGTCATTACAAAGTGGCAAAGAGTGTGTGCTCTAAGGCTGCAAAGGGCACGCCGATGACATTTGCGGCCATTTGTCAGTAATTCAGCAGTCTGCCTCGCACCGGGCTCCCGCTGATCTACCAGCCGGACCCCTCTGCAGATCTATGCTCTGTTGTTATCAATACTTTCCATTCTATTGTTCTGACAGTGAAAGGCCTGGCTAGCAATGGAGTGAAGATAACCTAGATCAGTCAGGTGGCAGGCGTGTTCCAGAAGCAGCATCACAGCATGACAATGAAGTTCCAAGACAATGAAGTTTGTCGTAAACTATAACAAAGGTTGAAAACAAAGGCCCGACTCTTCACTTAGCACGGGGTCCTTCCTCAAACCCCCAACCTTCATATTTAAAAGGCTTACATTTTTACACAATAGAGAGCAATTTTATTGCTAAATAACTGCCGTGATATTGATGAAACAGATCTCATTTACCCCCTGATGAGGCCTCAGACGTGCCCTGGGGTTGCATAGACTTCCTTCCATCCAAAAAAAATCAAGAATGACAGTCAGTATAGAGTTTACTTTCTACTTTATTTCTATAATTAAATACTAAATCAACAGGAGAATTGGGTTATGCACTGCTGCATGCACAACTTCTACATGTATTACGGTTTAATTCACTAACATTTACAGTTTGATGAATGTTGATTTTATGTAGCACAAACAGTATTTTTTTTATTTATATAGCTGGATATTTTGTCAGAAAAAGGTGTTTCAGTGACAGGGTTGGGAATCAAAGTCCTTAAAAACTACTAAGCATGCTGTCCCGATTTAAAATTTAAAAGCATATCAGGGCATAAATGACAGATAAAAGTGAAAACAAGTTTATTTCCTTTAAAGAAAAACTGCATGATGTTAAAGGACATTTGAGGGTGTTTGAAAAGTGCGTGATATACTTTCGACATGTATTTATAAAATATCTGCGGGGAAATAACAAAAGCACAAAATTTAATATCACGGATAGGCATCATATTCAGAAAATACAATATAGATTAAGCTTAGTCGGCTTATAGAATGTCACTGTAACCTGGATGTAATGCATCATTCTGGCTGTCTCTCTTCCTTCATTAAAGAGCAGAAAATCAAGCAAAACAAAAAAAAAAACTCACCACAAGAAATTTCCCTCAGGAAATTCACCACAGGTTTTACCAAAACCAAATAAATGTGTAAAAAGTGCCCACTTCTGTACAAGAACCACATTATCACTATTACCCTGTTAGCTCACCGATTCTAACATTAAGTGTCATGTGATGGATGTGTGACATTGACATTGTGATGATTCAGATGTGGTGTGCTTCTCCCAAGGGGCACAGGGAACTGAACGACCGGGACTGGGTGCCTGTCCATCGCAGGGCGTGCAGTCACACACTACTGCCATTTTGAGACACTGATCTGAACGGGAAGAAACAAGAACATTTGTGAGAAGAAACAGGAGCGGTCAGGAGGAGCCCTCTGCAACACAAGGAGCACTCAATCCCACAGCCCTGGAGGTAACAGACCACTTGTGCTCCTCACCTTAAAAGTAACCTGCTTTTAAATATGTTTCACGATGTTGCAGTCCTTCAGTTTTGCTTATTAGGGATCAATAAATAATCACCCTAACCCTAACCTAGGAAGTTAATTGAAGCATATTTCTACTGAAAAAGGACAGAAGAACACAGGACGCCACAAAGTGTATCTGTAGGTTCTACTTCACCTGTTTTACCGGTACATGCAGTAATGTGTAGATCCTGGAAAGGGTCCTGCTAGATTTAGCGGTAAAGGACACCGAAGGGCAACAGCTGTTAAATCAAAACAAGAATCTGCTGACATTTATTGCACCCATTTACATCCCCACACATTTTTGAGGTCTATTTGGTTTTGAATCAACGTGATCGTAAAGCTCCTTGTTCATTCATTACAATAATTCACCAAACCACAGTTTAATACCAGTCTGAAGGGTTTCAAATCATAGCGTACGGACATGTTGAGAGCAATGGCGTGTCGGGCACAAACGTGTGCGTCTGCGGCATTCAAAACTGGAAGTGTTCTTAAGCACTTCATGAGGAATATTTAAGGCCTTAAACTGGAAATTTCAGCATGTAGAAGCCAAACGCGAGGCCGTATCAGCCTGTGCAATATGTCCGTCACTTACTAATTATACGCACATAAGACCATAAAATCCCGGCCTTGTCTCTGATGTGTATGCGGCACCAAAAGCCCCCAGCAATTACGTACCGGCTGCAATGGACAGATGTAGAGGCGGAATTAAATGCCCCCCCCCCCCCGCCCCCACCCCTCCAGTGCCCCTTCTGCTTTTTGTGGTCAATATAAAGTGTTCTTAAAAAGCCAACGAGTGCGCGGTAAAAAGTGTGCCGGTGCCGGCCGGAAAGGGCACACCGATGACATTTGCAGCCAAGGGCGAGTAATTCAGCAGTCTGCCTCAGACCGGGCCCCCGCTGCTCTGCCCGCCGGACTCCTCTGCAGATCTATGCTTTGTTGATATCAATACTTTCCATTCTGTTGTTGTCACGGTGAATGGCCAGGCTAGAAATGGAGTGAGATCAGTCGAATAATTTAGAGCGATGGTTCATTTTCAGTGCGTAGCTGCGGTCAGGGGCATAGGAACTGGGGGTCCGGGGGTGTGTGTATCCCCCAATATTTAATTTGGCTTCATTCAATCATCCCTACAATAAACAGACCCCATCACTGCACTGGGGCACTGGGATCCACACAGACCACAGGATGGACTAACCAGTAGCAACCCAGCTAATAAGCAAACAAGCATGAAAACATAGGCTGGCTACAACCACTTTCACTGAATTACAAGATAATTAAAGTAATGCTATGTTTTAATTTGACGAAAACTACAGGCATGGACGTGCTTCCCTGTACAGTATAATCCCATTATAGTGGACTCGCTTGTAACGGAATATCGTCTATAATGGACGAGGTCCGCTGGTCCCGGCCGTGCACCTTTACGGACATGCAGAAAAAGCAAAAGCGGACTTGCATATAACGGAATATCGTTCGTAACGGACAAACAATTTGGTCCCCAGGGCCGCTTTTAGCTGTAGTTTTGTTCGACTATAACGGACATGCAGGCTACGCCTACAAGGCGCGTGGCGTGCCGCTGATATCCAGCGCAGATACGTAGTCGGGATTATTAAAAGTCACGCTCTATAAATAGGCATGACGTAACAGCAGGCAACACTGATTGGTCTGTGTGTCTGTCCATCACCAGGCATGCTGTGCGTCAGCAGACGACGCTCGTAGCTGGAGGGATGCAGTAAGCAATGAGGTCATGGTTACTACTGTACCATACATGTATAACCACTTATAGGCCATATATACACATACAATACTCTATACCACAAGTGTGTCTGCTGGGGTGTGGCGTGAGTAAATAGTGTCCTGTAGTTGTGTTCTGGGCAAACAGCAACTCTGGATATAATGGACTTTGGATATAACCGATTGGTTGCCAGATCCCTTAAAGTTCATTATAATGGGATTATACTGTAGTATGCTAGCATTGCATTACCACCAACAACCAAAGGGGGTGCTAATGCACCCACACCAGCACTCCCACATACAGGACTACTGCTGATTATGCAGTACAGGGGTGCTGGGTAACCAGTCCCAGGAAGAACAGGGAATGATCCAATGGAAGATTCCATATGGGAAAGCAGTCCATCACAGGGATAAGCTATAAATGGCTTAGGCTTCAAGTGTTTCTCTTTTATAAAAGGTAAACACATCCGGAAAACCTCTATATTTAAACGACGTTCATTATTATGCAATACAGAGTCATTTTACGGCTAAACAACTGCTACAATAACGATGTTGGAAAAGCAGATTTGAGTGCTGTGTGTCTCTGCTCTGCCGGCATCTCACAAAGGGCCCTGGAAGAGAATCACTGACTGGAGCCGGAGAAGCTTTGCCGAGAAGCCAGCCCTGTCCTCTCGCTTTTTGGATTCGGTTTTTATTTGCCGAAAAGCATGACAATCAGCTGCCCAAACACGATGCACCATTTCACAGCCAGTGATTTTCACATTGAAAGCTAAGGCGGCAGGTCCCTCAAGGGACTCGTGTGCACTGTGATCAGGTCGCAAGTCTAAACCCCAACCCGCCAGACCATCTGCTGCCCACGACTGTTGCTTAGCTTAAAAGTATAGTTTGCCATTGAACGGTTTTCCCAAAATAGCCAATCTGCTTCGAGCCAGCAGTATAACAGACAGTGTGTTTAATATCGGCAGTACCTATAATTCTTCACTCTGTTTGCACCCCTCCAGGGGGCAGGTTTGTTCTTTTTGGGGCCCAACTCAAACAGTCACATCAGGGCCCCATCAGATGTCTCAAAAACGAAATAAATAGCTAGCAAGTAGAGTCGGAAGATGGTAGCTAGATGGATAGCAGAACATGTTGCTTCAGCATCTCCTAAATAAGGGACGTGATTATTTAATACTTAGCGTAGTGACTGTTTGTGGCCAACAAACCTTGGAGGCTGCATGCAAAATGTGTGTTGGTAAACGCCACCCCCGCCCCCACCCCCGCCCCCACATGCGCACACCAGTGCCTCACAGATTGGGTTGTGGTCTTTGGGTGCCATTGTATTATTGTTTATCTTATTCTGGCTTGGGTATGTTTGCAGACTTGGAGGTGTCTTAAGTTGGTGTGTGTCTGTGTGTGTGTGTATACGCCTCTACGTCTGCGACTGAGTGCGAGAGTGACAGGGAAGCACCCTTTGTACATCATTTGCTGACCTTTATCTTTAAAAATAAAGTATAAATGATTTGCCCTTACGTATTTATGATTTCCACACACCCAAAGCCCTCAGGAAACACAGAACAACAAAAATGATTATTTAGACAAAAACGTCCTGACCATGTGGCACTGAGGGCGTCCCGGTTCCCAGCATCACACATCGTGAATCACGGCAGTCGTCAGTGGATGAGCTCTGCTGAGGCTGCACCACAGGCCTGATCCGCCCGATCAGACGCAGCGCAGGTTCATGATTTAAAACAGCCACCCCAGCGAGGAGATCGCATTTAGTCACGTGCAGCAAAGCCGACACCAGACCCCGGAGCGAGAGCAACAGTTTAATTAGTTGCCGTAACTGAAGTCTTGAGCTGTGCAAACTAATCAAATCTCATGACAAAGAAGTCTAACACATGGCCTACTGTCACCACCTTCTGGAGTCATCTTTAAATATATAGAAATACGCAGCATGTTGGAATTATTAATTATTAACCATAATTGTTTAACAGATGTACAAAGTTCATATATAACAAATGTATGTTTGCTAATTAATCACTAATAAATTCAACTACTGAAGCAGCAACTATATTATTATTATTAGTATTATTATTACTATTATTTAAGATAAGCTATTTCATAACTTCATCAGTTTCTCGATTACCAGCTGCCCTATCTCTGAACCGAATGCATTAGAGAAAATAAGACTGACTTTCGATAGACCACAGGAGTGATGAAAATTTTAAACACTAGCAATTAAGATAAGGCATCAACTGGTTTTCTGGTCGACGCTGATAATGCGTTAAACATTAAATCTGTGTGTAACTCAACTTCTACAGGAAAACGTACATATTATTTAAAATGCAGGAAACACTTACGGAATAGCAGGTTATTAAAAGGATTTGGAGATCATTTCAAATGCAAAAAAAAAAAACAGAAAGAAAATCCGATGTTCCTAATGGTGTGCGCAATACAGGCCGCCCCAGGTTACGAAGGAGATCCGTTCCCTAAATCTGTCTTTAAGTAGATTTTGTAGGTAAGTCGGAACGAGTACATGCAGTTCTCATTTAGTATTAGTTACTCAAATGTTTGTCTTAATATACTGTATATATTTGACTTTTTTACCCATCTGTAGTGTATATATAGTCCATAGCTTTCTATAAAACACTTAAGAAACACTTACAAATACATTGAAACATCTTATATATAATAATCCAGTGCAAAATAATAATAATAATAATAATACCATAATAATAAAAGTATATACAGTACTATAATGCACCTCAAAACGCAACCTTTTTATGAGAGTCACAAAAGTAGTGCTTGCCTTCAGTTCTTGCAAACCATTGTATTCAACTCAATTTTTTAATATAATACACTTTAGGGTAGGACTCTGATGTTGTTAACCTGCGGACGTCCTGTATGGCGTCAGAGAAATGCGGGAAAAAATGCCAGGAAATACAAGGCAGAAGAAACAGAATATCCTAAGCGGGATGCTAGTTAATTATTAATACACAAATGAAATGTGAGGCAAACAAAAGCAGTAGAGGGAGTACGGGATGACACCGTGAGGCCCCTCTCACCTCAAAGCCGTATCCACAGTCATGACACTGACAGGCAGCTATAGAGGGAGTACGGGATGACACCGTGAGGCCCCTCTCACCTCAAAGCCGTATCCACAGTCATGACACTGACAGGCAGCTATAGAGGGAGTACGGGATGACACCGTGAGGCCCCTCTCACCTCAAAGCCGTATCCACAGTCATGACACTGACAGGCAG
>JAODKC010000016.1:3063407-3084076 GCA_026777985.1 Mormyrops attenuatus
TGACAGGCAGCTATAGAGGGAGTACGGGATGACACCGTGAGGCCCCTCGCACCTCAAAGCCGTATCCACGGTGATGACACTGACAGGCAGCTATAGAGGGAGTACGGGATGACACCGTGAGGCCCCTCGCACCTCAAAGCCGTATCCACGGTGATGACACTGACAGGCAGCTATAGAGGGAGTACGGGATGACACCGTGAGGCCCCTCGCACCTCAAAGCCGTATCCACGGTGATGACACTGACAGGCAGCTATAGAGGGAGTACGGGATGACACCGTGAGGCCCCTCGCACCTCAAAGCCGTATCCACGGTGATGATAATGACAGGCAGCTATAGAGGGAGTACGGGATGACACAGTGAGGCCCCTCTCACCTCAAAGCCGTATCCACGGTGATGACACTGACAGGCAGCTATAGAGGGAGTACGGGATGACACAGTGAGGCCCCTCCACCTCAAAGCCGTATGCTCGGTGATGACACCTCTTTGACAGAGGAGCCGAACATCTTTTCTCATCCCTGCGCTTTTAGACCCAGGTGTCAGGAGGTGATGACAGCTGTTGCTTAGACAGCCTTAGCGTTTCATTGGCAGGAGCTGGGTGAACAGTGCATGTGTTTGGACGCGTTAAAGGATGGTAATAATCAGGGGCATAACCACAACACCTAAGCTCTTCTGAATTTAACAGCTAATAGTATTTTTTACACTTCAAAACAGGTCAAGGAAGTGGCGCGCAGCATGAAAGGATTTCCTGTCTCATTGGTGTTTTCAGCTTCGGAATGACTGCATTTTTATTTCTTTAGCAAAAGCTTTTATCCAAAGTGATGCATAATCAAAAAACCAGGGTCAGCTATTTGCTGGAACAATTGGGAGTTAAGGGCCTCGCTCGAGGCTCCAGTGGTGAAATCACTCCACCAACCCTGGGATGTGAACTGGCAACCTTCTACTCTCAGACAAGGCGTTCTAAAGCACAGAGTTACACAGTGCTCCTGTTGGAATGGAGTAACAAATACACTGAAATTGTTTATTTGAGTCTTCCAGAATTGCACGTTATTAGTGTTGAATTAAAGTTGTAAATCTTGCAAGCGCCTCAAACACGGATGGATATGGCTTGCATGTTCAGTAGTTCCTATGTGTATTGCTAGAAACAGAGGAGAAATGTAAAGTGCTGAGCGTCGCAATCCGCCGCATTCGCGCACTCACAGACGTGTCGAACTTAATTAAAATATTTCAGAAAATAAAAGAAGTGTTTGCATCAAGCTAATTTGGGTTTATGTCAGTCAGTGAAATGCTTGATGCTTCTGACAATTAAAATTAGGACATAACATCAGTATTCAGCGATTAGCGACGCCATGGTGCAAAGGAACATCAACTTAAAAATAAAACCCATCGGAGCAGTGTTGTGCTTAATTGCAATGTTTGTGTTTCATGACGGAAACAGAGTCTGGCATACAAATGTCCACATTATGAAGAAAATGTTGCGATGATAATTTTGCGTGCATCTCCCCAGCGCCTTTTTTTCCCAGTTATAAGCCTGTTATCGTTCCCCAGAGAAACACATCAAATGGTTACATTTGGATGTAATTCAACAGTAAACGAGTGACTTCATCAATTAAGGTCGGGAGTCAAAACGAAGGATTGATGCTTACGAACAGGGGTTTCATGTTTTATGTTTATTATGAATGTGACGTCCAATCATTTATGTGTTGAGTCCGAGATTCTGAATGTTCCTTCATGGAGAAAAGTCACTGGATAGTATTAATGCTCCAATCTGTGTGATTGAAGGTGACCACGTTTTACCAGACCAATGGTGAAGTCGCACTAGCTCAGTTCTGCATACGCACCACTTTCAGCTCTGACGATCCAGTGTAATTTCCATAAAGTCTTCAACAAATCCTATGCACAAAATTCATTCACAGACATTAAATACGCCACCCTTCCAGAGGCACGTGCTAACACTAACGAAAGCTTAGAGGCGCCCTCTCTTAAGCCTGGCTGTAATATTCACCACTCAGAGGGAATGACTCGACTCTGCAGCTGTTCTCTGCTCTATTTTAACCAGCAGCCCAAATTCAGTCTTCTGAAGTGACACATTTATACCAACAGATTGACTTTAATGCTCCACACGCATGTGTTTGGATATTATTTCAGGTAAAGAAATCCCCGGCTTTCTGAATAATGAAGAAGCAACATCTGTGAATCTTCCCCTTGCTTCCACGATGGATGGGGCGTCGCTGTGAGGTCAGTCGGCGCCTCCGCCTGCGTTTACGAGCCTCCAGAAGCAGTAGGGGGCATACAATCGTAGACGGCTTCACTCCTGTACCAGCATGCCAGACGAGAAGGGATGGATGTCAACATTGACATGTGTTGTCAATCAGCCTCTCAGAGAAACTGTTCCATAACGTGGGACAGATTTAATGATGTTTCGATTTTTGAACGTCGATCTTGATGCGTCGCTTTGTGCCGGGCACAAATCTGCCATCGTGAATATGCTTTCATTTCTGACAACTGTGTGCAGTTCTTGTAGGCCTGAACCTGTTTCTTATTTAACAGGAACTTTTGGTCAAAAAATTTGACAGAAAAAAATGATACACACACACACACAGAGACCTGTACTCATATCTATGTGGGGACTGTCTATTCATATCTATGGGCAAAACACTGATCCCAACAATGACAACATTAAGCCCTACCCAGCCCTAACCTTAACCATAAGTAACTAAAAAATTCTTTTTACTTTTTAACTTTTTTGATTGCATTCACAGATATTTGTATTGACCTGAAAAATAAATTGTCAGTAAAACAGGTTTGTATTACATCGTGGGGGGCATTTGGTCCCCACAATGTAATATAAACCTAATCCACACACACACACATATACAGTATATGGCAGATCAGTATTCAGCTAGTAGCTCAGCTGACATTTTCCTTGTTTTATTACGCCAATTTGTAGTCATAACAATTTTCAGAATTAACATACTGTATTTGCGATTTCGCTTACTTGAACTATAAGCAGTTTTGTGGTATACTTAACAGGATGGTACCTCCCAAAAACATTAACACATTCTCCTGATGTCATCTGATCAGTTCACAATCTCACATAATGTCACCAAAAGTCGTTATCAGCCTTGGCTACACATTCACAGTGTCCCCCCCCCCACTGCAGAACTTCTGCCTCTGGGAAAATCACAGAAAAACAGCATCAATGACTTCACCTTTCCAGAACCATGGGACATTATTTTCTGTTTTTTTATATCGCCATTATTTTTATTTCAGAAAGCCGGAATGCCTTTTATTCCCAGTTGGAAATGCGAGCCATCAGTAAACCAAACATTCGGCGGTCTGCCTATTTAGGCGTGACCCAAAGAGGTCCACAGAACCTCAGGGCCGCAGCTTTGTTTGGAGGTGATAACGATAAAACACATCTGTACAGCCCCCGTCGGGACTCCAGGAAAAATGGAAGGTCTGCACTTTAAACAGATGACAAAGCAGAAGCCCGTTTGTAGGGAAGCACAGGCCCCAAAGAAGAACGACAGGATGGGTGCGTATCCAAAGAGGGCTGCCAACGTAGTTTGATGAGGGCAGAGGGAGGTCACAATCACAGATTTTGGTTGGACATCAGCACTTCCATTATCTTTTGATACTCTCTCATTCACAGGAAAAGCATTCTTATCTATTTTGTAGCTTATTTTTCTTTTAAAATCAGAATTGCAAGCCTTTTATTTGCCAAGCACAAAAATGACGTTTGTGTTGTTGCAGGTGTTGCCATGGGTACAAGTACCCACATTACGCCAAGACAGAAGTACAAAAGACAACAAATAGTACTATATACATATATATACACACACACACACACACGTACATAGAGGGGGCATGCAAATGTTTAAATAAGAGAAATAATATGACCAGCCTGATCAGTTTTACTGAGCACTTCTGGGGGGCACAAGCAAAATCTGGGGCCACAATGTCCCCCCCTTACAGCAATGCGGAACTGCACTACGAACACATAAAATATTTATGGGTTCAAAGCTGGCTTTTTTCATTCTGATCCCAGATTCAATAGCCACCTGTGACTGAGGAAGCGTGTATTCCGGAAGGTGCCACGGTACGCTCCCAGGAACTCCCAGAGATAAGTGTGAAGTTTGATGTGTAAAAACAGCTTCGCCATAACAAACAGCCGGCGCCATACCGATCACCAAGCGAGGGACAAAACCCTTCAGCACTCACAAACTTTTTAAAAATGTCTTCCCATAGTATTTTATGAAATACAAGCGCGGTACCCTTAGCTCAGCATTGATCACTGCCATCAATCGGCCAAACCTTCCCATTAAACGTCTGCGGGGGGGATACTCTACAGCCTTTTGAGGAAATGAAAAGATTAATCCTTCGACGACAACAAAAAGTAACAGTGGACAAGGAGAGTCTTAGATATTTTCTCCGTGGCACGCCAATTACAAACAGCCTCCATGCCAAAACAAACTAAATTTTAATCAATTTGTTTCAAAAAATATATACATTATTAGAAGTACGCCTCAGTCTGCATGAGTGCTTAGAAGTCCAAGGATTTATAGACATCTTAAAAAAGAGATTGGAGGGGGTTACAAAAAAGAGACCCGGCAGATATGCGTTCACACGTATTATAAAACGCAGGATTCCAGCAGCGAGGCTACTCACCACAATGCCGGAAACATGACCTCTGCCCATTGTGCTTTCGGAACAGGTTAGCAGCGTTTAAAATCGCGAAATACTCCTCCAAAATATTTGTTTCCAATTCAAGGTTTAATATGTTTTGTGAATGAATGATAACTGGCTGATAGATGAAGCAGGGAGCATTTTTGACTGGATGAAAGCTAACGCTTGATTTAAAAGCTTCAAAATCCCCTTTATTACCCTGTATACCACCTCTTCATTTTGCAGAGGTTTGTTTGTAGGCATCTAAACTTAAAACACATGATGTATTGTTGTGCGTTACAGTGTGTTAAGAACACATTATTATTTCCTGCCGTATGGATATTGCCCAATACAGTAGATCTGTAAAGACAGCATGACAATCTGGGAAAGTGATGAGTTGTTCTAGTGGGAGAAACATCTCTTTGTGATTGCGAGACAATGATTAAAGACCAGTGTAAATTATATATTCATGGTCTACGTCTGAAGGAACTGCAAGACCATATAAAATGCAGAAAAGACCAAAAGAGAGACAGATTCACACTCATTAATAACTAACAACCTTGAATAGCAACAAAATTGCCAGAAAGCCACCACAGGGTCACATATGCAGCCTCAATTATTTTGTGACCATGGAGTAATTAAGTAATTATAAAAAGCGGGTTGGTAAAAACAGGGCAGCGCAGAGGCGCACTCTCTGCCCGGCTCTGTGGACTTTGCCGAGTTTGCGGTGTCCCTGTGCCAACAAGGGGGGGCTTGTGTTTCACTTCTTTAACCAATCACAGGCTTGGTAGTGCTATCGTTTGACAACGGGAGGGTTGTGGTTCGAGCCCTGGTTCCTCCTGACCCCATCAAAGTGTCCCTGAGCAAGACACTAAACCTCAAATTGATCCCCGTGAGCAGGTTGGCGCCTTGCATGGCAGCCTTAGCCATGTGTGTATGAATGGGTGAATGTGAGGCATGAATTGTAAAGTGCTTTGAGTACTCGTAGGAGTAGAAAAGCGCTATATAAATGCAGTACATTTACCATACACATAGACAAAAGCTAAGAATATGCTTACCTCCAAAGGGTGTGTCTTTATTTAATGATAACAATAGTAATAAAAATACTAACAATTTTAATAATAACAAGGTTCAAACCAGCAACCTCCTGCCCCAAGCACAGAGGCAGAGCCACATACCGCCCCCTGATGGCCGGAAGCCTTGAGTTTGAAAATGAGAAAAAATAGACCAACGTGATGATGTCATATAATGAAGACTGATTGGTTAAAGAAGTCAAATGCAAGCCCCTCCCTTGTTCACCCAGGGACACATCAAACTCAGGATGCCCCCCCCCCCCAACACCACAGTCCAAAAACATGCTAAGGTGAATTGGGGGTGCGAAATTGCCTGTAGGTGTGAATATGCTTGTGAACGGTGTGTGTGCATGTGAATGGTGTGAATGTGAATGAGGTATGTGCCCTGTGACGGGTTGGCATCCCATCCTGGGTTATTCCCTGCCTTGCGCGTAGCTCCACAACAGGCTCCGGACCCCTGTGACCTTGCATAAAAAAAGCGAGGGTGGAAAATGTCTTGAAAAAACGGTGCTGTATTCTGCGGGAGGAAGTACACGGTGTCGGTTGGTGGTCCGTTTTAGATGTATGGCGCTAGACTTGTAGATCATTACACTCCCTCGCCCTCCATCTAAGAAATAGGCCATCGGCCGATCAGAGCGCCCCCTAGCCGAGTGTGAAGGTCAAACACAATCTGAAAGCTGGGCCTTCAATTTCATCCATGACGGGTTAGGAGAGACTGCATGCAGCATGCAGTTAAGTTTGCCATGTCCTCTGCTTAAAGATGCTGTTTAAACAAGGAACTCAGTTTTGCTCTGCTAAGCAAAGTTGTCTCTCTGTCTCCTGCTTAACAAAATCTACAGTTGACTGTCAGAAGCCATCGGGCTCGGTTGATCGGTGCTCTGTGTGGGCACAAAGCATGCAAACGCATCACTGAACGCAAGGGGCATTGCGGACGCAAACAGATAGTAACGAACATCCAGCTTTAAGGTGGCGGTGGTCTTCTTAGCGGATTCAAAACATAGTTACATTTAATATATTTAAAATTTAAAATTAGCAGCTTCTTCCCTCAGGCCGTCACCCTCGTAAACAGCTAAGCCGTGTCACTTGCCTTCTCCCCCCCCCCCCCCAAACTCTGTTTGCACTCTACCTCGCACCTTATAATGTACAGTGTTACCCATGATACTGTGTAATTTATTGTTTATTTTTTGTATTGTGTTGTATTGTGTCATTTATTGTGTACTAGGGAATCTCAAGCTGCCGGAAGCAAATTCCTTGTGTGGCCCAGCACACTTGGCGAATAAAGCCGATTCTGATTCTGAAAATGTTTTATCCAAAGTAATGTACATTTTGAGGCAGGGGGGTTAAAGTCCTCGTTTAAGGTAAAACGGTGAAATCACTCTGTGGACCCTGGGATCTGACCCAGTGACCTTCCGAGCACCAGCACGGCATCTTACACCATTCAAAAATACAGCATGATTTAACTAAAACATTTATTGTTAAAGCCAACAGTTAACAGCATTAGCTGAGTTTTAGATTGTCCGATTCGGTTAACTAGGTAGTGCAAGAAGGAGCCGGAGTCGAACATGTTATAGTTGTTTACGTAAGAATCGTGGTCCGCTTAACCGCTCCTCTTTCGCTAATTTCATTCTTCGCTTGTCTGGAAAAAGAACAACATTATCATTTAATACGATTATTAAAAAATGACTACGCGTACGGTCTTCCAAACGAGAGCCGAGGCACACTGCCCGGGCGCAGACGGAGCCCAAATCACGCCGGCTGGGGGCTCGGCTGCAGATCCCCCCACCTCCCGCCGGGCTGCGACGGGCTGCCAGGCAGCTGCGAGTCACCGGCGGTGCGCGTCCCGGTGGCCCTCCAAATCACGGGGACGCGCAGGGATCCTGCCAGGCACCTGCGAGTCACCGGTGGTGCGCGTCCCGGCGGCCCTCCAATCACGGGGACGCGCGGGGAACGCGCTCCTGCCAGCCGCTTACTGGATGCTGGCACACTTCGGCACTGCTGAGCAGCCGAGCCTAGATGACAAATAGGATATGACTAAATTGTGAGGGAAAACTAGGGCTAAATTAGGGGGGAAATACTGTGTATTCAAGGACTACTGCGCGCATATCTTTATCTTATTTTTTATATCGGCGTGTCTGAGTTCATACTTGTAGCCAAATCTGTCAATTTACTAATGACGCATAAATCTTCAGGTAATGCGGATGCACAGAGATAATGCATATTGAATATAAATCATTTATTGCGGTGGAGTAAATTTTCCAAAAAAGATGCTAATGATCGAAGCAGAAGTTTGACATATGTTACTGGATGTACTTTTTTAAGGGACAGTCATATCCGTATAAGTAAAAAATGTATCGCTACACACTAACGCCAGGTCTGTAACTTTCTGTTTTTAATCATTTGTTTGCTCACATACTCTGTGTTTCTTTGTTTTGTTTGTATGATTTCAAGTCTAATTTCGCGAAGGTAATGGTTTTTAAATTACTTATTTACTGGGTTAATTTCCATTTTGGCATAACCAGCCCATGTATTCACAGCTCTAGAGAGAGGGATATTATTAACTTGTATGCACAATACAGTTCATAGAGAAAATCAGTTTACATTAAAGTTTGTAATGAAGTAGAAAATTACCACAGGCAAGATACCTGTTCAGGTGCAACATCAAAGCTATGCTGCCATCTATTGGAGCTGATATGAATTGTAATTAAAGAGGCACCTTGGGATTGACCGAAGGGGCATTAAGGTACATAATCACAGGCAGGTGCGATTGGGAAGCGTCACCAGGAGGGTAAGAGGTTCTGACAGCATTATTCTGCAACCACCTTAAATTCCCCAAACTCTGAGAAACGGAGTTTTTCTGTTCTGGTGTCTACAGTACATATATTTAGCAGACAGTTTTACCCAAAGCAATGTACAATTGAGGAAGCAGGGTCAGACAGTCCCTGGAGCAATTGGGGGTTAAGGGCCTCGCTCAAGGGCTCAACGGTGAAATCACTGCGCCGACCACAGGATTTGAACCAGCGACCTTCCGATACAGGCACCTAATTGTCTGAGCCACACACCACCCTCATTAGCACAATAATAATCAAATATAAAATTTTAACAGAAAAATCTAAATCTGACCAATTTTATTCTGGATAATGACTAAAAATATAAATATATGAAAAATGCCTGGAAATCCCTTTAGGACTGCGTTGCATGGCGTGAACTATGACTTCACCATTAGGTTAATTTTTACTATTTAAGGCTTGCTGAATTTATGCATACATAATAGGGCATTTATAAATATGGAAGCGAAACTGGCTTCGGTTATATAACTTTCAGTGGGTGGGCGCCCAGATACAATTGCCACCTGTGATTGAGGAGGCGTGTATTCCGGAAGGTGCCATGGTACGCTCCCCGGAACTCCCAGAAACAGTCTGAACTTTTAGGTGCAAAAACATAATTCCGCCATAACAAATAGCCGACGCCACACTGATCGCTCATTAAGGTTGCGTAAGCCTTTGTTTTGCGTTACATTAGGCGGAATGGTGGTTTTCCCTCATTATACGCTCCAAGCGCATAAGGAGAGGCAGCAGAACCATGTGACTCCGAAGAATCTATTGCCAGCAGGCTCTGAGGTGTCAATCGCTAGACGTTGACGCTTTTTTTTTTTTAAATGATGGACGTCAAACTCACTGGCATCGCACGTCTTCTGTCAGAGCGCATTCGTCAGTGGTCACGCGTTCTCCACCCAACTCCGGCATGACTCTCCGCGAGTCGCCAAGGCACTCCTGCTAGGTAGCGACCCGAATGGCCTCCGGCGTGCCGTAGAATGTGGACGGCCCTCGGTCATGGACGACGCTCGCCAAAGGACATTATGATGCCTCCCACTCTGCCGCTGGGGCAGAGGAGATCAGGTGCGGCTTCCTGACAGCTTGGCCGTGCCCCGCAGACGGAAATGCCAGGAGCTGGGCCCGGCGCCCGGCAACTAATCATACGAACTGGCACGAGGTTCCCAATCGCTCACTGGCGACAGAGACCATGAAGCCGACAACTTATGAATGACGCGCTCGTGAGGCCCGTGGCTGTTATAACAGCAGATAGAGTCACAGATGGAGTCACCCATGGATCCTCGACTGATAGGATAAAGATGGGATGACAAGGCGATGTTATATACAACCTGAAAACTCGGTCAAGACACATTTGGATATCACCTCGATTCGATTTTTGCTTCGCGTGGGTGTCTGCCTGGTAGCACACTTGAAACGATGTCTCTGCATTTTGCAATGTGTAAAATGTGTAAAAATGTTTTGATCCGGTAAATCATAGGCAAAAATGCATGGTTTGGATACCTTAGCCGTTTGCAAAAGCTTCACTTTTCCTCATCACGTTTTTCCCTACTGGCGGCACTCTTGTTGGAGACAGTTCCTTCCTATTTAATTGCGAGTACCAGCTGCTGAATTTCAGCTACACACTTCCGAAATAAAGCACATTAGGCATTACTTCTATGTAGAGTAAATTACAGTTTACGTCGCTGGATGCTTGTGTTTGTTCATTTATTTAAAGCTGAGTTTAGATGTGCCTTTTTCTCGATGGCATGTTCATCTGCATTCACTTTGCACACTCCAGTTATCAGCAGAGCATTAAGCTGCTTGCTCTAAATATATCGACCCTGCAATACTTTTTTAATGATTATGATTTTGTATCTATTATACGCAATGGAGGGATGAATAGGTGTGACGTACTTCCGTCTATTGCATAGCGCGTCGTGTATGTAGTTCGAGCATAAAGGTTGTGCAGCTGGATCAAGCGCTTGAACCACGTGTGGAAAATGCAGAATAAGAGATAGATATAGTTATTTGTTGTTTATGTGACAAGATGCCGTACATTTTGTTCCTGGTTTTCGCCTGTGGATTCAAACGCTGGGTTAAATATATTCCCGCAGTGAGGCCATTTTCTGTCTCGCCTTTTGTTGTGTCTGTGAAAACATCATCGACGCTCGACAATCTCCTGAGAAGATGGGTGTGTGACGTAACCACAGTCCCCTTTTCAGGTGAGAACGTGAGTACATTCTGAACCGGTCTGTAAAAGAGTCGGTGTTTAGTCGTTACTGTTGCATCTCGGTGATAGAAATGAAAGTTTAATATCAGACGTACAAATTGTGACACAAAACTGGCTTTTCTAAGCATGTAATTACTGAGTATGTAAACTATGTAAGACCTTGTTTTTTAGACATCCAGTCATGCATTATGTGAGTAATCACAGTTTAATTTGCTTCTATAGAATATTTCTATGGTTTAATGATTTTAATCAAAGAAATTTAGCACAGTAGGGGCCTACGGTAATGGAAATCCCAGCTCTCCACAAACCCGGAGATGCAAATTGTTTGTTTTTGTCTGGATGTATTATTTTCTCCTAAACAACAATATTCCACTATTAACTGCATCTTTTCAGATATAGCGGAATCGCAAAGCAGATGGTGCGGGACCCCTCTGTACCTGAAGCAGGTGAGGTATTTCCTGACGTGTCGGCTTCGGGCCCCACGATCACCAGAGACCGTCACATAATCGGTGGTAATTTGACAAATATGAAGTGTTTCCGCCGAGTGTTGTGATGCTCACTATGCTGGGAATGCTGCCTGTGTTCAATTCATCTATATTAGAAAAAAATGGACATCTGGTTGTTTTCAGAAACCACCTAAAGATTCATATTCACTTATGCAGCTGAAGCGCTCAGAATCTTAGCGTGACTTTTTCGGAGCGAGTAACTCCCAAGTGGAGCACGCAAATAATTTAAAACGGACATCTTTGCCTGTGATTTTTTTTCTTTCTATTTGCATATTTTACAATTTCCATAATTGATTTGACGGCCTTTCTGAACATCTGTTGTGAAATTGCTGACAGCTGGGACTGAAATGTTCTGTGATTCGGAGGAGTCAAGCAGGTCAGGCACTACATCCCGGAAACTAACCGGCGTGCGTGTGCGTAAAGCGCGCGGCAAACACGGGTCTTCTTGCACAACTTCATGCTGACGTCACAAGTTTACTTTGACAGAATGGAACGCTAGCTAACTGCGGACAATGCTACGTCGTTCCAAGCCGTTTGAGGTAACTATGTCCCCCTTCCCTGGCAAAATTTACCCCAGCACACAAGGGAGGCTTCCTTAGCAACAAACCTTCACTTTCGCTGGAAAGAAAAAACCGCAGACGGCTCTCTCAGTGGCGGAAAGTTCTGCTTTGGAGGCAGGCCTGTGTGGAAGCCTGACGCACGCATACTATAATTAACAGCAAGCGGCAGTCAGAGAGAGACAAAGAGAGACAAAAAGGTTTAAATGAGCAACCTGTGCTAAGATCCATCTGGCGAAGACATTACAGTCCGGCACCCGATAACTCGTTTTTAGCCTTTTTAACTGAGTATCTCCCACCACAGGGGGCCTCGCCTATGTCTCTAGGAACATGAAATTCGCTGATTGTTTGTTCACTGATTAGGAAAAGCGGTGGCATATGTAATAAAATGGAGGCTGATTTGTGTGTGTTTATCGAGTTGAGAGGATGACTTTTTTCGTTCTTCTTTGGTCCTCACTTATGCTGACGGAATGAGGACACAGTCCCTCTTGAGGGGAAACAGCACGAAAGGCTGCTATTCTGCCATCTAAATGAGCTAGATATACATTTACAGTGCAATTAGACGAAAGCACACGCAAAAAAATCTGGATTGCAAAGAGGAGGATTCTCGCCCGTCGTGTCATGTGGCTCTTACACATCACAGTCATATCACAGCGACAGCAGGCAAAGTATCATTTTAATTTGGCCTGTTGAGGGATGAGGACCTCAATGTAAAATCGATAAAATCACTATTAAATATTTTACTCGCGAGAGCGCTGCACAAAGCTAAATGTCAAGCCAGCAAATTAGGATTTTGATGAACTTTTCCTTTCGGAAAATCAAAAACAAAGAAGTGCCAAGGAGTTACCGGAATCCTGTAACCACAAAATGTAATATATTCGGCGACCGAATAATGAAACACACAGGACTGAGCAGGCCTTTCAAACCACAATGTGCTTACACAACACTATAGAGTTGTCTTCAAGACAGTTTCCCTGGCCCTGCGCTCTCATTTCTAAAATAAACTTTGCGGAAAAATTTAACACATACATTAAATCAGGTGCGGCTAGAGGGGAGCTAAGTGTGGAAATGGAGCTTCCTGCTCTGGGAGCTGTTTCTTGTCAAAGATGCTGGCTATTCCAGATTGTCTAATCCGGTCACAGTCAACAGAGCTCAGTGAGAATGTCAACGGTGGATCGTCAATCACAAGCCAACGAGACAACTGCTGTCTTCAGGGAGGCAGCCTGCCAATCAGGAACCTGTGAGGAACATGCTTAAGCCAAAATGCAGACAACCTGCAAAAAATATCAGCTCTTGCAATATGCAAATAAAGTTCGGGAGCAGGAATTCCACACTGTCCTGTATGTTATTTATGTTTAGTCAATTTTAAATATTAAAGCAATGTATAATGGATTGCCGGTTGAGGCTAAGACATATATATTAAGATTTTGATAAAAATTAGCTGCATAATAATCTGGTGAAATCGTGTACACAAGGTATATAATCATATAAACACATAAACAGAAACACTATACATGGTATATAAACACATAAACAGAAACACTATACATGGCACGTACTTTTGCCTGAAAGCAAATTGCTCCTTTTCTTTCTAAAGTACTATATCTTTTCTTCCTCAAGATTGAAAAATGATTAACTCTACGTTTGCCAGGTAGATACAGGTATGAGCACGAACCGCTCTGTGCATTTCAAGAAAATATGCGTCATGGTGGTCATCAGTCTCATCCAGATAAAGTGGCCCCCCATCTATCGTGGAGGTCCAGACCCATCAGTGATAGGTGAAAATCCGCGATATACTGTACAAAGAAAGCCCATATAAATAAGCATTTTTTTTTATAGTTTAAGCCTTAAAATACCCCCCCCACATGCTTTAAACACATGCAAACGTATTAAAACACACTTTGTAAACACATATGATATGTGGATGTCGGGCTTAGGATATGAGTAACATAATAATAATAATATTATATAATGTATATGTATATATATACACACGCATCGCAGAGAACTGTGATGCGTCGGGGAAAAATCCGCGATATAGTGGGGGTGCGATAGCTGAACCACGATATAGTGGGAGATCACTGCACTCTTTTTCATGAACAAGCGAAGCATCTTGCACAGTGAACAACATTTACGGGGAAACGGGAGCAGAGAATCGTCTGTAAATTATGCTGGTTGTACTGGACTATTGTTCTTTTGTGTTGTCCTGTATGCATTTAGAAATCCCGATTTTATTCATTCTTAACACGAAGGCAGGGCAGGCAGCTCAGCTGGCTTTGGGACGGGTGTCACCCTGCATACGATCCCTGACACTGATCCCCGGGCCACTCACTGAGTAATTCGAAGATCTGCATTGTAGTCGTGTCTCCCGGCCTGCATCCACCAGACAGTGCTTCTGGGATTCGGAGGTGACCTTATCGGGATGTTTCTGGCCTCCCTACGAAAGAAGATGACCGTTAGCGCATAGTCGCATGGGTGGTGCGACCTGCCCCCCCGACAGAGCTCCAACCTGGCAAGGCTTGGGCTGCTGTGTTTCCGTGGCGACAGCCAAGCACTTGTGTCCCTAGTTGACACATGGGCGAAAAAAAGAATCATTTGAAAACTATAAAAGTCACAGCAGGCAAACGTTTGAGTTGTAAGAAAATCATTAGGGCTTGTCAAAAATCTCCCTCACACACCCCAAGTTTTGGACCTCCCGGCGTTCAGTGTCACGACCTGAATTAATCTTTATCATCCTTTAACGTCGCTGTTCAAGTCGCAATGAAACTCTAGGAGACAGAGCTTTTAGTTCCTCCTGCCTTAACTGACGACTTACAATATCCTTCCCCCTCGGAGCTTCTGGCATCTCATATTTCATACAGAATCCTGTATATTTACGCGGACGGGTGCTACTGCCTCGTGCCAGATGCACTCCAGGCTTAAATACCCCCGATAAGAATCTGGCTCCTTCTCAACGATTCCAAGAGAAGAAGCGCCTCTGAATGTCGATGCCTGACTTTGGAGGGTGTAGCTGGCAGTCAGCACCTGATTACTCAACATGAACACCTGCTACCAGTGAGAGCCGTAGCTGCCTGGAGCCATGCGCTAGCACGGGTTGAGCTTTAGCTTGCATATTATTAGAAACCTCGATTAGCCTCGATTCAGGCTAAAGCGGAATGCATCCATGCTCGAGACAAAGATGCAGAGGTGTTTGTTGTGAGCGAAGGCGTCTCGTTACCGGCGTTCCTGCAGACCTTCGCCTTGTGATCACAGTCCCCCTGGAAACAAGCGAAAACAAACTCTTTATTTAACCAGTGCTAATCGAATCGGCTCATTCAAACAGGCTGACCCCAATCCCCCCAAAGAGAAATGCCGTGTCACTCAAAAGTGCACCATGCGCCGCGCCTGGCCTCCCAGAAGGCCTAGCAGTTTATGCATGCCGCCGGCTTGCCACCTGGTCCTAGACCTTATGCAAACAGAGCACTCACACGTAGACGCAAACAGAGAAAGAGAGATCTAATAATATTAAGTCTACCATGTCCCCCTTTTTTTCAAAGCCCCCATGGACCTAGTCACACATCTGCACAACCTACCCACAATGCACCACAGCTCCCCAACAGCCACATGCCCCTCTGGTTCCCCCAGAGGACTGAGGCCACCGTGGTGAAGAATGATTGGTGTGTGGTTTACATGGACCGGCTGTACAGCCTTGGCTGAAAATGCTGAAGCGTCTCCCCTTCAGCCAGGATCGCGGCAGGCGGATTTAGCGGGATATCGTTTGTGCACCCTCCTGGAGTCCCGTCATGGCACTGCCCCGCTGCTGTCGGGGCTAGCATCCATGTTCAGGGTGAATGAGGTGCTGACAGGGGGCAGGCACAGCACGGGGGCTCGGGGTAAATCTTGGCAGAGCCGACAGAAGGCTTCATCGCTCTGTCCTGTCCGCTAGAGACCCCGCTTGGCCACAGAGGGCAGTGAGAGGACGGAACCTTTGAGTAATGGGTGTTAATGTGTGGCCAGGCCCAGGAAGGTGCACATTTTCCTGATCAGCACTGGCCCCGGGCTTGAGCTCAGCTAGATCTGATGTTGCGCCACAGGGCCTTTTGGATTTTCTGCATCACTATTTGCAGGTGGGCTGGAACTGTGTCAAACACGCCACGCACACCAGATATGTCATCCAAGATCACTATGCAGGCTGAGGCAGCCGGCTGAGGGGCACGCTCTGTACGGTGCTTAAAGGCAGCGAGGCTCTTCCACAGGCCGAACAGCATGACGGCGAACTGCCGAAGGCCGTCTTAGGTCAAACGTTTCAGAAGCAGCCCAACGGGTCATGGCATTCAACCAGAAGGGCTCATCTTTCTTATGTCAGTTACTTGGGCAGTCATGAAGGCATGATTCCCCCTGGTTTTAGCGGGCTGTACAATGCAGGTCACTGGCTTGACCACACACCTCTCCCCAGTCACTCCGAGGAGTCAGATGGCAGGTGTCGCCCGCAGTTAGGCCCGGTCCCAGGATGCTGTCATGAGCCAGAGTCTACAACCGAGCCCCGGATGAGCAGCAAACTGCAGTGGCCAAGCATCTCGGCTGCCTGGCAACTGTTTCCAGGGAGGTGTGTGTTGCTGCCCAGCCTTCACCTCAGTCCGCATGCAGCATCCTCCTCTCTGCCAATTTGTCTGGCTCCTCCAGCAGCGGCGATCCCCGAAGGGCTGAAGACACTTCAGTCGCCCACGGTCCTCGGTCACCATCGACTGCGGGAGGCGAGACGACACAGACTTCTCCACAGTGATCGGAGGGAGCAGCTAGCACTGCCTTGCTCCATCTACTCAATCTGCATTTAATGTTTCATCATGAGTAATTTAAAGGTGGCCGATGGGGCCCTGGTCGGCAGGGCTGCCACATGACACATCGTCCTGGGGGCCGCAGAGTGGCTTGTTGACCGACGGTAAGTGGGCTCCCCAGGGATGCGTATTCGCCCAGCAAGCTGAGAGAGTCTAACCGAGTGGTTCAGGCTTTCCTGTTTTGCATTGACTTCCTTCTTGTTATTTCTTATTAACCTTATTATCTTTGCAGATTCATATTGGCCATTGTGGCTGTAATCATGGTCTTCATAATGCATGTATAGAAGCAGCATGTCTGTATACCTTAAGATCCTAACATACCTTAATAGCTGTAATGTACATTAATAGCAAACATTATAGGATAATAACAAACATAATCACATAATGTTTGTTATGAATGTATATTAAAGCTATTAAGGTATGTTAGGATGTTAAGTTATACTTACATGCTGCTTATGAATAATCTATGGGCAGTCTATCCGCATTATGTACCACACAGCTCTAGAGCCGAATCATTTATGGTGAAACAAGGAAAGAACTAAGCTACACAGGGCTCCGCCCCCCCAGGACTGGAGTTTCACACATCTGCCTTAAGCTATGCTTCCACCTTTCATGAGTCCACATTATATTCACTCACACATATACAGATCACTAAAGGTTCCACATATCATTAAAGGGCAATAAAGGTTGTCTTCTCTACTAACTGACACACACAAAACAGAATGATCTGTCCATTGTCTGTACCCGCATGTCCTATTCAGGGTCGCAGTGACCCAGAGCCCATGATGGGGTGCCACACACCATTTATACACACATGCACAGCTGGGGGGAATCTGGATTAACCTCAACCTGTTTTTTGACTGAGGGGGGAACCTGGAGAAGCCTCACGATGAGAACATGCAGAATCGCACATAGAGCCCCGGACGTGTGACGCAGCAGCGCTAACCGCTGCCCCACCAGAGCAGAACCAACAATACATAAACTATACAATCACCTATTTGCATTACGCACTGATCTGCAGGCTGACAACTTTTCCGGGCAGTTGGTACTTGTTTAATCTTTAATGTGACATTTCTTACGTAAAGAGCCATGTTCCTAATCCACATTTGTCAAAATGGCGAACATATAAAGACTAAAATAATACCCTACTGAGGTTTTTCTGGGCTGTGCTCTGTCGGTGGGTCATGTGATTAGACGCCTTCATGTATTTCCTATAATGAATAGGCTCAGTAATCAGTTGGGGAGACCTAAATACAACATCCATCGTTAAAATGAAGCGGTCAGTATTAGGACTTTTCACTGTAGCTTGTAACTAGAGACATATAGAGGAGCTGCAGTGCCACCTATTGAAAATACATAACCTCCATTAAGGGCCCAGTTTTTGAATCAGAGATTAGGGACGAGGTTTCCCTTTAATGGGATCAGTCCGGGTGAACCCCGCTTGGGGGAAACCAACGCCTACGGACGCCAATCCCTCAAGCGCACCTAAAGTGCAGCCATTATTCTCGCAAGATATTTCCATTGATCTTTTTAAATCAAATTGCAACAGTGATGCTGAAAAATAAGCAGTGCAGCAAGACGCTTCTGTTTGTTCAGATGTTCCTGCAGCAAACCGTGATTCTCAGGCTGAGCTCCGGCCTTCATTCAACTATTCGGAGAGAAATAAAGAAACATTTGACTCCTCCTGAGCATAATGAATCAAGTTACAAAAGTGCACTGTTCTTCAATCCGTCTTTAAAATATTAAAATAATTGGAAATATAAGAAGCGATAGTGAAATAGATGTAGAATTTATGTGTGAAATAAGCATGGTGACTAGTTGATATATTTTTAAGTTTTCTATTTTTGTTAATAATCACGTTTAAATTCCCAATTATTTCCCCGGAAGTGTTAATAAGATGTTAGGTTTCACAGATTGCTAATATGTGTCTAAAATCTTTGGCATTTTTAAGGCATTTGGCACATTTTAATAATAGTATTCTAGAATCAGGGCCCCACGAAAGCGTATGGATCCAGCAGGCAGGATAAAGACGCCTACACTTCGAATTAGCTCTCCTTTTGGACCTTTGGTGGCTGAGGTCCTAAGAGACATAGCATTTGCCGACGATCTGGCATAACTCAGCCGTAATGATCTCATCGCCCTCTGTGATTATCCTCGGCCTGGCTGACCTTTTACAGCGAAAACACGGGAAGTAAGAAATGACGGAACTGATGCGTTTGTTAGTCCGGCGTCCTCGGTGAGAGGCGGTTTAGCGACAGCTTTATCTGAGACAAGAGAAACGGCTACAGCTAATCAGTTTCCTAGAGCCAGTTAAACGATAACATCCAAAGACGCTAGACCACCGCAGTGGCTGTTAAACTGCTGAAATAACACACAGAGCTACAAACATGAATATCTGGGCATGAATTTGTGAGTCTCGTATGTTTATTTCTCATTTGCCCTATTACGTTTCAGAAAAACAAGGTTTGCTGAATAACCATGTTTGACCAGGGGCTAAAAATTCCGCTATTTATATATACACTCAGATGCACACATACAGAGAGACAAAGACAATGTTCAAAATATGTGAGTATTTCCATCAGAATTTATTACTGCCATTCTGGTTAGGAATTACAATCAATCTCAGAATCCACAGTCACATGACACACCAACATCATCAACTTGTACCTTAGTGTCCTTGGAGCAATTATACATAATACACAGTATAGTAAAGAGCTGAATGCTGAAATTTTATTTCCAAAGATTTCACTTCAATGGCTATTACTATGCGATATAACCTGGAAGTCAGTTCAAAATGAGTTCAATGTGAACCGAGAAAAAAAGCCCCTATTACCTCCCTGGTCAGTAATGATGGCTTGAGAATAGCAGCATTCTATGCATGCATTCATCTGTTAGTTTATTGATTTTATTTAAATAGCTTGAGTATTTTATTCCTTTGTTCTGCTTTGTTTTGATGGGCTTATCAAAGGATACTGCAGAATAGCGGAAGGATGTTGGTTTTTTGAGGCTCTTCAGAGCGAGTGCCGAACCATGCGCTCACTAGCAGAACTTCCCACACAAGGACAGGCCGCATGCTTACTGCCAGGCATAAAGGGGACCCAGAGGGGAGTCGCTTTCTGTGTCAGACCCGGGAACCAACAGAGCATCCGCGCCCAGGTTTAATAAGCCAGTGGCCATCAGTGGACTCCCGCCCCAAGTCAACTTCGTGTTACTGATGGAAATTGGGCCTCAGGACAAAAATAGTTGGGACTCCTGTACTGTCAGAAAAAATTCCAATTTATACCTTTGCGGTACAATTACTTGTCAGTGGGCTGTACAGAAACTCTCAGGAACATTTCTGTACCATGGGGGGAACATTAATGGTGTTTGTACCATGGGGGGTACATTAATGTTATTTATAACTTGGTAATGTTCCTTAGGGTCCATGTCTGTACCTTAAATTAGACAAAAATGTACAGTTATCTACAGCTACAGTGTGACTGTCAGACCTTGAGGGTACAGCCCAGGGACAGGTAGTTGTACCCTAAAAGTTACAAATGCTCTGAAGTCACTTTCAATGCATCCCACTAAACTTGCATCTGGTTTGCTAGCAGAAACATAACGCAACGTAGTGCCCAAAGTGGGACAAAAGAGGTGTCAGTACTGGCCCTGGTATTCAGTGCCGGCAGACTACGGTACTCGGGCCCAACGCAGTGCCCAAAGTGGGACAAAAGAGGTGTCAGTACTGGCCCTGGTATTCAGTGCCGGCAGATTACGGTACTCGGGCCCAACGCAATGCCCAAAGTCGGATGAAAGATGTGTCAGTACTGGCCCTGATATTCAGTGCCGGCAGACTACGGTACTCGGGCCCAACGCAGTGCCCAAAGTGGGACAAAAGATGTGTCAGTACTGGCCCTGGTATTCAGTGCCGGCAGATTACGGTACTCGGGCCCAACGCAGTGCCCAAAGTGGGACAAAAGAGGTGTCAGTACTGGCCCTGGTATTCAGTGCCGGCAGACTACGGTACTCGGGCCC
>JAODKC010000016.1:3087009-3123882 GCA_026777985.1 Mormyrops attenuatus
CCCCCCCCCCCCCCCCCCCCCCCCCCCCCCCCCCCCCCCCCCCCCCCCCCCCCCCCCCCGCGGGGGGCACTAAACGATCTCATGATTGATGGCCGCAGTTGGAAAAATGAGGGAACGATGCACCTCGAGCAGCAGAAAGTGTTAGCGGGCATGATGTGTTGGTGCCTTTTGCTAGCGTGTGTTAGTGTGTCATTGTCTTTCATTAGCGTGTGCTAGCACATCATTGTCTTTGCTAGCATGTGTTAGCGCGTTGTTGTCATTTGCTAGTGTATGTTAGCATGTTAGTCTTTTGCTAACACTCGATTGTTACACACCTACTTTGGTGTTTCATCTCACGACTTTATTGTAGCACAAAAGTGTTATATCCTAGTGCATTTTCATAAATCACGGCTTCGTGGGTAACACGGCTCTCTTGGATTTACAGCTCACCTGTCCAGGATCCCTCCTTAAGTCTAAAAATATTCCGGATGACAATTTGGCATAGCTGAGTTTAGTTTCAACCAATGAGTTTAGTATAAAGAGCCACAGTTACAGAGTACTCAACTGGTTGATTGAAACAAAACCTTGGTCTGGATTTGTACTTTGCGGACCTGAACTTTCAGATCTGTCTGTAATGGATTACCGTTGTGAGTGACTTACCCAACACTGTGAGTTGCCCAGAGTGTCCAGATGTGTCCATGCTCTGTGACAGACTGGCAGCCCCTCCAGGTTGATCTTCTGGATCTTCAGAAGATGCAGGCTAACTGAAGTGAAGATGTAGATTTTCTTTTGTGAAGCTAGATTCTTCCAAAACGCTCATAACGATGTGAATGGAGCCTGTCATCTGTGTATCAGGGGGAGTGTGTTAGGGTTAGGGTTAGGGTTAGGAAATAAAGTCAGTTTGGAAACTGTGTAAGGCCCTTAACTCCAGTCACCCTAGGCATTGTCTGACCCTAAATTCACAAAAATGTGTCACATTGGATAAATAAACACATAGTTTTCATTCTTTCTTTAACTACTCGTTAAAGTCCTCGTTCCAGTGACTTTCAGGCAACAGAAGAGGGCAACAACGAAGTTTGTGCGGTGCGTTCGATTAGCGCGCTAAATGGCCTATAGTCGATGACATAATTAGCATTGTGCCTGCGTGATCGCAATCTAATTTTGTGATAATTCAATAATGGAATTATCGGCCAAAGGCATCACGTGAGACCTGTAGATATGGGCGATATCACGAAACTGGGCCGCTAATTAAATGTCCAGACGCATCACCCTCTATCACAATCTCTTGCTCTCTCTCTCTCTCTATCTTGCTCCCTCTCTCTCTCTCTCTCTCTTTCTCTCTCATCAGGTGGTCAGCTAAACCTTCCATTTTCAGTTAAGCAACAGCTATATTTGAGGATGAAAATACTAACAGCCACAAGGGGATAACCATGCAGAGATGATAGGGCTTCCAAGCGCTTATGCACTCAATTACTGTAAAGCAAGACAGTGTTCAATGCCAGAGCACTGCAAATGCAGAAGTATGGTTTGAAAATGGTGTATGAGTATGTCACCGTGTGCATGTGTGCCTTGCAATGGACTGTCTAGGATAAACAGTTACAAGATGGATGGATGGATGGATGGATGGTGTAGAAGTTTTTCAGACACTAGCACAAGACTAATGGTGTGAACAGGCAGCATATTAAGTAGAATGAAAAATGCATGAGTACCCTTATCTGAAGATCATCTTTTGCTTTTAGTCTAGTACTGAGCAATATGAACGTCTCTGAGAATTATGAATTATATTCTTGTTTATTTAAATGGAATATTAACATATAGAAACTTTTCATATGAGACACATGCAGCCTAGATAAGGCTAGATAAGTACCACAGAATTCATATCAACTAACTTTGCAGAAAAACTAATTACGGCAACCCGAAGACATTTGAAATAACAGGGGTACAGGGGGTACACATGTTTTCAACTTTAGGTAATGTCGATACGGCTTCATCCTTCACCACTCGAGTGTAAAGCATTTTCTCTGAATGTCCTGACACTCACGGCTTTCCCCATGATCCGATAACAGCAAATCTGTCAGTCACACGCTATTAACGGTAAATGAGCCCTAAGAGAGCAAGTCGCAGAATAACAAACAGTGATGCGTATCTGCGAGATGGCCAC
Source organism: Mormyrops attenuatus (assembly GCA_026777985.1). Classification (NCBI taxonomy): domain Eukaryota; kingdom Metazoa; phylum Chordata; class Actinopteri; order Osteoglossiformes; family Mormyridae; genus Mormyrops; species Mormyrops attenuatus. The sequence goes on from JAODKC010000016.1 coordinate 3,089,150, forward strand.
AGTGACACAAATGTGCAGCTTACGTGTTGATCGCAGCATCTGTAAGTAAATTAGCTACGCAGGCATGATGCGAAGCGTACAGTGAATGACTTGCACTATGTCCCTTTTCAGTTCGTAAGCACATGACCTCATTTGATCGTTTTCATTCTGCCTCCTTCTAGTGTTAATGTTAATACTTAATAAGCAAACTCTTTAGTACCAGATTTAAAATATTTCTAACAAATTAAGACCCTAATCTCTTTAAACATAATCATTTATTTTAGCATGATTGCATGAATAAGTTAACAATTAGGCAATTGCAGTTTAATAATAGCATTTTTCTTTATCATTATCCTTTTTTTTATTATCAGATTTTTTTTCCCCCATCAGGGATGTGTTACCAATACTTTATATTCCGATTTATTTAACAGACACTTTTAGCCAAAGGAAAATGGCTTTTTTGTTGTTGACGAAAGCAAGGTTAGACAGTCCCTATAGTACCTGGGGGTTAAGGGTCTTGCCCGGAAGCCCATCGCCGCCATCACCCCACTGACCCTGGGTTTTAATTGGCAACCTTCTGATCATGGGCAAGCATCCTAACCCGCTGAAGCACACAATGGCTCCATAGCTGCTCTTCTCATTTTAATATACATCAAATGATATTTCTTTGTGCACAGTGTAATCGCAGAGTGCGCGGAATCCCTGCCCCACAATCGCGAAGGGCACCCACAAGAGCTGAACTCGACTAAAATGATCTCTAAGGACTAGCGCGAGACCTCAATAATAACTCAGCTGCACAGCATGACTAATCTTTCACATCATTTTCAAAAAAAAATAACATAAATGTCAAAAACACATAAAGCGATGCCCTAGTCCTTCTGACTGAAGGTTTTTTCTCGCCCCCTTTTTTTTTTACTGTAGAGAAAATGAATTTCTTTTCATGAGAAAAAATGCTCACCATCTTGAAGACAGGGAGGGGGAATCCATGTTGCGTCAGGCTGGGAGGGGGGGCGACGGCAGCTATGTTCCTCGCCGTGGTCTCGCGTCTTTAAAATTCCTCAGCTGTCCACTTCACTCCTATCGCACTGTTGCTTCATTTGAACTCGCGGCGTCACCCCTGAATACAGAAAGAGCAGATTAAGAGTTTTAATGAGAGAATTTTTAGAAAGGAAGGACAAAAAATGAGGGAACGCTATCACTGCATGTCACTTTTTCCTGCTTAATTACTTTGTAAAGTATTTTAGCATATTTGAAAGAAAAAAGGGGGGTGGGGAGGTGTTTTAGATCTGTTTCCCTAACATGTTTAATTGTGTCAGCAAATTGGGCCACCTCCGCAGTGTGACCTTGCACAGACTTTCAAATGTTTCCCACTTTGAAGCTTTGCACATTATAGCAGCCAGCTGGCCAGTGTCACTAGCTTGGTGTGATGTTATGTATGCATATATGTTATTGCACTACATTACCCATGAGGCTATGTGTGGGCAGAGTGGGAAGACTCAAACAAGATGTATGTAAGATACAGAGGTGTTTTCAAGTAAAGACTATTCACCCACACTTGTCTTTAAGAGACAAATGTAATACTTGGAGTCTGGAAGAATTTGCACAGAAATCTCAAATTTTTTCCAGCGGATAACCATAGTTTCAGCTTGAGAAGTACATTCCTTAACAACGCAGTTTTGTTTTTTGTTTTTTTTTTTAGCCTTTTCCATTACTTGTTATGTGTAAATAATTCACGTCGACGCCTGCTGACACAAGGGATTAGCTGTCTGCGCTGTTCGCATGCCGCAGATGCGCCGGGAGAATTAGCCGCGGCAACATGGACGCCACGCTAACGGACATATGTTCCATCCCGCAAACCGCCATCTGGCGATCGACTAATCTGCCCACAGCTGCTGCCGGAGCCAGAGTGAGCGCTCGCTGTCAGACGTGTGACAAAGTTCCCACAAAGCGGAACGCTGCGCTTTACTCCAGCAAACAGCGTTAAAAATTCATGCAGAACGTAAACTGCGATGGGTTAGCACGTGTTGGGCACCCGCTAGGCTAATAGATAGTGTTCCTTTAGCTTGTTCGTTACTCGATTAAAACATGCCGTAGCCGAGATGTGTCCACGGCGATTTGGCCGAGGCATCCTCGTCTAAATCTAAAGTAACAGCGTGGGCTGCAGTATTATGGGTAATTTCCCTCCGTCTGCTCTCCCATCTGCCTTGGAGCACAAACAAAAGGTACGTTTTCAGTCAAGTAAATCACACACGTGCGTCAAGGCCATCTTAAATGTCGTCCTGAAGACACTGAAGGTTTGCAGCAGTACAGTATTCCTACGCCGCAAATGAGCTATTCCTCAGACAATGAAGTAAAGAACAAAACTACCTGGCATTTCATTTAAAACCTTTTAAATTTCAGCCAGTAGTGCTGGCACCAGATTTTCACGAGAGGCTCGAGGTTGGGGGGGTATGTCAATGGTAGAAGTTGACACCTGTGCTTGCACAATATGTCTTATTTGTCTAACATTTCTTTGGGTGATTAGTTTTGTGTGGGGGGGGGGGTGGCTTTCATCGGCTGCTTAAATGGAGCAAAATAATGTAAAAGACAGCCATTGCAGCACCAAAGAACACGCCGTCAGGATCTTCAGCGTGAGGAAACATCACAACAACTTCTTGTCTTCTGATAGGAGATATCGACCAAGCTCACCGTGCTGTTATCCCTTCGATCGCTTCTACACCCATTTTAAAGACAAACTGCACACTGTCGGCTTTAAGTGGATGTACCTGTTTCCCAGGAAACGCTTTTACTCCATGATAATGGCAGATTTCGACTTTGCTCACCGTGGCATCTGTGCGGAAGACCGTTTCGATCACAGCACACTCAACACCGGCTCAGGTGATGCCAGCTCATGTTCCCCAATCCCACAGCTACGCTTGTGTCAGAACGCAGTCTCTGCACGTACACCACAGTGAATGGACCCCGCATTACCGATGAGGAAGAGGGGGTTCTGTCGATTTCCTGTTTACTGGAAATAAAGGTTCTGCAAAGGTGGATGATAATCTAGTGAGTCTAAAGAAAATTATATTTAGAAATCACAAAAGGTCAAAATATATGTAAATATATATATATATATATATATATAAAAACCTTTAACTTTCATTAAAGGGGGTTGGAGTATGTCTGTATGGGTTAGGATGCTGTGGATCGGTGTTGGCAGGCCAATGGGACCCTGAGCAAGGCCCTTGACCCCCAATTGCTCCAGGGGCCGCTGCATTCTGACCAACCCTGTCATGTGAGCCCTAGGCTTGCTCTTGCCTGTATATGTAGGAGTGTATCCTTCCGTGTGTCCCGCGAGATAGGCGAGAAGACAGTTTCCCCACGGGGATGAATGAAGTGTCACTATTCTTTTATTTTACAGCATCAATTAACATCTCTCTAAAGGAAGTGGAGTGTCGGGGGCTGACATCAGCAAACCCCCAGCGGCCCCGTAGACTTGGTCCTACCATACTGTAGTATGTGTGGCAGTGCCGCATCCCCTTTAACAGCCACTCCATGAATGGCCAAAATTACTTTCATTAAGGAAATAATTGCTTTAGCTGAGTGCCTTCCTGCTTAGGTACAATAAAGTCATGCATTCATAATGCCCAGCTTGAACATGGATTGGAAACCCATTTTAGACAAAATGGCAGGACAAACTATTTCTTTTCTTCTTATTATTTTTCCATCCACTCCATCTACCTGGTTGATACACCTACATGATTCAATCTCAGCTTCTACATTTTCAGTTGTACAAATTCTTGTATTTATGCACAACAAAACCAGAAGCAAACTGCATCCTGTTACTCGCCTATGAGATTCTTGCAGTGGTACATTTGTTCCCTTCAATCCTCCAGTTATCGGCACCTTTGGATACAGTCCTAAAACAGGGGCGATTTTAGGATTTTTTTAAAGGGTGGGGGAGGGGTGATTTATATAGAGGGGCCACCCTTTTCGTTAGCCAATCATATGCTTTGAATCAGTGAGTGACATGGTAGGGGAGCAATCAGCTTTCAGCTGTAGCTTGCTTCATCGCCAATGTACCTAAGCATTCTCTTACTTCTTACATCTTCTTAATTCCTTGGCATCTCTTTCCTTTCAGCTGCAGTCAAATCTTTGGTAGCCTCCACAGTGCAATGAACTCGTGTTCTTTAAGCGTATAAAATCACCTTCCATTACCTGTCTTACCCGAGTCACGAAAGAGTTTGTGCCCAAGTGTTAGAACCAATGTTATTCACATTTGCATAGAAAACGTGGGCTTATGTAAAGCAAACGCTAGCACCAGAAATACTTGCAGGTTTGCAATATTCTTGAAAAATGACCAGCTGCTTACTTGTACAACCTGCTAAATTCAGCATTAGGCAAGGGGTTAAAAGTTATAGATTGAAACACTTTTCAGGGTGATTTCGATATGGGGGCTGTAAATTATTGTGAGCCAGACTGGTCTCTGGTCGTTTTGATTTATGAGCGTCAGAGTCACACTTACTTGCTTCTGAAGTTGGTCCATTAAACACATTTTCTAAGGGCCATCATTTGCATGTAGGGAAAGTCCTTCTTTTAAAATCAGGGTTTATCCATTTAAATTGTCCAGAACACAATTGGAATGTTTTGTGGGGGGGTTCAAGTCAATCTTGCGAATTAGATTATGTTAAAATTTCATTTACATACTTCCTCCACGTTTGTCAGATTTGGTAGCCAAAAGTGAAAATCAGCTCCCTCCGTTTCAAAATGTACCAAGCGTTGCACCTTAATGAATGCTAAAAACACTCTTATCTTTGGTCTCCTTGCGGATGCCGGTAAACAAGATAACGTTCTGCAAATAAATGAACGCTGTCACGGTAATCGAGTGGCTTGGCTATTTACTGTTCGAACAACTGATCAAACAGTCCAAGCGATATATTCCAAAATGCTCAAGACGGATGGCATTTTGGGAATCGCAGATTGTCATGTTTGGGTAAATTGTATAATGAGGCCTCGCATCTCACAATATTGACACGGCCTGTTTGCGAAGTTGCATCGACGTAATGAAACTTTCTTCCGCTCGACTGTGGTTTTAGATGGAGACGCCATGGGATATGAGTGTTTAGGCACCTCTTGAGCGTCACTTTCTGTGACACCATCTTTCTCTCTCTCTCTCTCTCTTTTTTTTTTGAGCAGAGTAAATATTGGATGATCAGTTTGTGTGTCAAGTCCCAGTGCTACCCCAACATCACGGCAAACAACCTTTCTTGTGTAAAATGTTCCTGTCAAAAGTATCTTTGTGTGTATAACTTGAACTTCAGAGAGTTGTTATTGTAGACTTTGGGAAACCAAGGATGCCTCTGAATGTATTGCGACAAAACATTTCACTGTTCCACCACCCCAGAACAAGTGCACTCTGACAGATTGGCAAACACAGGGGAATCATCTAGCACTGCATTTTAGGGTATCAGGGCTTCTCCCACGTTTATTCCACCTTGTTGCATAAAGAATATGTCATAGCATATAAAAATTGAACATAGAGTCACCATAAGGCATTTCATGTTAGTATATTATTTTATAATGTACACTATGTGGCTAAAAGTATGTGGACCCTAGATTGTCCATCTTCTCATTCCAAAACCAACGGTACTGATATGGAGTTGGGCACACTTCGTTTCTCTATTGTCCTCTAGACTTCTGGGAAGGCTTTCCATTGGATACTGGAATATTGCTCTTGGGATTTGCTGCCGTTCGGCTTGTGTGGCCTGGCACTTCATAGCTGAGCTTCTTCCCAGGCCTTTTGACCTGCGTAGCAACTTCGCTTGAAGTTGACCGGGGCAGATGTAGCAGAGCAGAAATTTGGTGAAACGACTAGCTGGGAAGATGGCGTCTGACGATGGTGCCAAGTGGAAAGTCACTAACCAGCAATTCTTCTGCCGGTATTGCTACCAGGTTGCATGGCTGTGTGCTTAATTACACACCTTTCCCAGTTATGTATGTGGCTTAATTAGCCAACTCCTCTAATTAATACGGGCGTTCCCATACCTTTGCCCAAACAGTGTATTTACTTGGGGGGGCGGGGATGTGTTCCAATATTTTAACATTTCAATCAATATATTTCTACAGCAACAGAGATTTAGGTTCGAACCCCTGTCAATGCCTCTTAAATAAGCACCTTTTCGCTATTAAACCTCAGTACTGAGACTGAGTGCAGCTTACATAAACAACAGCACTAAGGTAAGCATTACACCCTGCACACTAACATCTGGGAGATGTTCCCGGCATCAGTTGCAGGAAGGCCATGAAAAAATGCAAGCACCAGCATATCTTATTTGTATTTGAAGGCATGAATTCTTCATTCTCCCCCCACCCATACCTCTGTAGGAATCTGAGGGGGGGGGCAGAAAGTCTCATGTCACCTGATTGATGAGTCACCTCCCTTTGTAAAAATGGCGATTTGGCTGCAGCTTCACTCCCCAAGGCTGCTGCGCATGCAGGGTCCCACAAATCGGCCTCATCGGCCACCTTTCCCATTAGGCGGCACGTCCGGCCTGCAGGTGGCGCTAAAAGTTCTTAAAATTTTGTTGCTTAAACATTAAGGTTAATTAATTATATGGTGCATGAACAAATTGTCATCACTGGATGACTTGGCTGCTGGTGAATACCTGCACAACACAGACATCCAGCTGTAGCCTGGTTCTGAATGGGGCACATTTTAGCCACATTCTACACTGGGTGCCACAGTCAGGTAACAATTTTTCATGTCATTGTTCTGACAGGGAAAAATAAATAAAATGAATGTCCGCAAGGCTTTTTTATACACAGTTCATGGACATAATAGTTTAGAAAAATGCCTTTTTTGAGAAATATAAATGATCTGTGGCTAACATATAAATGAAGCATTGTTATGAAGCACAATGTACCACGTGGCTCAGCTGGAATGTCACTCCAAACTCTGGAATGGTTGCCTAGCAATACTGCAGTGGTGTGGCCATCGACATTCTGAAACATGTAGCACTTTCCAGACATTATTTTGTGCCATAACTCTCGGGCCAGAAATTCACCTTGCAAGCAGGCATAAATAACAGCGCCACTTTTACTGTACTAATTCCTGTATGGGCATTAATATTCTATATTTATAATACTTATTATCTATCATATCTTAAACTATTGGGTCAGTTACTGGCATGGACTTCATGCTATTTATAACGGTGGCTGGTGATGATCACTGTGATTGAAGGTGTGTCCAATGTCCATCTTGGGAGAGGGAGTTCGGCGACCTGGGTTTTGAATATAAATCCCAGCATTCCATCATGCCACACTGCCCCCCCCCCCCCCAACATTCATTTCTCGGCCTGGTTCATCACCAGCGATCTTCTCCATGTGTGCCTGGTGAGCCTTCAGCTCTGCCCATAATCTCGTCCCACTGGCCCAAGTAACTGGCCCTTATTCCCAAATAAATATGCCATTTCCTGTCAAGCTCACAAAGTTTCACGCTAAGTGATGATAAATCTGCCTGGATGCCAAAAGCATCAACTGAAGTTATTACTCTGGACATTTAAACCAGCGACACCCATAACGATCAAAGCATTTAAGACAATATGTGTGCATGTATTGTCTCATTACTCTGTCCATCCTGCAGGGCCCTTTCAGAGTTCCCGTTACATGACGAGGGGCTATTACCCAATTAATAATTCCATCATGTATGCATTAGCCACACCAGCTGCATGAGTGACTTCCACTCAATTAAAGGAAGGAAAAACAATATCAAACCCCAGCATCTACAGACCACCGATTAAGTATCATTAAGCATAAATTAATCCTCAGATCTGCCCTCACTGTACGTCGCCTTGAAGCAATGGAGTTATGAGTTCTGAGGTTGACGAGAACTACATTTGTCCGGCATTTCTGAAGGGCAGACCACTCGTGAAACAACTAGCCGACGTGAAAAAAGCAGCACGACACTGAAAAGTGCCAGAAAATATTCTACTGCCGCTCAGCTGTCTTTGGAGAAGCGACACAGAAATCCTGAAGAGATCCGCGGCTGGTTTGGCATCCAAACGTCACACCACCATCCAAATCTTCTGCCTCAAACAGCTAATTTACTTAACATATACATATCATAGAATATTTATGTGCATGTATACTGTATATATAATATTTAAACAACAACAACCACAATAACCCATAACATAATTTCTTATTTACCATTATAAGTAATCAGAGATGCTTGGCTGGTCTTGTGTGGGCTAAATGAAGCCATTCGGCTTGCAACAGCTTTAATGCTTTAACCCCAGCTAGTGCCAAAGTCTAGCCAGGTAAGGTCTAAGCGGCAAAGTCTAGCCAGGTAAGGTCTAAGCGGCAAAGTCTAGCCAGGTAAGGTCTAAGCGGCAAAGTCCAGCCAGGTAAGGTCTAAGCGCCAAAGTCTAGCCAGGTAAGGTCTAAGCGGCAAAGTCTAGCCAGGTAAGGTCTAAGCGGCAAAATCTAGCCAGGTAAGGTCTAAGCAGCAAAGTCTAGCCAGGTAAGGTCTAAGCAGCACATCTCAGATGTATCTGGAAACAGCTATACAAGTCACCGCCACAACAGAAACACAGTATAACAAAAGAGGTCAATGTTTGTTTCCCTAAATGTCCCACACAACAGTTTTAATCTTATAAGCCATGTGGCCCAAGGGAAAATTAGTTTTCAGTAGCATGACTGGCAACACCATTAAAGGTTCAATTTGAAATAATTTAAATCTTAAAATAATGAGAAAAAAAGATTAAAAGTTTAAGCTAATATTCTGGGATTATAATAAACACGCCTCAATGACCACTTAAAATGCAGAGCAGTTTAATAGAGAAAAAGCCAGTTTCAATGTATCCTGCTACAGCTTAGGGGTTATTGATAAACTTTATTACTCGGCTTAATCAAACCATTAAGGAATTACTTCCCCGTGATTTTATATTTACACGGGGTGTATGAGAAAGTGTCAAAAAGTTTATTAAATAATCCATCCATCCATCTTCTACAATCACCCATCCAGTACATGGTCATGGTGCGACCGGTGAGTCCTGTTCCAGATACCCAGGGCACGTGGCAGGGGATATCCTTGATGTGATGCCAGTTCATTGTGTGTGGGACACGCTTTTGGCGGGAGGGAACCTGCAGAAGACGAGGACACAAACTCAACAGAATCAAGGGCAGGATTCAAAGCCGCAACCCATGACAGGCGAGGCCAGAACACTGTGATATTGAATAATAGGAAATGCAAATGAAATGTAATATATTTCTTAGTCACCTCTTGATTTATGTAAAATGTATCAGCATATGTAATCCAATTTTAGCTACTCATCATGCCATAAAAATAACCTTCAAAACATGCGAACTGTATCTGAAAATGTTAAAAAATGTGAAATTATATTAAATAAACGCAAGCGTTAGATATTAATGTAGACATTTATAGTTGCAAAATAACAGATCTCAGAAATGAAAATTCAGCAAATACTGGATCTATGCTTTGTAATTTTCCCATATTGTTTTCAAACTGCAAATTCATAACACCGGCACTGCTTTAGAAGGCAAGTTGGACATCAGGCAAACATCAACAAAAATAACGACCAAACACGACTCCCCTTTTGTTCTCTGTCGAATAAAAAAAAGAATGAAACGGGCGTACCAAGAGTAAGTTTTAGCTACAGAAGAAACGAAAGTTCACCGAAAGTCGGGAAGGTTGTGCATCGGCACGGTGACTCTCAGGGGGCCGAAAACCCAGGTGTAACGGAGGAGAGCCGGGACGGTCCCCAGGGTGACGGAGCGGCCTCTTAGAGCGCCACTGGAGGAGACGCGACGGATGTGGAGCACTTCAGAGCTCCAAACAGCCAGAGAGCATCCAGCTGTTTAATATTGATGAAGGTAAAGTGGGCGCGTGTTCCCATTTTGGAGAGCGACTCGAGCTGCGCTTGTTTATAGAGACGGGCTACCTCCAGGCAGGCTCCGGCACACAGATTCCTCCATGATGAATGAACACTTACGACACAGGCGTGCCACAAGACACTAGCATAATAAAATACCTATACTTCACTAAGATTAAGGGAGAGAAGGTGGGATATTTGCTGCCGCATTTTTGTCCCTATGCCCAGCTTCCTTCATTTATCCACACTATTATTACATTTATTTAGCAACACTTTTATCCAAAGCCACAACTGAGAAAGCAGGGTCAGCCAATCGCTAGAACAGGGGTAGGTGGCCCTGATCCTAGTCTACAGACATCCAGCAGGTTTTCCATCCTTTCTGGTCCCTAATGCACCACACCTGATCTCAGGCAGATAGTGACTCATCAGACAGGACAGAGAACCTGCTGGGTACCGACACCCCAGGATCAGGGTGGCCTGCACCTGTCCTACTGCAACGGGTTAAGAGCCTTGTTGAGGGGCCCAACAGTGACATCGCTATCAGCACTGGGACCTTCTGATCACAGGGCCAGCAGCTTAACCCACCAAGCCACACACCACACCTTATTATTATTATTATTATTCAATGTATTTTTATATAGTGCCTTTCACAAGAGTCAATCCAAGGTGATTTACATGGGTCTGTTGTGAAACATTCCTGCATCATCATCATTGTTGTCATCATCATCATGATTGTTATTCCATTTTTTATATAGCGCCTTTCACAACAGAGTTGATCCAAGGGGCTTTATATGGGTGTGTTGTGATACATTCCCGCCTCATTCCTCCATCATTATTAGTATAATCATAGTTCTTATCTTTGCAGCACTATGCAGTCCACCATAAGACCTCCGTGGTTCTGTCCAGAGTTTGCACGTTCTCTGTTTACGTGAGTCCCCTTGAGTTACCGGGGTCCCCTCTCACACTCCGAAACCAAGCAGGTTAAGTTCAGTGGCATCTCCATATCGGCCCGTATTGTGGGAGTGTAACATCCAGGGCACCTCCTGCCTGTTCCAGAAAACACTACAAGCTCACCGTGACCTTGCACTGGACATGCAGTTATCAAAAACAGATGGGTGATTGTTATTGCTTGCTCGTTACCGCCACGTATGCAACACTTACATTCATTGATTTAGCAGTTTCTGGAGGATTTACTGAGGCGGTCCGGGTTGAATTAGTTAGATACTGTATGAAAACCCCTCCTTCAGCTCAAAGCTGCCGCAAACTACCCACCCACTAGTTCACGAAAAACATGTTGTCTGCTAACGTCCCATCTTCATTTGAGTGACACAGACAGCGTCACTGGCTTGATTATTGGAACTGGAATAAAGAGAATTAGACTGTCACCCCATGAATTACTCAATACTTTCCTAAATACAGAGCATGTGGTAAATTACCTACCAAACTACTTATCGGTGCACATTACTAACGTTACATCCATGGCTTGATTTGAATACTTCTACCTGTTCAACAGATTTAATAAGAATCTCACTTCTAATGGGTTCAGAGGGCACATGTGCATTTGGTGTCATTTGTACTTTGTATTTCCAATTTGGGCAAAATTGAGACGTAATTTACAACTGCAATATGACATTTCAAATAAACAGTGCCGGTCAACCCATTAGGAGACATAGGGCACCATTTTCTGAGGGGGTGCTGAAACCGGATGATTTCACTTTGTCTCAGACAGGGGGCGCCTGCGGTGAAGTTCACCTAGGGCGCCATCTTCTGAGGGGACGCTGACGTAGTAAGCCGATTTCACTTTGTCTCAGACAGGGGGCGCCGGTGGTGAAGCTGGCCTAGGGCGCCATCTTCTGAGGGGGCACTGACTTAGCCAGCCGATTTTACTTTGTCTCAGACAGGGGGCGCCGGCAGTGAATCATTTTAACATGTGGGTCGTTAAAAAAATGTTTCATTATTCATCACCTGCAGAGGACAGATAAATCTCAACATCCCTAAATAAACATGTTCTGTGTCACTAAATGAAAAGCATAAAATGAGGCGACATTACCAGACTGCCTTCCAACATCTGGAAATCATCTGGCTGGTCCTTCAAAACATAAGGTGCCTATACTGTCTCCATCCTGTTCCCCTCCGAATCGAGGTAGAGTGTTGATGTTGAAATGGCTGTAGCTGCAGCAGAGAATCCCAGGGAAGTACAGGGCTGGGTCAGAGGGATTAACGTCCAGTGAGTTTTCATTGTTTATATAATCACATTAATCCTGAAAAACAAGCGCCAGAATTTCCTGGGGAACACAATGGAATGGCCTGATTTGGTCAGTATTGTATAAACTGACACTCCTGCATACAGAATAGGATTTGATCTCTGACTGTCTATGGTTCTACGATGTTATAAAAAAAAGTCATCCATCACTTTTGCATGAACTGTTGGTGCAAACGGCTCATGCAAACTGTGTCAGGTGGACAAGTACAGTAGAACCTTGGAACTCAAATGCCTCTTAACTCGACCAACTCAGACATCGAACCGGTCTGTTGAATTTTTTTCAACTTGTACCTCGACCTATATCTTGGAACTTGACCGCCCCTGCTAAAATTTGTATGGGTCGAGACACGTTCAACTTTACCAATTCAGACCTTGAACGGGTCGGTCGAGAAACATCTAACTGTAACTTGACGAATAACCTGGAACACGACAAAACAACAGGCCTGCTAAAACTTGTACGGATCGAGATGCGTCTCAGATGGGCTGAAGCAAAGGCAGACGGACCGACTGGGATGCTGATGCCTATGAATCGCCCCCGTCTCGCGGTACCTCTCCACCGAGTCCGACGTGCGAAAGCTGTGTGCCTGTGTTCAGTGTGAATTTATCTGAGCTTTACATACAGTACATTTAATGATACAGTAATCATGGGACCTCAGATAGTGAGCTGTGATGGCAGCAAACCAAAGAGGAAAGTAGTGAGAGTAACTGAAGAACTTAAAAAGGAAATTATAGCGAGATTCACATGTGTCTGCTCTCACTTCGGAGTGTGGGATTGTCATTTATTTCATGTTTATCGATTTTCTATGTGCGCTTTTCATGTGTGTATTGGCTTTATACTGATTGTCAGTGCTTTTTAATCATTAGGTAGGCAGGTAGATAAGTTTAAATAGCCAATCATTTGGGGGTCTGGAAAGGATTAAATTCATTTACATTATTTCTTTATGCGGACATTTGACTTGGACCTTGACCAAATCGCAACTCGACCAGCCTGCTGGAACGAATTATATTTGTGTTCCAAGGTACTACTTTATAGGGACTGAAGAGTATTTGTAAAGCTGTGTCCTAATAAAACAGCACCGGTGACAAAAAGCCATCACATGTTAAACAAAGGCATCGTGTGGTGACACCAGAGGAACAGGATGCCACTAAGGGGTCACATGGGAGCAGAGAACACAGAACTGTCCATAAACACAGCTTGTTCTTGCCCTCCGGCAGTCAGTGTATCTATGACATCTAGCACTGATTCTTCAAACTGAACATTTTCATGCTCATGTCAGGTATTTAGTAAATACTCCCTTGTGTAAATTAATTGAATCAAGTTGTCACGTCTATATGCTGACAAATTAACCACATTTAAGATGGACATCACAGTCACATTAATTCATACTTATCGCAATGGGTCAGGATTTAGGACCTGGTGGATTGATAAAAATTATATGGGAATAACCCAGGTTAGGGTGCCAATCCATCGCAGGGCACACGCACCATTTATGCCTTTGAGGAATTTGCCAACTCCAATTAACCTTAACATGTTTTTGGACTGTGGGGGGAAACCACAGAACCCAGAGGAAACCCCACGACAACGCGGGGGGACGCCTGATCCAAAGAGCATTCAACTGAAACACGTGTGGATGGCTGAAGCACGGTCACACCACCCAGCTCTAACCCCACCCGAGCAGGCCTGCCAGTCTGTGGGCACAGATCTCCTCTGTCCATCCACTCAGCGCTAACCCCACCGAGCAGGCTTGCCAGTCTGTGGGCACAGTGCCTCCTCTGTCCATCCACCCAGCTCTAACCCTACCGAGCAGGCCTGCCAGTCTGTGGGCACAGTGCCTCCTCTGTCCATCCACCCAGCTCTAACCCTACCCGAGCAGGCCTGCCAGTCTGTGGGCACAGATCTCCTCTGTCCATCGACTCAGCATACTCTCTGCCCTATTGGCTGTGCAAACCAGCAGGTCCCAGGCCAGTGCATGTACGTCTGTGTGACAACTTGTTTCAATTAATTTGTACAAGGGAGTAAATACAACACACAATGGCCCTGTGTAGAAAAATAAATGTAGTTAAGCCACATTTTGCAGGAAGGTTGCTGTGATAAGCCCTTTCTGTAGGTATTGATCAGTCTCCCTCAGCCCAATCCAGAGACTGTGGCCTGCGTCTCTAGGCAGAGCCATTTTAAATCAGGGTCATTTGACGATTTATCAGCGTGGGGTGTTAATTCAATTCTGTCTGCAAGATCTTAAAGGGGTTTAGATCTGGTCATTTTATGTTCTTGACTTTAACTTTGATGACACATATAAATTCCATATTGATAGATACTTTATTGATACCAGTGGGGAAATTCTCTTCTCACCTCCCTCATCTTGCTCTCTGTAGATGAAAGCAAAGCTGGCCACGAAGGGGAGTCATCCTTCACAGTACCCAGGAAGCAGGTGCTTAAGGGCCTTGCTCATGGTCCTGCAGATGTACCAGGGCCAGGCTTGAACTGGCAACCTTTTGGTCACAGGTATGAACACTCAGCCCACTGAGCCACACACTGCCCCCCAAAAATTGGTGATCTCCCTGTTGGGGAATCGAACCTGCGTCTCCCTCATGACAGGCAGGGATACAAAAAAATACTCATACGTACTCATGCATTTCTGAAGAACTGCATCTTAAGTGCTCACTCATCATACCAAAGGAAGCAGAGATGAAGCTGGGCAAATGAATCCACTCTCCATTTTACAGCTCTTGGCTGGCCGATAGTGAGTACTCTTGCCCTTCAAACAATTGGACTTCGTAGTGTGTTTTGGATCCATGCCCTGCTTGGGCTTTAGCTAACAGACCAATGGCTGGACCTGTAAATTTATTTAAGTATCTGTTTGTTTGTTTGCGGAGCCTTCTTATGTCCTGTAAACCATGACACACTCAACAACACCACACGCATCATGCTGCATCATCAGGCTTTCGGCTGCACACGTGATGAACATCCCTCTTCTTCATGCCAAGCAGTGCCTTTCACCTGACTGCTGCGCTGAGCTTCACCCAGGCACAGGAGTTCAGCTGAGGCAAGAGAGAACTACAGATCCTGGAATGTTTTATAAGATTTTTTATGACTTCCTGGATTTTATGCTTTGAGTTTAGAGAGATTTTGGCACAAAAGACCCCCCAGAGGAAATATGATTCTGTCTATAGAGTGCCAAAAATGGATTTGTGACCATTTCTATACTGAAAGGCATCAATAAGCAGAGATCTTCTGGAATTTGATTGGGGCGTGATGTGTCTTTCCCCATGGCTTAATTAGGAACAGCACGGATTCTCCTATATATTCAACAATAGTGCTTTGAATGCACTCCGTTTCCATCAGAAGCAATTCTGCTGTAGCAACGTCTAAAATAGTGTGAGAGTAAGAGCAGACTGCTGCTGGTGGATGGTCTCCACTCTGACCACTGCACTTGTCCTTTTCCTGGAGTTTTTCTGTTGGATCTGATGCCAGTTTTCGAGAACATCCAGTGAGCCGGATGGACTTTTTCCTTTTAAAAAGTCTTACAAAACCTCTGATGTTGGAAGCCAGAATAAAAATCTGTTACATCCTGCCACATGTCCACCTGCCCCTCCTGCCCCTAACGTGGCCCTGATCAGCCTGTGGCTTGTTGCCCCTCATTAGTCTTTGTATTTAATTAAGTACCTGTTTGTCTCATCGTCCCCAGTCCGGTCACTGACATCTCTCCTCCCGTCTTCCCATGTCCTTCCACGCATTCGCCTTCTCCGCCAAACGCCAGCCTTCGAGTCCTTCATCTTGCACACTGCAACAAAATTGTAACAGACTAGGTGAACAGCCTTCACCAAATTTGGAAAGATATATTTTAGGTTTGACCTAAAATAATAAAGAGTTCAAATGTGCAAGTTATGTCCCTCTGCAAAGATCTTTTTTCCTGATCGCTATTAACAGAAAAAAATCACTACATGCTATGTTCTCTGAAACAAACATATTGTAATTTTATGATATTTATACAATAACAAAAGCCACTACGTGATGATTTTCAGGGCAAAAAAAGACGCTGAACTCCAAGCCACGGTGGCGCAAAAGGTAAAAGCCAAATTACTCCAGGTGTGCGACTAGCATATTTGGGTGCTCCGGAGTCGCGTGTTAATTAACTGACTTAGAGAGCCAGAAAATCGCAGTTTCAAACTTTCCTGTTAACATTCAGATCAACGGGTCGTTTAGTCTCTAATTTATCCCCCTGTGTATCTGCACAGAAAGCACTTTGCTGCAAGGTTCAAGGTATAGAGCCCCAAAGGGCGATGAAGCCACCACGACCACTATCATTAGCTACTCAATTATGCCCCCTCTTTACTACAGATAGAATCGATAATCTCGCCGCATGCAGCACAAGCCAATGACGCTTTTATTAAGACCCAGCCCGAAAGAAACTTCACGAACCCAAAATCACCTTGCCATTGGCGCAGCTGTTCCCCGCTACCTTAAGAAATGTGCCTCAAGATCATCGCTTTTAATGAATGAAGAACTCAAACTCTTAAACTACACACATCTGTGTCTTTAACGGAGTTCTTGTCCGATAGCTTAAAACCAGGAGTCTTATAGGTAGAAGCAATCAACACAGTTTCTGATATACTTTGTGTGTGTGTCTGCGATGTGTGTGAGTGGGTAGACGTCTGTGTGTGGTATGTGTGTGAGTGGGTAGACGTCTGTGTGTGGTATGTGTGTGTGTGTGTGTAGCTTTATTTCCCGCCGTAAAAAACGACAGTGACTTTCGGAGGTAGCTTTGTATGCTGGTCGGCAGGCCTACACTAAAAGTAAGACAAATTAGGCACAAATGACAGGACAGGCCCTCTGTGTGCTGGCAAACATCTGTCCAGAATAAGACGAGATGTTCTGCACATAGAGAAGGTCCCAGTCTGGGTTCTGCTGATGCTTGAGATTCCAAGTCCAGCTTCGGTCTTTATGAATATAAAACAGCGCTGCTGTATGCTGTCAAATCAAGCGTTTCACACGTCATGGCTTTTTCGCTTTGACGCGCTTTCCCACAGGCCTGCGGACTCTGGAAGGAGGCCCGCCGCAAATTGCCTATCCTCCTAAGCCGGGGGAAAGGGGCTTAATTGATCTTTTTATCCAAAACTCCCCCAGAAGCTGAAGTGCATTAACTTAACTTTGGCTAATGAGTTGAAAGCTTCTTTTTTTCCCGCTGGCCCTGCCAGGTAAATCTGAGTAATTACATTTGTTTCTGGGGAAAATGAGGGAAGAAGCTGGTAATGTTGGTAAAATTTCTAGTGTTTACAGCTAAATTAGATCATACATATAAACAAATAAATGACAGCTGAGACAGGCAGACGGATAGATAGATAGATAGATAGATAGATAGATAGATTGATTGATTGATTGATTGATTGATTGATTGAAGTGAGGTTCATTAGAATGAATATGTGCTATCCAGTAAGGCCTTATAATTTCTATCTATGTATAGCTTAACAGTGACTACTGAAAAACAAACATACTATTTCTCATACTAAGACATACTAAGGATCAAAGTACATTGCAGAAAGAAGGGAGTATTATTACTGTATAATGTAAATATTATCATATGTAGGTCATTGTCTACACTCATTGTTTTTTTTTCCTTTTCCTCGTTTGTGTTTTTATGGAATTACAAACTCAGATCACATTTAGTGTGGAAACAGCACTACACAGCAAATGTGTTCTTTTACACTGTGGCCAGAGTGTCTGTGCACCTTTTGGATTGATTTTGTGAGCTTCCGCCAAGGAAAAAAATAATATATGTGTATATATATACATACACACACACACACATATTCACACACATTTTGTACTCATATCTTTGTGGGGACTATCCATTCATTTCTTTGGGGAAAACCCCTTAAGCCCTACCCAGCCCTAACAGTAATCATAAGTAACCAAACAAAATACAAGACTTTTTACTTTTTTGATTGAGTTTCCCCTTGTGGAGACCGAAAAACGGGTCCCCAGAATGTCAAAACAACTGGTACCCCAGCCCTGCCTATCACACACACACGCACACACACACACACACACACACACACACACACACAATGAAGGATGAGCAATCAGCTCTGAGATATTGCATGTCTATTTATCTGCCTGCTGCAGGTCTGTTCAATTCTGGATCATTTAGCTTAAAGTTAATTGTCATTGTCTATCAGGATGATTGTTTTATGCAGGACCTCCAGCGCTTAATCATGCAGTGCTTTACAAGCCCCGACATCATATACACATCAACATGCAGTGCTTTACAAGCCCCGACACCGTATGCACATCAACATGCAGTGCTTTACAAGCCCCAACATCGTATACACATCAACAGCCAATATGGTCAAGTTAAAAAAAAAGCAGTTTTGTGTTTTTGATGCATTTTGGCTTTATGCTGGGATTACTCGCCCCGTGATGGGCTGGCTTCCGCCCCCCACCTTGGTTCCCGGCCGGATAGACTCCGGACCCCTGTGACCCTGCATGAAACAAATTGTTACAGAAAATGGATGGATAGGTGGATGGATGGATGCTGAGATAAGTCTTATTACAGCATTGCTAAATTCCGCTTTTAGCCCACAGCTAACATTTAATGTTCTCCAGAGAACACAGCCACCATATCCTTTGTTTTATAGTTCAGCGTCCTCACACCATTTAATTCAATTTAGAAGCACGCGGATGAGGTAAGTAAGCCATGAATCAGGTTTAACAGGGGACCTTTCAAGAAGGATTTTGACGCTGTTACTGTGTGTGTCTTTCCTTTATGCATAGCTGTTTTCTCACTTTTTGCTTTCCCCAAAAGACATTCTTCCTAATTATTCACTTAGGCCTATCTGTGTCCCCGGGGTAGGTACACATTTCAAAGCGCGCACACGCAGGACGCCTTTGTTCCCGTTACGATTCCTCCTTATCTAAATGGCCACCCTCCGTTTGGCCCCGATGACCAAGTACGGCAGATGGGTGAATTTCCATTTAATACCTACTGGGTTAACGGCAGCCGCGTAACGTTAAGATTAAGCCTCCCCGCTGGAGCATACGGCAAATATTCCTCGACCGATATATTTCTTGCAGACCTAACACCGCATTACACATTACATTGCATTTCCCCAGGAGGAAAACCATTTACAGGCACTTGGTATAAAAAGCAAAATGCATAGCGACTCGCTTAAACAGAGCGTTCTGCCTCTCAGCCGTCCGGCGGCCCCATTTCGCCGGACGTCCCGCTGAAACCAGAGCTTTCGCTTTCATTTCTTCTAATTTCATGTTTACAGATCATTAGGATGGTGTGCCAGTGCTTGTCCCTATTTATTTGCTACAAATTTAGTCGGTGGGACACGGAGAATTTATAAACCCGGGAAGTAAAAGGCTAAATTGAAGCTTTGAACATTTAATTTGAGTGTATATAGTAAATCGGAGCGGAATATGTTTTTTTCTACTGCGAGCGCCGGTTTTTGTGAAAATGGGGTCATAAATTTAAAAGCCTTTTTTTGTTCTTCTTCGGGGGGGGGGGGGTTCCATTCGCAGTTATCACTTTGAAACTGATTTATCTTTCCTTTTACCGAGCGAAAGTATTCAATTGTCCTTGATTACACCATCTGGATCGTACATCAACTACAGTGGCTTGCAAATCAATGCAGATTTTAAATAACAATGAGCGCGCCAGCGTTAGACGGAGAGAGCTCAGTGGCTGTATATCCAAGCCAGTATATTACATTAATGGAATATGCAATTAGATTTTCCCCTGTTTATCAGAAAATGATGAATGGATTTGGCGCTCTTGAAATTAAAGTTTACCGGAATGACTGAGGTCCACTAAGCAACAATAACAGTTTTTAAGCACTGGCATTAAATTACAGCGTGTTCCAGAGGCTACTTAAGAAATAAGGGAAGGCGTTTCCTTGCCGTAAAGACGTATTTTTGGGGATATATTTATAGGGTCATTTACATTTAAAATCTCTGTATTGACTGAATTATGAAAAACAAGATTTTAAATAAATAGAGTTTCTTTTTGAAATGCTCCTGGAACAAAGTTTTGCTTAAGTGCATTAGATACATGTCAGAAGGCTAGTAAAATTAGGTATGCAGGATGGCAGGCCATGCAGATTGATGTGAAGGTCTTTTGTGATTGGTGTAAGGAGGGAGGGTGTGCCTATTTGCAGGCCATTTGTGATTGGTGTAAAGAGGGAGGGTGTGCCTATTTGTAGACCATTTGCGATTGGTGTAAAGAGGGAGGGTGTGCCTATTTGTAGACCATTTGTGATTGGTGCAAAGAGGGAGGGTGTGTCTATTTGTAGACCATTTGTGATTGGTGCAAAGAGGGAGGGTGTGTCTATTTGTAGACCATTTGTGATTGGTGTAAAGAGGGAGGGTGTGTCTATGATATCATTTGGAGTTTGCAGGAAATTATACAGGGTCTGTATTTATTTGCTACAAATTTAGTCGGTGGGACATGGAGAATTTATAAACATGGGAAAATGTATATATACATTCATTCATTTCTATGGGAAGAATACTAACGCTAACTATGACAATCTTAAGCCCTATCCAACCCTAACCAGAACCATAAGTAACCAAACAAAATACAAGACTTTTTGCATTTTAAGTTCTTTCATTACAGTCACGGATTTTTATAAAATAGAGTTTTCCCATTTAGGGACCAGGAGGGAAAAAAAAAATGGGTAATCATCACATTGTGGGGACATTTGGTCCCCACGAGGTAAGGTATACCTGGACCACACACACACACATATACACACACAGACACACATAGACACATATATATATATATATATATTCACAGAATATACCTTTGGATGAAAGTGGATGGTTTGACACCAATGAATAAATTAAGCTGGTGTAGAGATAGCAGTGAATAAGGGGGTTCCCCGTTCCCATCTCAGAACGACACTGGGCTGAAATTGGAAACCCCTTCCTTATAAAATAGGAAATCTTGGTGATCTAAGGGCTTCGCCCAATCTTGAGGAATGATTCACCCGAACAACAATGTGGTGCAGTAATTGGTCAAATCTGCATCAAAAGGCAAGACTTTCCAAATGCTTAATAACCCCTTTTTGCGACAGATATGCATGAACAGCCAGAGGAGTGAGTCACTGCCTCTCTGCAGGCATGAATAACATATTTATTATAAAATACAAAAGCTAGTGGCTCTGCTGTAATATCGGCTCAGCGTGTGTGGGGGTGGGCGGGGAGGCCTTTACTGGGTTGTGTCTTTATATTAAAATGGGGAATTCATATTCTAGACTCGAGGGACAGTGTGTGGCTCAGTGGGTTAGGCCTCTGTGCTTGGGATCGGACGGTTGCTGGTTCAAACCCTCTGATTGGCAGAGTAGCCACATCCCTTTTGGGACCCTGTGCTCAGACCCCAAGCATCGATCTCACCTCTATCGGGGTCTTAAAAAGGAAAGATTTTGTGTTTGATTTATTTAGCAGACACTTTTAGCCAAAGTGAGATACATTTTTTGAGAACGCTGGGTCAGACAGTCCCTGGAGCAATTGGGGGTAAAGGGCCTCGTTCAGGGGCCCAACGGTAAAGTTACTCTGCCAACTCCGGGATTTGAGCCAGCAACCTTCCGATCACAGACACAGCATCCTAAACCATTGAGCAACATGCAACAAACACCAAAAGGACCCACTATACCCATGCTCATACTTGTACAAAGAGTAAATAAAGCTTCTTCTCACTTCTGGAAGAGGGCCGCATGGCCGGACTCTTACCTGGAGAGGCGGAGAGCTGATGGCTCTCGGGCGGCGGGCATGAGCGTGACGTGCGTGTTGATCAAAGGAGGCCCGTCCTTGAGTAATGGTTCCCAAAGGCATACGCCATACAGAAATGGAAACTCTCAATTAAAACTCTTTTAATGTTTCCCCATTTTACGCCCTTTTTTCCTGCCCTTCAGAAACTTCAGAGGTAAAGTAATTTAAAAGTTCACAGTGATAATGCCCAGACTTTTTTTTGCAGCTTTTGAGGGTAAAGGTGAGACCACGGAGATGAATTTATATCCTTTACATATAAAATGCATATTTTATATTTTATAGCAGCGAAATATTTCAGTTGTTTGACACATAATACGATAAGTGCAGTGATGGATTGATAGGGCTGATATCTATAAGATGGACAAAATGACAGGCAAAACCATGATGATGTAGGGGGCTACACAATAATTTGTAAAGGTTAACAGCACCCGCAGAGTGGGGGGCAGGGAATGTATTTCCTTTTTGTGTAAATGGTTTCATGAAAAAAATGGTGTAAGGTTGTAGCTTATTGACATGGGATGTGTCATTACATGACAGGACAATGCTGGTCCCGGATTGACAGTATAAACCAGTACAGTCTATATAATGGGCAACAAAAAAAATGAAGAGAAATGGATAAAAAATATATATCAAAGAATAAGAATAGCATTGTAAACCTATACATCGTGTACTGGCTTTGTGAGGCCAGTAAACAAGGTAGCATTAAACAAGAGAAGAGATTCGCAAAACATGCCTGATCCAGAGAGACAGCGGGGCACAAAGCGGTATAACCAACTACCTACGACCACGCTCAAATATCTGGAATCCACTGGCGACTAATGACCTTCCACGTCCCAAAAATCTGCATGGCATCCTTCCAAACTACCTCTGCGTCGCTCATCATTAACGAACCCATGGCGTTTAATTGTGTACCGCCGCGTTTGGGGACGGATGGGTGACGGACGTCATTAAAACCCTTGGCTGCACGTTATCGCGCCGTGACTGAAATCCCACGTGAACGATCAGACTGACATTATCGGCCCTTTGCTTCCCTCTACGCTCTGCCTGACATGTGAAATATGTATAAAAAAAAAAATTCAATAAACAAATAAATCTGTGAAGAGATTAATGAGGCACGGGAGCGCCTTATATCTCAGGCGATACGTACGCAGAGAAGACCAGCTCGTTAGAACAGAGGGACACAGGAAAGAAGATACAATCTGCCTGTTAGCGATGAAATAACGAATCAAACGTTGTTTTAACCTGACAGCCCTGCTATGCCTCGGTGCGTAGTCAGTTAGGTAAAGTTTGAGAAAACAAAGCTTAGTCACAAAGTGAATTGTAGAACAGCCAGCTGGAAGAGGGACTCATGAGTCAAATATAAAACAGAATGGAAATAGAAATAAAAACATTTATGCACCGCATTATATAATCTTCAATTGTGTTTTTAATAAATCACAATGACAACGTAAATATCTACAGCGGCACTGAACACATATAGTCCATTGCCTTATTATGTAATGAATTAATCTGGGCTCTGATTACTCTGATTTTGAATATGAAAAGAGTGTGTTTTCTTGCTGACTTGGAATAGAGTCAAAATGAACATTAAGTTGCCCCATATGAATGACAGATGGTGCTGCTTTACCTGTATGTTGCCTGACTGGCCCCCACCAGCTACAGCAAGGGATTGAAACACAAGATGCTTCTTCAAACCGCATTGCATTCAGATGCAAGATGTTTGTTCAGATGCCTTAATGGCTTATTCAAGCAAATGCATTATGCCAAGTGTCACGGGACCCCGCTTCCCCCGACTGCAGATAAATGGGCATCACTGCAGACTATGCAAATATTTGAATACAGCAGAACCACCCCCCAACCTAGTGGGATCATGGACACATCTGTCTCGTTAATCACTACCTTTAAGAACAGAACGAACTGTTTTGATGGTTTAAGGCCTAAAACTGCTACATTACTGAACTCTGGGACACTAAGTAATTATAATTACAGTAAGATCAGTATGCAAGTGAAAACAGGTCAGTTGAAAAGGAAATATGTGTGCAGACTTATTAAACTGACGGTGTGCTGTGGTGCAGTGGCTAGCACTGCTACCTCACACCCCAGAAGACCTAGGCTCAAATCTCTGCCCTGGCAATAGATGTGTGGAGCCTGAAGGTTCTCCCTTTGTCATTGTGGGGTGTCTCCTTGCCATAGGTGTGTGGAGCCTGCATGTTCTTCCTGTGCCATTGTGGGGTGTCTCCCTGCTATAGGTGTGTGGTGTCTGTATGTTCTCCCTGTGCCATTGTGGGGTGTTTCCCTGCTATAGGTGTGTGGTGTCTGTATGTTCTCCCTGTGTCATTGTGAGGTGTCTCCCTGCTATAGGTGTGTGGTGTCTGTATGTTCTCCCTGTGCCATTGTGGGGTGTCTCCTTTTACATATATATAAAAGCATGGCACGTCCAGCAGTAGGACAAAATAAAACAATATGCTACATGTTAGCATAGCTGGGATTCAGCCTAAAAGCGGACTGCCCTGTTGGAAGCATAGTGAAAAATCAGAGGGAAGGGAAGCAGGTCAGCCAGGGACCAGGAGCCACCATAAGGACTTTCTGGTTTGTCATAATGCCAAAGAACCTCTCAGGAAGGACCCCCAGGCAACGCTGCGGCCAGCCCCGCATGTGCAGACAATGCTCTTGACAATGCTCCCCATGAACTCGCAATGCAAGCTGGTTCTGTACTCTTGAATCCAAAGCCATGCAGAGTGAGATGAACTCATTCTCTGCCTTTCTCCTACAATTCTGGATAAGACATATTATCATAATAATAAACATTCAAACATAGAGAGCGGACTGAAAAGGGGCACTTATCGCGTCAGGCGCACATTAATGACTTGAGCGGCACAAGGTAACGCTAATGTAAGAATAGTGAAATGAACTGACTTTGCAACCTTTCACAGGATCCGTGATTAATGATATATGAATAATTCACTCTTTTAAAAGTAATTATCAACCCAGGTGTATAATGATATTCAAAGCTTGTATGATAACTATATAAATCTAACCAGGTTAAATTCCTAAAATGTTTCCTCCAATGAAAACATTAGCGAAAGTGGTGGCCATGTCCTATTCTTCTTGGTAAGGTGAGTCATGTGACACCCCCACTCACCATGATTTATGTCACCTGTTTCTTTCTCTGGTTGTCGCTTACCACAAGTCGAGCATCGCTTTGTGCTGCAGTAGCTGTGGTGACCCAATGTGGTCATAGCAAGCGGCAGAGCCCGCTTGTACCCTTGGCCCCGAATCCTCCGAAGCCAAATTCCTCTCTCTAAGTGGTTCTGTTCCCTGAGTCTGCCAGATTTTTTGTTCCATTTACATTTTATTTATTTAGCAGACGCTTTTATCCAACACAACATGCATTTGAGAAAGCAGGGTCAGACAGTCCCTGGAGCAATTGGGGGTTAAGGGCCTCGCTCAGGGGCCCAACAGTGAAATCACTGACCCTGGGATTTGAACTAGCGACCTGCTGATCACAGGCACAGCATTTTAAACCACCAATTAATTCATAAGCACACACACACACACACACACACACACTATAAAACTGTATAGTACAACTACAGAATTACTTTGTCCTGGAAATTTTTTTCACAGTTCTTCACCATACACACAATACACTAAGCACTGATTGTTTAAATATACAGATATGCTTGTAAGAGGAGGAGATGGGCAGGCAACTCGGTAAAGAGAAATCAGGTGATAAGCCACTGCAACCAGCTGCGGCCATTTTACTAACGACAGACAGCAAATCTTACAGCGACGCGGCGGGAAATGTAAGGAATCCACAGTTACGGATGTTATACTGACTATGGTGCCGGTACAGATGGTGTCCCAGTTAGAAAACAGGACAGGCTTGGAACCTGACTGTCTCTGACAGGTCACACCACTGACACACATGTGCACGCCGAGTTATAGGAGGTGTTTTTGGACGGGAATGAGATGCGAGGGGAGAAGACGAGCAGTGTGACGGCACACTAATAGCTAAAGAATCAGAGAAGCACTTATCACAAAGAGTTCACAGTGATTACGGTAAAACTTTGGGCTTTTTTTGGGGGGGGGGGGGGTGACTTTTTATTTCTGCTTCTTGTTCTCCAGGGACTTTCAAACGCTCCTTTTCAGATGTCCATTTGAAATATATATTTAATTTGTTTCTGATGCAATTATTTAATGCTTTTAGAATATTCAAGAACATTAAAAAAAAGCATTAATTCAAATATGTGCTACTTCACTGCCAGTACTTGCATTACAGATAAACAAGCAATTTTTTTTTAAGCAGCGTACAGGGAAAATATTCCATCTGTCCAAATTCAAATGAGACAACCCCAAAGGTGCCTTTCACAGCTCTGAAGGTGAAAAGTGTGGAAGTTTAACACGGCTATTATTAAGAGCATGTCATGCTGTTTTTAAAAAGGTTAAAAGAGAAAAGAAAAAAAACAGTATCTGATTCTGAGTAGCTCTAAAAAAAGACGGAAATTAAGTCTGGGCACAGGTTGCGTTTTTTTATTAAACCAAACGTGGAAAGAGAAGACCAGGTGTTTGCCGGTTATTAAATATTGATAGGGGTCAGGAGGGTCACAGAAATATGAATATGCCGGTGCGTCTCCAACTCAACTCATTTCTCTTATTTCCGTCTGGCAGATATGTGCGGCTTAACATGTCATGTAGCTGTTGACAATATTTTACATTTCATTAAATATGAGGACCTTTAAGGCCACAAATCTGTGTTGTGGGAAACAGCAGGTCCTTATCTCTCAAGCGGACCGACCTAACTATCGATTTTAAGCGAGAGAATCAGGATTAATTGTACGTCAAACGTAGCCGCAATTCAGTAGTCATTATAAATAGACAAAGTAACAATATCATGATAAACACTAATATATGTACCAATTTACAGAATACGATTAGACAGCAACATTTGGTCTAGTTTGGAGTTGTTTTTCTCCATCTGTATTGCTTTGCACGGTCAGAATTATGTGTCACAGTTTTTATTGTTTTATGCTTTCTGTATTGTTTTGTCTTTAGACGTTCCTAACAGAAGGCGGCTGATGAATTAAAATCCAGGATGCACTTGTTGCACACGGCCAATAAAGACCTTGAATCGTTATTGTAGCACAGCAGTTAGAGCACCGAGGCCGTCGCGTGGAAAGGTATGTGTTTCAAGACCCCTGAGAGTGCATCTCAGGGCTGAGGTATAGATAATGGCCATCTTGGCCCATAATGTACCATAGCTTAGGGCGTCCCAACCTTTTGATGCATATGGATCAATTTACGGCGGTATGGTGTAGGCCTATAGGTAATTCAGGCATTTCGGGTTTCCCCACACTAAAATTTGCTGGGGGGGGCTGGGTGCCTAATTAAGCTAGCTGACCAGCACCTTGGATACTGTCCATGCTGACGTGCATTTGACTGTGACCTCACAGTTAATCATTAACGTAGCGAGTCAGTTTGACAGATGGTAGGGAACAGGTGAGTGAAAAACTGGTGCTCAAAGCCCAGCAACCAGCAGTGATGAAATAGAGCAAATGCGAAACAGTGCAAGTCAGAAGTACAGAAAAATAGTTTACAAATAGTGTGCAAAAGAAACAAATAATTCTAACTATGAGATGAGATGAGATGCATATATAAAGATCCAGGGCTCCCAGAAGCCCGTGCGTCAGCCAGACCCTGAAAACACACTTGCGCCATCTCACAGTACACTCTCAGAAAAAAGTGTACAAAGGTCCATTTCTGTACCTTAAAAGGTACAATTACCTATATATAGCTATGGGTACCATTGGCAGACCCTTGAGGGTACAGCCCCAGTGACAAGCAAAGGTACAAATCTGTACCCTTTTTTCTGAGAGTGTAGGCTTTTCTCCACCTTGCATTTCTAACAGAATGCCTGTAAGGCTTGTTTCTTTATTTACTCGCCGTGGGTCGCGCAGCACCGTCCGGCGGACCTCGCTTTCACCCTCGGCTGTAACCTGTAGACCGATCTGGGGACTTTTGGACGGCCGCCCGGAAAGCTGCCTGCCCTGGAGGACCGACATCCCTCCGCGGGCACCGCGCAAACCTGTCATGTTCTGGAGCTGCGGAGCTTCTGGTCGCCACCGGCAGATGCTCATCCTCGCGGCTCAGCCGGCGCTTGGGGAGCCGCTTTTTCTGGCCGAGCGCCCTCAAGTTATAGGACTGCCCATTTTTTATTTACGGCTGACATTTTACAAATAATACGCTTTATTTACGGACATCGCTACCCTTTACCCAGGGACGTAGAGGCATGGTAGAAAAGATAAAAGGGAAATTGCATGCACTGCATATAAACTGAGTTCTCACGCTAATAGGAGACATTTCACAACACCATAAAATATATTTTTATCCCGGCATGTGCCGTGTAGTTCCCTATTATAAGATTTGTATCACAGCTGATATTTTAAAAATAGGTCTACTTCTAAATGGGTCATAGTACCAGGAGTAAAACACAGCGGGTTTCATGTTATAAGCCTATTAAGAGTGTTTAGGTTCCCTCTTTCATGCATTCAACTGGAGTCTGACCTCCTGTTTGGAGTGATGACCTCAAATGTTAACTCTATCTATATATTTTCATGTAACATATAAACCGTAAGAGCATCACATTCTGTACAATCTGTCTGTAATGTTTGACAGGCAGTCTGTTTGATCACTTACCCCATTCTGCAGTGCGGCTGCTCACAGGCAAAGGCAACTTTGAAGTATTGAAGTATACAGAATATGATATACTGACTTCAGTTATAAACCAGGACAAGTGAGTATTTAGATAAAAATGATACAAGATGGAGGTCAAAATATTATCTCCAGAGATGTGTCAGGTATATGGACTGTGTTTAGGTTACTTAGACTAATATCGACATCAATTAGTAAACATTAAAATTAAGTTTTACAGACAACACTATTCTAGTTCTTACTTTGTTTAACCTATGCTTCAGTACATATTTCACATTGAGGTCAAACCTATTTCTAAAAAGTGTACAAAATTATTGCCAGGTATGACTGACTGAATAATTTTATTTGTCCCTGGATTTTGAAAGGGATTTTCATGCATCATAGAACCAAACTGACGTTTGAAAGGCTGATGAATAGTTGATCAATGAATGTCATAAATGTTGACGGATAGCAGTGATAAGAAACAGCCATTTCCTGTCACAATTATCTTTGACATTATGTTCAAATTGGAGCTTCTTGAATTATCTATGTTTCTTTCTATATGTATTCTATTAAATACTATTTACATGAGTTTCCCACAAGCAACAAAATATACTCAGTTCTACATACTCGTTACCGATGACATGAACTGTGGATTATTGCTCTTATTTAAACTACTAAGAATCATTCTGGTTTTTTCCTGGCCCCAGACACAGATCATTTTCATATTTATAGGGCAAAAACAGTTAAGCAAAACAGTTAAGCAAAAAAAAAAAAACTTCTGAGAAATTAGAATTAACCAATGTAGTTTTACCAACGCATCACGAGCGTTAAGAAGGGCAAAGAGAGACAATGAGAGGCGGAACGAGAGACAGAGAGAGAAAAACAGAGATCGGAAAGAGAAAGACAGAAAGGGAATGAGACAAATATACAACGGAGGTGTAGTGACAGGACAGGGAAGGCAGGCTGTGGCCGGGGGTCCTGAGCTGGGAGGTGGGGGCCCGAAGGCAGCCAGTCTCATAGTACATCGCAGCGACAAATCTGCTTTATTTGTGCATTGTGGTTTTCACAGTAAAGTACAACAGACTTTACTGGGTTGATATTATTAATTTAGATTTCACAGTAAAATAACTGCAATAATTTTACCGTATTGTGGGAAGCTGAGCTGGTGGGCCCCCAGAGTCCCGAAAATCACCCCTGGTGAGAGACAGATAAGAACAAGGAGACTGGGAGTAGACGAGAGACAGATTGAGAGTAAAGTCTGTAACTGACCTGAGGTAGGATGTAGAGTATCAGGCAGAACACGCTGCTTCAGCGTCTCCTAAACAAGCAACGTGTTTAATAGTGCAGTGACTGTTTGCGGCCAACAGGGGGGGGGCATAAACCTCGGGGGCCTCGCATGCATGTGTGGTTTGATTGGTGTTGAACACCTCCGATGATCTCTGGTAATCTTCCGCGGCCAGTTGCCGTCTCTCTCTTGCTTTCGTCTTTCGCATTGTCTGGATTCCATTGTAGTGTAACTTCCCTCCGCAGAGCTGTCTTGCTGTGTTCAAACAGCATGGATAGAAGTCCTCTTAGTTTGACATGTGTGAAGAGGTTTCCTTCATATTAACATTGGGTTGTTGTATGTAGTGAAATATTTCACTTCTATTCAATTATTGACCAATTTAGAATGAAGCTGCTTATTTATGGTGTATATTGTGATATGTAGACTACACTTAAAATTATACACGGTATTTTATGCATAACTACGCCTAGAATGCTGTGTTGTTACCTCGTTCAATCCATCGATAGATGGGTTGTTCTAAATTTATAATAGTAAAAGTTGTAAATTGGGACAGCCATATTTTTTTATGTCATAGACGTTTTCTCTGCAGTAGGTTATATGTTAAATTATTTCTAAGGTTAATAATTCATGGTTTGGGAAACTTAAAAGAATATGTTCAACAAATGTGAAATCGCTATAAAGTATTGCTAGTTTCTACACTACATTAAATAATTAAGGTGATTATATTTTAATATCTTGTCATCTATGAAATAAGGAGATTTTGGGATCGTTTTAGATACAGTACAACTGCACGTTGCTTAAATTTAATACACTTAAGCTGTATAGAGACATTATTCGTGTGCTTGTTAATGGGTCAGTGCGATAATAAACTTCCCTCGTTTTTTTTTTTTTGGCGGTTGGCAAATCACAGCCTAATTATTGCGATTATTGCAATCAATCAATCAGAGTTTTATTTGTTGGTTATCACTCAAGCACCATCATAACGCCATCAGATGCAGACCCGGGCAATCAGGAGTCCTAACATCTCTTAAGCCCCTCTTTATGTAAATCCTATTCAGTTCTCTTATGCCTTGTAAAATATTGGTTCTTCTATGTATTAATAAGGCAGTAGCTGTTTGTCAGCTGTCAGGGTTACACTTGCGAGCTCATTTATCTGCCCGCGATCCGCCGTTTGAGAAAACGCCCCGTATATGAATCCGATGTTTCAGCGATTGTCAACACATTCGCGGCGCTGGGCTCTCCTTCACAACTCTGATGTTCCCCACTTTTTGTTCTCTCTTCTAATGAGTACAAATTTCATCATCCTGACATCAGCTGGGGTTTTTCTTCGCATTCAGCCCACGTCTTTTTTCATGCTAGCGCCCCCCGAACAAAATGTGATCCAACACTGCGGCAACTTCTCGGTACCGCCAGGGCCGCCGCTGCCTGACAAACGGGGAGCAAGATATGGGGAGAGAGAAACAAATAAAAGGCAAAAAGATAAGTGCTCGCTGTGATAAGACGTTTGTCATTTGTGCTAGGCTATTTATAAGTCATCCTGTTCGGCTTATTTATCTTTTTCCATCTTACATAGTGAGACAGTGCTATTAATATAACAATTAAACGCGCCGTGTCACGGCCCCCGTTTCCCACGCAAAAGGCCGCCTGCGCGTCTCTCTGCATCCTCCGCGCTGCCGACACGCTTGCGGTGCAAGGCAGTACGTATAGGCTACTCTAATTTAAGGCTTAAAAGAAGGCAATACTGTGCGTTAACTAATCTGAAATGTTTCGTGCTTGAAGCAGAGAAACGGTAACATATCTGGAAGTGTTTTTGTGCTTGAAGCGGAGAAGTACAGTAATTCTGAATCATGTTAGGCAATTATCTCAGTGAATTGTATTTGAGACGGCAAGAACCTAACGGAGAATCACTAGAACTTTAATATGGAGACATTTTTCTGTCAATCAAAAGAATAAAACGACTGAGCCGTTATCCAAATGCAGTAGCACTACCTATGGGGGGGGGAATAAAGGGGAATTTTAAGTAGTTTTACATAAAACGAAAACAACCCAGAGAAAACGTTGAATGAACCAAAGAAATATAATTTCACAGGAAGTGCCATTCAGAAAAAAAAACGCATACTGCAGAAAATGGAGTACAGAGGGATTATTCCCAGCAGCGTGCAGATCAAAGCGGCCGGGGCCTGAGCATCCCCAAGGAGACGTCACGTTTCGGGAGACGGCGCTGCCACGCAAACATGACTGGCACGCGGGCATGTAGCTTAATGGGGGGTGTGTCTCATACAAATTAGGCAAAGGCCCTCCAGTCACATCATCTCCAGACTGCCCAAATCCCACACAGAAATCCCACTGTGATCACCAAAGAGATGAAAAAATGTATCACCCGAATGATAAAAGTGTGGTGAGTTGCAGGAGACACTATAAACTAGTAATCAAAAAAAAAAAAAAAAAAAAAACAGGTGGCAAGGGATCGTCTGCTTCTTCAGACAGAAAGGAAGAACCTCACTGAAGAAAATAGTTACAATAACATGTTTTAGTGGTAACAAAAAATGTAAAATTTCCCAAAAGAGTTTGAGCAATTTGTATACAGAATACACACTAATAGTAGCAATAATAATAATAATCCAGCCATCTTCAAAATGCTTATCCAGTCTCAGGGATGGGGCCTGGCGCCGTTCCAGACAGCAGAGGGCAGAGAGCCGGGGCTCACAAACACATACACACAGTCACACACCATGAGCAACTTAGAGATGCTACTTATCCACTGAGCCTAACTGCATGTCCCCGGACTGTTTGAGGAACCCAGAGACCCTGAACAAAAGCGCCACACACACACACACACAAAGCAGAGTGGGATTCTGTACTCTGATCTCCTCCTACAGCAGAAACACTTTCAGCTAGGTAGAGAGGTGTCTCTCACTGCCACCGCGAACCGAGCCGTCGTCGACCCGTACCGCAAATCGATGGCTCTCCATCGTAAATGATCAGAGCACACCCGTGCTGACATGGCCCTGCTTAGTGACAGGGCCGAAAGCATGACCAAACCAAGCTGACTGCATCACCACCATCTGATTGGTCGAAAAGTAGGGAAATACTGCGTCAATATGCTTGGATTATCCGAAAGAAAAATGGGTTTATTCTATATGTTGTTCATTATTAGTAGGATTCCGATGTATTGATGGATTCCAGATAACTTGAAAATTCCCAACCTCCTACTTAAAAAATTACTATAGAACAGCTGAACAGACTGGATAATGCAAACTTACACAAGCGAATGCTAACTGAGCTAGCCTTTGATGCTAATATAAGACAGTGACTCTCACAGACGTGCCAACAGAAACAGTGAACAGTAAACAAGCATCTCTTTGGTTTTACATCACTGTCGCTCTCCAAACCAGACAACGCCTTTACTGGGCCAAGCTTTCTGCAGTGGAAAACCGAAGTGAGCTGGAACCGGCTCAGGATCGGCTCGGGTAGGGCTCAGGATTGGCTCGGGTACGGCTTGGGTAGGACTCAGGATCGGCTCAGGTAGGGCTCGGGTCCGGCTCGGGATCGGCTCGGGTACGGCTCGGGTAGGCTCAGGTCCGGCTCGGGTATGGCTCGGGTAGGGCTCGGGTCCGGCTCGGGATCGACTCGGGTACGGCTCGGGCACGGCTCGGGCAGGGCTCGGGTCCGGCTCGGGATCGGCTCGGGTACGGCTCGGGATCGGCTCGGGTAGGGCTTGGGTATGGCTCGGTCTGGCTCGGGTACGGCTCGGGTAAGGCTCGGGCACGGCTCGGGTACGGCTCGGGTAGGGCTCGGTTCCTGTATGCTGGTGGAAAAGTGCAATAAACAACCCTGCCTTATTGTGTGAGTATGTAAGCTGTAATAGACTAGCATCCTGCCCTAACCCCCTACCTACCCCAGGCTGTGTGTGACCCTGTACAAGGTAAGCGTTTGGAAGATGGATGGATGGATGGATGGATGGATGGATGAACAGGTGCAACATAGTATGGCAGGTTTACTGACGCACACGCATCAGCCTCTCCACTGGGAGCCCGTGAGATGCTTCGCGTCACCCTGCTATTCTCCAGTTCACTTTAGAGACAGTTGCTGTAATACGCGGACGCCGGCTTTCCCGGAATCAAAAGTGCAGGTAAACCCCATGTGGTTTTACTTCAGACTGCCGCCGCTGACCCGCAATCGATGCACAAAGCAGCACAAAGTGCTCAGAACCACACCTGCCCGCTTTGTGGACCCTTTTCAAGGAGGGTTGGGTGGAGGAAAAAAAAACAAACAAACAAAAAAGTAAACACTGACAGGTGGACTTCAGCTACTGACTGACGCCACACAGGGATTCAGGCCGCGCCGTCAAAACTGCGACA
Source organism: Mormyrops attenuatus (assembly GCA_026777985.1). Taxonomy (NCBI): domain Eukaryota; kingdom Metazoa; phylum Chordata; class Actinopteri; order Osteoglossiformes; family Mormyridae; genus Mormyrops; species Mormyrops attenuatus. The sequence continues at coordinate 3,123,378 of JAODKC010000016.1, forward strand.
CCTCGTCAAGGAGAGACGGCAACGATTCCACAGCTCACAACACTTAATCTGGCACCGCTAAGAAAATGAACAAAGAAGAAAAGAGTTGCCTAGGCAACCAAAGTCATTATAGTTTATCTTCACTGTGTAGGGGACAGATTCTGTCTTCAGAAGGGGTATGAAACGGCCATCTTTTCACACTCTGTACAGGTGAATGCAGAAGTGACAACGTGTAATCTGATAATGTGTAATCACATGGGGTGGTTAGTTACCGGTGGCCTGTGAATTCATAAACACAGTGCTGTCTCCACACTTCTGGATCTTACTGGAATGCTGCCCAAGGAGGGGTCCCCTGCCTGCCACTTAGGCTAGACCCCAGGCTCCCCCTGAATTAGTACTGGATGGAAGAATGGATGGATTTAACATATTAAGTGTGTAGAGCAGGGGTAGCCAATCTTATCGGCAAAGGGCCGGTGTGTGTGCTGGTTTTTGGGGTAACCTTTAGGTCAGCTGTTCAAACCCAGGT
>JAODKC010000016.1:3123982-3158258 GCA_026777985.1 Mormyrops attenuatus
AATTAGTGACCTAATTAGGGAGTTGCAGCGAAAACCTGCATACACACCGGCCCTTTACGGATAAGATTGGCTACCCCTGGTGTAGAGGGTCCTTTGCAATTTACATTTTTTTTATTTAGCAGACACTTTATCCAAAGGGATGCACATATTTGAGAAAGCAGGGTCAGATAGTCCTTGGAGCAATTGGGGTTAAGGGCCTCGCTCAGGGGCCCAACAATGACATCACTCTGTCAACCCTGGGACTTGAACCCATGACCTTCTGATCAGAGGCACAGCATACTAACTGGCTGAACCATAACCCCCCTCCCACTTAATGCTACAAATATGCCTGTTTCACCAGCATGTGTTCTACAAAGCAAGAGGTGAAACTGCAACTCTTTGCGGGGGGGTGTGAGCAGCAACCAGAAGCCGAGAGATGAGTGAGGAAAAAGATGTTAAATCCAACCGAAGACCACAAGCAGAATCTCACAGGACAAAAAGCCAAAAATGGAGTAAAGAGCGGATCATAGAACCGCCGACTGAGATCCGTCTGAGCTCAGTGCTCCCGCCTTCCCGAAATAGAACGGACAGAAAACAAAAATGAGCAACTCTCCCTTAAACCAAAAAGATCTACACCAACATTTTAAGTTAGGTGGCTGGAGCAATGGGCTGTCTACATACAGCTAACCTGGCTGTCTGCGATACAGATTACTTTCTGGACCTGTACCGTCCTGTCTGTCGTACTAGGATGTGAGCACATCCTATGTTACCAGGAGAAAGCTGGTTGGTATGGGGCTCCACTCATCCCTCTGAGGATGTTTCACAACTAAATAAACAGCTAGTGAGTAGAATCAGAAGAATGTAACTAGCTGCTTAGCAGAACAGGTTACTTAAGCATGTCCTAAATAAGGAACACATTTATTTAAAGGGGCAGTTCACCCCAAAACTGAAAAAGTGTATGTTTTAGAAGGGCTTTAGTGCTATCTATCCATATAAGTTGTTCTGCTGGGAATTGCCGATTTTTTGGAGATATCATCTGTAGAAAGTAGTTTGGATCCTCCTGAATATAATGTGTGAATGGCATTCTCTATGGTATTACAAGCACCAGAAAAATGCATTTAAAAAAATCCAACAGCAAGGTCTGTTGCCAGAAAGTATGACTTGTTTACTGAAGACAATCTACGGAATTTATACTGAGCGATTTGATGCAGTCTCTCCTACCGAACTCCACACACCAATCGTACTCATGCTTGTATCTTCTGCATAGTGTTTTACGTGATCAGCCCTGTCTACGATGCCAAACGTGCCTTAACGTAAGTCAAGCTCAATTTTTAACACAGTATGACACCCTGCCATGAATGAAGTTGGGACAGGCGACGGCCTTTATTTCACATAATACTGTTCGTTTAATTGCCTTTTATTTTGCACTGTACTGCTTCTGATGCTCCTTTCATTATATTTTACTACTTACTGCCATTTTTTGTCTTTGTGCTCTACTTTTAATTTATTATCAGTAATCGCATGGAGTACAGAAACTGCAAAAACAATCTCGTTGTACCTGTGCAGTGAGAATAAAGGTTCTATTCCATTCACTGGATTAATAGCAGCAACATGTACAATAAGGTTAACAGTGGAAGTTTACTGGGCAAATAATGGACAAAATTTGATTAAACCAGAAGTGGAGTCAAAAAAATCATGTGAAATAAACATGCGCAGACTCCTATGTTAAAGACGAACAATGAGAAAGAAGAAACGGATAAAAAGGATGAAAAGATAGTGGACAGAGAAACATCAGCAGGCCAAGTTTACAGCTTGTTCATTTTGTAAGGCCACCGTAACAATAATAATTAATGCGTGTTCAGGAACCTGCAGCCCATACCTCTGGTTCCATATCACCTGTTCCTGATCATTTCTGTCAGTCTACCTGGGCGCTTGATTATGAAGCCAGACATGGGCTCAGGCGGTGTCCGGCTTAACACCTGGATCCTGCCTGGGGGCATTAATCAGCCCGCCGACTGCCTGAGCTGGCCTCTGATCAGGTCACGCTGAGGGCCGGGGGGGTCAGCTCAGGTACCAGACCATACAGCCCCAGTTGCAGCCGGCACAGGATCAGCTTTCTTTGTCCTGTCACTGCGAACATCCCCTTTCTATAAAGTAACTTTCTTTCACTGGAAGCGCACACGTGTATATACGCAAACAGCTTTGCATCATAAGTAGTCCACAATCTGTTGGCAATTCGGTATCGATCCAAATCACACTTTGTACTCTGCTTTGAGCCCTGGATTAAGGAAAAGCCTTAAAACAGTGGAACAAAAATGGAAGAAGCTTTGCAAACATTACAGTTCGCTACCCCATAAAGCGAGCATTTAAATGGTAGTTCAGGTTGCCATCAGACAATACCATTCCATCCATTCATCCATTCATCCATCCATCCGTCCACTTTTTTGTACCCGCTTGTCCTTTTCAAGGCCACGGGGGATCCAAAGCCTATCCTGGAAGCTACGGGCACAAGGCAGGGAACAACCTAGGATGGGGTGCCAGTCCACCACAGGGCACAAGGCGGGGAATAACCCAGGATGGGGTGCCAGTCCACCGCAGGGCATACTCACACACCAGTAACTCACACACCAGGTCCACAACCAGAAATACATTTCAAGGTGGGTTGCCCTTGGTAGATTTCACCGACGTGGGGCAGGGGAGTTTGCTGGATTTCCCCTTGGTAGACTGTGCCAGCATGGGAGGGGAGGGGGATATAATCCCCCTCAGCAGATGGCCCCTAGGGTCCCCCTTGGTATATTTCTTTGGGGGGGGAAGGTTGACTGGCTATGTGCTTGATTGGTTACAACCAAATTAAAACCCGCAGTCACACCTATGGGCAATTTGGTAACTGAAATTCACCACAGCAGGATTCAGGACTGTGGGGGGACTGGAGTTTATTCATTCTGATGTCAGCACCCTGAGCCCGAAACATCCTCCCCCGCCTATGATTGGACGTAAGTTCAAGTCGAACATGAAAGCAAAATATATACAGGATATAACAAACAGTTAGAACAAGTGAATACAACCGATTACAGCCAAGTCCCCTCCCACCAGGCGTAGCTTAAATAGTGACCGAAACCAATAAAATATCAAATAAATATATGAACAGAAATTTTGCAGCAATATAAATCAAATGGTCATCAGTGTTATTAAAAGTATTTTTAGTAGGTTATACAATTTATACATTGATTTATCTTCAAAGACTTAAAATTTCATGTGCATGACTCTATATTACACATGAAAGGATTCAATTACAAGAATAAACTAGAATCTCAATCAATTTTCTGTCATATGTTAATGCAACTTCAACAAAGAGTAAAAAAAAAGAAACCATACAAAAGTGAAATTTAAACGTTTAGTCAGACCAATTTTAAGCTTTAAGTTAATGATGCAATGTCCAGTAGTATAGGTACTAATTCTGTTGTAGCTACAGACGGCACATTCCGAAGAATTTAATTGCGTTTCCTTCTAAATAAGCAATAAGTTTTATCCTACAACTTTGTTCAAATGATAATGTAATTTTCTACCCCTTTGGGGGAAAAAATGTACAATAATAAATGTAATTAATAGAAAGTCAAGAAATAAACACGCAATTACTTGTGATTAGATTATGGTTGTGATTCACGCATTTTTTGTTTCTTAAACAGATTTACAAGGGTCCACTGGTACCTGTGCTGAATTAAAGATTTCTGATAGAATCCGATATGCTCCATCTATGATAGTGTTAAAACAATAATTAAACCAAAGGCTTAGTTATTATCAAAATACGTTTTCAAAAAGTAATTTGGATTTGCACCCTCACTTTGTGCAAACTGTACCATCTGAAAGAGTGAGCTTTTAAGCCATGTTGATTATATCTTCCAGGCATTGGGTTGTCAATCCCTTACTGTTTACCAGATGAGCTTTTAAAAATACAGAGCAACACTTTTCAGTCCCCATATGTAATAAAAATCAATTAAATTTTGGAAGCAAAATCCACAGTTGTTGCCATTTGTTTAGCTCTACAAATAATCTATAAGGTCACTGTGTTTGTGTCACTTCTCGCCCACTAGAGGAAGATTACGTCTTAGCTGTCAGTTAGCTTTTAGTTTTCATACATTTGGGGGGATTTGGGCTCTTGTTTATTCATCGTGTATTCAATGACTGTCCTGGAGGATCTGAAATTGTCAATTGTCTTTTCTTTCTAGTAAATCTTTGCCACAAATTTGCAGGGTGTCAATCATGCTTTCTTTGTGTTCTTCAGACGATCTGAAAAGCCGGCAGCTGAGGTTAACTTTGCCGTGACGGTATAATTAGCTTATGGGCCAAGCAGACTGTGATTTCAATCAGTTGAATGTTCCCAGCCTTGAAAACATCTTTCGAGACAAAATATGACATTTTTTTTTTTCTACAGCAAGCAAAGAATTAAAGGATTATTTTGTAACCGTTAATCAGTTGTTAAAACGATTAGGTCTCAGTATTTTCTCCTAAACCATGCCTAATATCATTTCTTTTCAAACGTCACAGATTGTCACCTGGATAGAAAATCTCTTTGAAAGAGACATTTTGCTCAAAGGTAAGTTTATAACTAATTATATAGCAGCATGTAAAATCATTGGCAATGGACTTAACTAGACACTGTGCATGTAAGATCAATACAAGCCGGAGTCTTAGTTACTAATTCCTTTGTTTTGATGCACGATACTGTTTCAAAGTATAATTTCATGTACTCCACCCAAGCCTGAGACCTCTGCGTTCCTGTTGACCCTGACTGGTTTGTTTACATTTTTATTACCATATCATGCCTCTCATACGAAAGAAAAAAAAAATAACTGCAAAATAATCCTGACTAAAAGCAGTATAAAAGTAAAAGTATCAGCATATCAGGGCTCCAAAGCTGACAAATAAAGAATCTTTTGAAAACTGTTCTAAGGTGTCTGGAGATCACAGAAAAATCCATCTCACGAGACACTAGCAAGCTTCTTTCTGAGGCTCGTGTTCTTCACCTTCCTGTGTCTTCAGGCTAAATATATTGACACCGACGTGAAGGGAGATACCTGCATGCTGCGACTCTGCGTCCAGTGTTTACATGACGCTGACAGCCATCTTTGTCTGCTATTCCTACTGCTCATCAGCCATAACTTAATCTATCAACAGTTATTATGAAGAAGGTGGAATGCGAGTGATTGGTTATACAGGGAGCCCACGTGAACAGGCAGTGGTACCTGTCAAAGGCCAGGTGGCGTCCTAGGAAGGCTTCATCACTGGCGCCCCCTGTCTGAGACAAAGAGAAATCGGCTGTCAGCGCCCCGCCTGTCAGTTTATGGGTTGACTGGCTCTGATTAGCAGTTTCCTGTTTGTTCTGAATCACAGTCCTGGCTAATAAAATGGTTAATTTCCTTGGTGAGTGAAATGTCTCTTTGAGCAGAGGCTATATGAGGAGGCCAGATTAGTGTTCATCGTGACAGGTGGGGGGGGGGGGGGCGAAATGCATTGGGCGGGTTTATCATATGGCTGGCAGGAAAATGAGCAGGTCAGGTAACCACCAGTCCCAACAGCTGGAAAGAGGGGCCCTGTTGAGAGAGACATGCCCCCGCCCCCCCACACCAGAGGGATAATCCCAGATCTTACACGACATGCTCCGCTTATGCTGCGCTGAGCCGGGAGCCAGAGGTGAGGTCAATCTCACTGCTGTAATCCCCATTCAAATTACCCCAAATCACTCCGGAGGGACCCAGCACTGCACAGCACTGTCGCAGTGTCACTGTCATCATTATACGGAGGGAATAACACCGAAAGAGAACACACAAATTTTGTAACAAAAAGTGTGTGCAAATCCAGATAGTGCATGTGTGTATGATTGCTTAATCAGATGCCTACTCCCTATTCTATAGAATACAGCTGTCAGTCTGTAAATATGAAGTTCAGACCAGGTAATTTGTCTGAAGCTAAGCAGGTTTGGGCCTGGCCAGGATCTAGATGGGAGACCAACTAGGAAAGCCAGGTTGCTGCTGGAAGAGGAGTTGGTGTGTCCAACAGGTCAGCCCATCCTGTGGTCTGTGTGGATCCCAGTGCAGTGACAGGGACACTGTGGCCAGCAGGTTAGCCCTTCCTGTGGTCTGTGTGGATCCCAGTGCCCCAGTGCAGTGACAGGGACACTGTGCTGTAAAAATGGTGCCATCCTTCAGATGAGACATAAAACCAAGGTCCTGACTATCTGAGGTCATACAGGACCCCTGGGTAGGACCCTGATGTCCTGGCTAAAGCTGCCCACTGTGACCCTATCCAATCTGCTCTCTTAATCATCTCCCGTATCTAATTGGTGAATTCTCCCCTGCCCCTTCACCACCTTAGCTACTGTGCGGTGAGCAGAATGGCTGGCATCACATCATGCAGGTGGGGGCCACACAGCGGTGGTGGTTGAAGTCGCTCCTGAAAATGTAACATTTATTCATTGATCTGAGTCCAGTACAGTCAAAAATAACATATGCATCCATACAATTACAGCGACAGTAATGTATGATATTAACGTCACATCTGCCAGGTGACACAGGCAGCCACCTAGAGAGGCATCTTCTGAGGGGGTGCCGTCTTAGCAACCCCTGGTGTCAATAAGACCCCCCCCCCCATAAAGCTTTACCTCTGGCTCCCACCCCCCCTCCCTCCCCAGGTCTCATAAACACGTAGCGGAGACTACAGCAAGGACGTGCATCGTCAAATGCAAAGTAAACTTGGGGTGCTGAAGTTTTATGTGTGAGGGGGAGGGGGGGTTGGTACCTGCCACACGGGCTTCAACCGACACTGTCACGCCCCGTTATCAATCCACCCATAAGCAGATCCTTGTCAGTCCCACCAACCTCAGATTATAAACACACCTGGGACTGCAATGGAAAAAAGGGCACTCTTTCCCAATTATGCCCCCAACTCCTTTGTGGCGTAAACGTTTATTTCTGCATTTCCTGTGCACCCCCCCCCCCCCTTCTAATCAGCCCTGCTGCACGAAGCTTAGGAAGAATCACACATTAAAAAAAAAAGAAAACAAGGGCAATGAGAGATAGGACCCAAAGGATCCCGCGGGACGCCAGCGTCTCCTATCTGCCGATCCCCCCTGCGGCGTGAGACGTTTTATTTGTGACCTAAATGCACCTCCAAGACCCCCCACCCTAGCCTCTCCGTGTCTGAAGCATAATATCGCTTTGAACTGACAGCTATGAAACCCAACTGGTCTGCAGATAAATCGGCTGCATCCGATGAATAGATCGTCGCGTGAGATCGACGCTGGGCATCGGACACCTCTGCATGATTAAATACCTAAATTCTGCATCTCTCCCTTCATCTTTTCATCATAATGGTGATCAGCGCACAGGTGCAGAATCCCACCGGATTGGATAAGTGGCTGGGGTCGCTTGTGATGCAAACGCCGTTCCTGAGGCGAGTTTATAAATTTTAATAGCGTTCAATCATCGCACGCCGGCGTGGCGTTTTTCTGAAGTAATGAGTCCAAATCTCCAGGGAGTTTACGAGTATATTTTAAGGACCCCCTAGGGGGGATCCAGAGCCCATACAAATGGGTCCCGATGAGGGAACAGTCATGGGGAAACCAGGACTGCACTAGCTGGGAGATCTCGCCAAGCTCTTCCCTGTGATCTTCCCTGTAACCTCGATTCTTCACCAGCACAATGGCGTGAAGAATACACGAGGCTTCACAACTTTAAGTGTGCAAGAAAAGCACTGTGAGGTTCAAAGTTCTGTCCCATCAGAAGTCTTCCTGATAGCGACCAAGTGTGCTATTTTATAGCAATTCAGATAAATCATAACGTAAATGCCAGCTAAAAGCGACATTGAAAGGATGTAGAGCTAGCGGTGAAGCCTGCTTTCTTCAGGAAAGCAAAATGTTTGATTACGACATTTAGGTCTCCAGTAGTCTGCAGTTAAACTCCTGCCCTGCAAGAAAGGACAGACAAATTCTTCTGACACCCCTTTCGCTTCCTTTCATCCGGAATAATATTTATCCTAGAGGATGTCTGTCTTTTGAAGTCCACCGCCGGACCGGCGCTGTTCCCTTTCCACGTGTTAGAAGGTGAACATTTCAAGAATCAGGCATATTAGAGGCCGCCACCTAAGTTTTGTGCTTTATGCTAAAATCTGACCCACTGCCTGCGATCGGTCACGACGGCCAGCGCTGCTCATTAGCGGGTTTTTCCCCGTCGCAGAGCTGGCTGCTCCAGTTTAAGGCTCGCTTAAGCCAAAGACCGCGAGCGTCACACCTGTTTTCCTCGCTCTCTCCACAGCGGCCCTCCTTCGGTCGCATTAACCGCCCTTGAAAATATACATTTGCGGGACAGACTAAAGTCAAGCAGAGCGCGGTTATTTCAAAGGGCAGGTACTACTGTTTGGCTTTTCATTTTTTTAATGATTTCCCTCTTGAATTGCTTTTTTATTTTATTTATTTAGCATTTATGCAAAGTGAAATCCATCTTGGTGAAAGCAGGGTCAGATAATCCCAAGGCGCAATGGTGATGTCACTCTGCCAACCCAAGGATTTGAACCTAGTGACCTTCTGATTACAGGCACAACACCCTAAGCCACACTCCCCACTTTCTTTATTACTACATGTCTAACTAGCAGCTACAATGGATTCTGAGCCCTGAATAAGACTGTCAGCCGTATGAATTGTTTTACATTAAGCTTTTAGACCTCCACAGCTGTCCCACGATGCATTGCTGTTTCCATAGTATCACCCCCACCCTCCAGAAGTGCATCACCTACAGTTATTCATTGCTAGTACCATAGAACATGGCAGGCAATTCAATCATACATTGTGTAATTAAATTTTAATCATTATTTGTTTTTGCTGAATGGTTACAACCAGCAAATTAATGCATCATAAGTTAATTCTTTCATTCACAAGCAGCTTAGCAAACCGAGAAAATGGGTTTTTTTTTGTTTTAAGAAACAGGGTGAAATCCCTGTAATGAAGGACATTGTCTGCTATAAAATATGACATCTCTAACAAAAAAAGAAGTATATTTATTTGGACTAAGAAAGCTGTTTACATTTTGTAAATGTACCAATTTATGACTTGACTAAAGGTAACTACTGTATATTCCCTATTACCTTTCAGTCAGAGCCCCTAAATATACACAAAGCTCATTGTTGATGTCTAGATGTCTCAAAAACACATACAGAGTTAAATATCATTACTTAAGTTCTGCTCTGCTACAGTATAACTTTCCCCGTCACGATTTCATGCCCCCGGAAACCATGCCCACATCTATGCTAATGACTCCTCTCCAATAACTCTGTACAGTGTCATTTCCTGTACTTATTATACTCTTATTATATATTGCTGAGCTGAACACAGAAGCCCCAAAAAATGAAATAAACTGCGAGTTTCATAATACATTTGAATATTGTACATGTACCTTATTACATTTTCATTATATTTATTATATTCAACCTCGTACTCTAATTATGATCACATTACACTCTGTACCATAATTATATTCACACTTCTGGTACGGGTTTAATGTCCGTCACTGTCGTTAGTGTCTTATGGCTCTGTCACTGCACTGGACTAAATCCAGTCACCGCTAACATGGCTGAGTGCCGATAAACTATATTCAGATGGTGGATCTTGAGCATAAATGAGTGCAAACGCCTGGGCAGGCGGCGGCCCTCGGATGCAGCGATGGGCGGACATTATCAGACCAGCCTGGGCGTGAAGGTATCGCTCTCTGTCGCGCATATCTCAGTCCTCAGGGGATGCGCTGCAGCATGAGGACACAGTTGCGTCCTGCTAGGGCACTGATTTGACACCTTAATGGTAGGTGTGTGCACTGTTGAGCAGAAAGTTGCACTTTTACCCCGGACCTGGTGTCAGAGACACCGAGACTCATAGCGAACTTGGATGTTGGTGATTAGACCATTTCCATCTCAATCATTGTCTGACCCCATTTTGTAAAAAAAAAAAAAGAAAAAAAAGAAAAGTCTCGTAACTCATTTGGGCCATATTAACAGGAAGTATGCCAAGGCCTAGATTTACAGCCACCCATTTTCTATAACCACTTACCCGATACAGAGTCACCAGGAGCCTGTACCAGGAAACAGCGGACACAAGGCAGGGGACGCCCTGGATGGGACACCAGTCCATCACACACACACACACACACACATACACACACACTATAGACAACGGAAACCAGACCGGATTTACATGACACTTTAAAAACAGTGCTTCATATGACGTCGGATATTGGGTGTATCATAAAGCATCTAGATGCACTGATGTATCTGAAAGCAGTTCACCTGTTTAAAAAAAAACACACACACTCATCATATTAATTATCTTATTAAATGCCTGATCAGGTATCTACTGCCAGCTCAGCTAGAAAGTTATTTATATTTTAATTATTATTGAAATCTCTTAGGACTTGCTACACAATATTTTTAAAGGTATTTACTCAGCAACCATTAACCTTATCCAATTAATAATGTTCTACCTTTATTAAAAATCCCCCTTGTACCTTAACAGAGGCAATCTGGCGCAGTGCTGTCTCTCATTAGCATGGGTAGCATAGCAGCAGTGCGTGTGTCTTCATAGTGGCTTATTCAGCTAAGTTTAAATTATTCCTGTATAGCGCCTTTCACAGCACAGACACTCCACTGCACTTGTCAAGGGTGGGTGGCAGACCCTCACTGCATTATTTGCACGACATGATACACAGGATAGAGAAAAGAAACAAGAAGAAAAGCAGAAGACAAGAGAGGAGAGGAACCAAAAACTCTCAAGTCAGGAGAAAAAAAAACCCTGGGGGTCCAAAGTCCACTGGCTGCCCAACCCAAGGCAGGCTGTGAACTGTGATCATAGTCAGGGTCCATCAGTGAGCCAGATCCCCAGGCAGCAGACCGTAAGCCGCCCCCACAGTGTCACTGACTCAGAGTTTGTTCTATTGATTCATGTTTCTGTTAGGCACTGATATTAGCAGCCCTGCCCAAGGTATGTCCCATCCTACACTCTCTGCTTCCTGTGTAAGGCACCAGACTCCAGACAGCGACCCTGTGCTGGATAAACTGTCGCAGCAAAGCAGCAACTATCCAGTCATTTTAAAAAGACTAAAGCCTGCCTATTGACGTTTTGAAATAATTTTTATGTACAGTTACGTCAATGGCATGATTCAGCTTGCTAGGACAAGAATAACAATCAAATCAAATGAAGCTCAAAATTCTAGAATAGGAATGACTGCTACTCTGGGCCGGAGTGGGGAGGGGGGGGGTGTGCGTCACTCTCCACAGCTCACCTCATGTCGACCCTGTTCAGCGGGGCTCCATTCCGTGACCCCTGGCCTCCCCTCGTCCCTCCCTGAGTCGGGGCGGCGGTGCTGACACAGTGGCACGCTCTGTGCGCCGCCCGCTCCGCTGCTCTCCCCGCCACAGACACCTGCCTCCCCAGCTGGTGCTTGGCCCCATGCCATGCTGCCGGACTGGGGTGAACACGCTATGTCACACTGCCATATACCAAACACGCAAGCTGCAAGTACAGCCAAACGCCTAAATATATGTATTTAAATAATATGTAAAAATTATTTATCTATGAAAAATATTTTAACATGTATAACGGTATATATACTGTGAATACACTGGATTTTTTTATTTATTCAAAGTGACAGACAGTCCCTGGAGCAACTGAGGGTCAAGGGCCTTGGGGCTTAGGAGGCCTTGGGATTTGAACCGATGATGTTCCGATCACACGCAGAACATCGTAACCCGCGGAGCCACATACCACCCAAAAAACAAGAACCGTACAATCTGCATTCGACTGGCTAGGAAATAAATGTTATTTTACTTGTGGGAAACGGGGGGGTAGCAAGCAATATATGTAGGGCTTGCAGTGCACAGAGCGCCCCCTACTGCCCCGACAGAGGAGAGAAGGACTAGGACGCGCGGAGACCTGCGGAAGCTGACAGGCAACCTCCGACGGCGCTGTTCCTGTCCGCGCACTCGGTTACATGCCTTCTGGAGCCTGTTCATTAGCACGCACCATTAGCATGTGCATTATAATTAATTTCACATCTGTCACAGTTAATTACATACAGCACGGCATAACAGATCTGATGCGAGATACGTTTCCCAGGGGTTCAAGTCAATCAATAACAGCTCGCCGTTCCCTCCAGAGGCAAAAATAAAGATAAAAAAGTGAACTACAATAGTTACACCCATGGTTCTGAAAAGCCTAAAGACTCACCTCCTTTACTCATAAATTATTCTACTATTTTAAATAAATGAAAATAAATGGCATTATTTATTGATGTACTTTTAAGCTGCCATTGAGTAGCAGTATTTTAATTGCATCATGTCACTTATATTTATTTTATTTTATCAGAAGCATAACAAATATCTGGAACCAGATATTGAAACAGAAAGAACACTTCAAAACCAGCTTCCAGAACATAAGTACTGTATCTGTATATGACTAACTGAATGTTCCCACATCTGGCATGATTTGCTCATCTTTTTCTTCCCCTCTTGCCACAATTGTCACGCAGCTCCCAGGAAGCGCAGAGATGGATGTGCTGCGAAAGCACGCCAATCCACCGGCCTCCCCGCTGAGCTGCCCGCGTATCCCGTCTTACGCCTCTCCACCCGCGTCCCGCTAATTGCTCCCTCAGTTACTTAAACCAAGGATTTTAACTACCTCTGAGTGGAGACTTCAAAGCCCTGTGACACGGAATACAGAAATATTCAGGCTTTAAATTATGCAGGGGGGGGGGGGGGCTTCACACACCTCCAGGATCTGGAGACGATACGGAAGAGCCTTCACCTTCTGAAGGGGATGCCAAAGCTGGCCGAGATTTGCCGCCGTGTTCCCCGCCGAGATGTAAGGGGATCACAAACGGCACGGCGACAGCGTTGAGGCTCGCCTGTTCCGTCAGAAGCCGTGTTAATATTGAAACGACAACAACAGAAGTGCGTATTTATGGGCTGCGGTGGCTACAAACGGTGGGGCGGGAACACCCTGTTGGCAGGGCTAACGCGTTTTATTAAACATAACGAGGCTCTGAGAAACAGAAAATGAGCAGGACTTGTACTAAGGACTACAGAGACAAGCAGTGTGACTGGAGTGATTCCGAATGTCGAAACATTTTATTTAACAGATGCTTTTATTCAAAGCGACATAAATTTTTGAGAAAGCAGGGTCACACGGTGCCTGGAGCAGCTGCGGATAAAAGGCCTTGCTCAAGGGCCCTGATGAGAACGTGAGTTGTGAACCAGCAACCTTCCAATCACAGGCACAGCGTCCTAACCTGCTGAACTACGCACCACCTCAAACGTGACCTCAAATACCAAAATCACATAAAAGCCTACCAGAATGTAAGAAACTGAACTAAAACTATCCTTAACAGTAAGAAAGCGCATCTAACGACAGGCAACAGGTTCTTCATTATCCGAGGCTGAAATAATGGATTGGTAATTAGTTTGCATTTAAAGAAGCTGTGATGCAAAGGTTAATTAACAGTAAAATTCCACCTGTTTATACTGCCTGCAATGTCAATATTATACTCAAAGGTTGCTGGTTATGAATATTGTTTTCTAACAACTAAACATAACAAAAAATAAATAAATCATCAACCCCCCCACAGAAGATGTCCATTAAAGTGATAAATATACATTAACAGTCAAAAGTTTTTTCCACATTTGCATATTACCTACTTAACATTTACTGAAAATATACGCAGTATTTTTTGCTATCAAATAAATTTACAGTATGTTCACCATTTGAGTACCTTTATTAGCTAGAAAATGTTATGTCTTTGATTCATCAAAGTAATCTCGTGTAGCAGTTACATCAGCAGAGAAAATTCAAGGCATTCTTTCCACAAGGGACATTAAATACTGCTCTATTTCAGGGGATGAAACGGTTAACTAGTGCATTTAAAGTTAAAGGGCAGCCTAGAATCTGACTATGTCGTTACCACACAACCAGTTAATAGGACGAGGGTCATGCACTGTAACATACTCTCCATCTTATACTTTCCATCTTATAAAGGAAACTTGTTTTATTTGACTTATATTTTCATGTACAGTTGTTCACTCAACTTTCCAATACTTAACGAGAATAAAAAATCTGCAGTTTATGGAATGAATGGTAAAAGTGGTAAAAACCTGTGGTGTGCAAAAACTTTTGGCTGGTAGTGTAACAAAAAAGTGGAACTTCAGAACTTCGAGGTGGCGGAATGAGGAAGACATTAATTAATTATCCGATGGCAGGAATGAGAAGTTTTGGCATTCACTATGAAAATGGCACAGAAATGAAAGCATTCGGGAGACTCGTTGGAAGGAAGGGTGCAGAGCAGAACAGGTATGGCTCAGTTTGGTATCTGCTCCCCCTCATGGTGTCTGAGGTCAGGAGGAAGACTCCATTGAAGCCTCGACTCTCCCAACCTGCTTTTTAGTTTTTCAGCATCTCCAACTCGATTTTACTAGTTTTACTCTTTTTCTCTCTTACTGTTTGCTTTACATGTGGGTCTCTCGGTTACCTGTTTGACGAGGACTGCAGACGCCCGTTGATACGCCACTTTCTCATTCCTCACTCATCTGCAGGTTGGCCTTTATTTCCTCTAAATTGCATTGCCCCCAAGGCTCAGGATACCCCAGTCTCACTGCTTCCAAGGCTCAGCACATCCCAGGCTCACCACGCCCAAGGCTCAGGTTACCCCAGACTTAGTACAACCTAGGCTCAAGATATCTGAGGCTCAGCACACCCCAGGCTCACTGTTCCCAAGGCTCAGCATACCCGAGGCTCAGTATAACCTAAGCTCACTGCTCCCAAGGCTGAGGATACCCCAGGCTCACTGCTCCCAAAGCTCAACATACCACATGCTCACTGCTCCCAAGGCTCAGCACATCCCAGGCTCACTGTGTCCAAGGCTCAGGATAGCCCAGGCTCACTGCCCCAAGGCTCAGCATACTCTAGGCTCACTGTTCCCAAGGCTCAGCATACCCTAGGCTCAATAAAACCCAGGCTCAAGATACCCCGGGCTCAGAACACCTGAGGCTTACCATTCCCACTTGAAACCCTCAGGCATACTGTGTCTTAAATACAAAGCACACACAGTTCTGAGGCCACACATGACGACTGAAAGTATGATGGAAAAACCTGCAAACAAACACTCCGAGTATCAGCTCACGTTGGCAAAATTCCTTACAAAATTTTGGTGCCACCACAAAGTACTTTCCTTACCTTTGTATATCTCTGGTTATCCTGGTTACTAAAATAAAGGTTTTTTTTTTGCTTATTTAATCTCACTTAGCTAAGACTTCACCTACTCCCAAAATGTCATAGTGCAACTATAAACTATATATTTTTTTAAATGTTTAAAATATTAAACTTTTAAAAACTTGAATAAAGCTTTTTTCATTAATGTTTTACAGACCCTAATTGTCACAACACAGTATTTTAATTTGTCAGAATTATTGTTTTGGTCACGGTCCTTGTTAAAGACTAAATAATTGAATCCCTCCTTACTTTTCTGCTCTCTGGCGCCTTCTTTGTGTGCATAAATCCCAGCACCCCTGGTGGATGGAACATGTCGCATTTTGATTTTATTTATTTTTCCTTTCAAGGTCTGGCTGAAGCAGAGGGGGGACAGAGCAGGAACTGCAGCAAGCTTCAGATGCCTTTTAACCCAGGATCCCTGTTGAGTTTAATTAAAACTCATGGGGCTGTAGGTCTGATATCCTGGCAAATATTATACTAAGTCACGTCATTAGGGGCTTCCTATGTGAGGTAGGGGTATTACAAGGCAGATGTAAATAGCATAAGTAAACAATGTCCAGAGGGATGTAAGCTGTTTTTCTCTTACGTATACCTTAAAGAAAAAGTACTAATCCTTTCATGTTTCATATCATGAAACAATCTTTCGTTTCTTTGTAACACTCACGCAAAGCTGGCCAATTTCCCACAGAAAATGCAGGCAAACTGATGACATTCTGTTCTTTGCTTTATAGAATTATGTTGTTTGTGACTTAAATTTACATGTACTGAAATCTTCAACCAATAAGGGCAGGTAAGAGTTTATTCTCTGCATCCAGAAGCACATAGCCAAACTCCTTTTGACTAAAATACCAAGAAAAAGATTTTTATTTTATTTTTTATGAAAAATTGTATGAAACTTTCTGTGAATGCCATATGTATTACAATATGGTGGCGCAAGGTGGCACAGAAGGTAGTGCTATCGTTTGGCAACCGGAGGGTTGCAGGTTTGAGCCCTGGTTCTTCCTGACCCCATCAAAGTGTCCTTGAGCAAGACGCTGAACCCCAAATTGCTCCTGGTGTGCAGGTTGGCGCCTTGCATGGCAGCCTCTGCCACCGGTGTATGAATGGGTGAATGTGAGGCATGAATTTGTGAAGCGCTTTGAGTGCTCGTAGGAGTAGGAAAGAGCTATATAAATGCAGCCCATTTACAATCTATGAACACATTCATAACACATTATAATGAATTCACAAAGCATTATAGACATGTCTAAATAATTATAGAAAGGCTTAACACATTATAGCCATGTTTATTATGCATTATAAATGCTTTATGAAGCGTTCATCTATAATGCAGGATAGATACCTTCAGAGTGCATTATAATGGTCAGTATAACAATTAAGGATGCTTTGTACTGCATCATGAAGGTATCTGAAGGTATGCATTATAAACGACAGCTTCATAAAGCACTCATAAGTTCTATTTAACCAGACAACAGATTTTTGATATGTACATTTAAATGTTAATTACTACCTACATACAGATGCTAATTTTAATTCAGAAAACATTTATTTTCAAAGGTAAACAGAACACATTGCTAACTTAATATTAAAATTTTTAAAATGTACCTTTTATTTGTATCACCTTTGTATTAGATTTGCAATAGAATTCAAAGTGCCAGTAGGTGGGCAATGAAAAATGACTCGTTCAAAATCAAAAGTCATCCTCTTAGGGACTAATGTCTGTAAGTGTTGAAATGACAGGAAAAATGCAATTAAGAAGCGCATCTGAGAGTCTCTTAGCCATGGCTAATAGTGACCCAGGGCTAACGATGGCAGGGTAGAGCACAGAGGCACGGCGCTGAAGAAGATGTGGAGGTTGGTTAACATCCACCCAGGCTGAAGGTCTGGCCAGTGCTGGCTCTCTGCAATCTCGGGTTCAGGCAACCTGAATGCAGTAAGACGCGGAACCAACCGCTAATTATGTCAATGATAGAATTCCATAAAGATTCTAAACAGGAACAACATTCTGCCGGGAAATGATGCAGTTTACATGCATCCTGCAAAACTAATCACTCTTGCCTTCTAAAGGTGGCTGCTTGAATTTAATCTTATTAATTTCAGCATGTGAAGATACATCCCAGTTCCAATACATCATATGCCATTAAAAATTGCATTGAAATGCTCATTAAACTATGCAGTGTAAAGATGTATTTAATGACTGTGCATAACCATAAAACTCAACATTTGCACAGTGCCATTTAACAAATTTACACACAATTTCTGTCAATTTTTGCCTCAACACAATACACACAATGTGCAAAATATATATTCATTTTTTCTATATTTGAAGTGCTTATCCAGGACATCCTGCAGCGTATCCCAGATAGTAGAGGACATGAGGGAGGGGTACACCCAGGCAGGGAGCCAGCCAATCACAGGGCACACACACTCACACACTGCGGGCAATCGAGAGACACCAATTAGCCTGACTGCACATGGTTAGACTGTGGATGGATTCTGGAGTTCCCAGGGGGGACCCTCATGGCAGAGGGCAGTCATGCAAACTATGCACATGCAGAATGGTGCTGGGATTCGAACCCAGAATCCTGTAGGTGACAGGTCGATATCCTATCCACTAAACAACCCCCAAAGATATCTATAATATAGCAATCCTGACTTTAAAATAAGGGCCTTCTTAATAAATTGTTAGTCAATCAATATAAAAACTTTAAAAAACACATTGCTTTATATATATTTATTTGCAAAAGTAAACTAATTATGACAAATTATACATTACAGGCAGCATACGAGGATGTTTTCAAAATCTTAGAGAAAAGGCACCTTTAATTATGCAAAGATTATGCTCATAAATGTCTTTCACACTGGCTTTTATTAACTCAGAGTAAGGAAGCTTTCAACAGAGTACCTTCAGTTCGTCTGAATGCTTTAATAATCTATCGGGAGACATTTGGCTGCCAAAAGTAATTATCTGTAAGTGAGAAATCATGCCAACGTAGCTTCACGCTACGGTGAAGAACAAAGATCAGCGTGGCTCCAATGTTACATATCAGCTCCGGAGCAGATGGTCACTCTTCAAGTTACAATCCTGAAATCTATTTCTGCTTTGGAGGTATCAGCTTCACTCAAGACTGATGTATAATTGGAGAACGGAATTTCAGGAAGGCCTTTATTTGGCATTATTATTTTTGTAAGACAGAGGTCATATACATATCGCACTATGCATTAGCAGCCTTGTGTCCAGCTCACGTGCGACACTGTCCTCCGTTTTGCACTTTTTCTGTGAAAAGTCACTCACTGTTTGTACATCACATCGTGGTCCTGGAGAACTTTATTTCATGCCACAGTACACCTATATATAGAAGGTATGACCAATAAAGTGAACTTGACTGGACTTGACTTTTACTTCTCCACTGGTCTACAGAAAAGTAATCACTCTCCACAAACATGGTGAAATGAACTTGTCTCCAGTTTTAACCCAAAGTAATTAGACAGCTACTAATAATTTATGAAGCAGGGCGGCAATAATAGTTTTAGTCAACCTTCTTGTGTTCTGAGGAAGCCTTGACATTCTCCCACACATGGACCCATCAGAAGTCTGAGCCTTTCTCTGTCACTTTCCGCGCTGAAATCCGCCGATCCGTGACCCTGGAGGAATTCTCATAGTGTTCCTCCTTCCGACTCACTCAGCTAATTAATGAGATAATCAGAAATGCGGGTAACTTGTTATTGTCTTAAGAGGGCTCTCATGGGACTCTTCCCTTTGCAGTTTCTCCTGTTGTAACTCGAAGCCTCAATAGGCGATGACACACGTACACGCCGGAGAATGAAAAACCAGTAACAAGAGGCAAGGAATTCACGCTCCTTCTTTATTAAACTCAGTTTCGAATGCAGGAAAGACGTAATCGCTTGAATGTACCTCAAGGCTACCAATTAAATGCTAACATTCCCAGTAGTAATATATTCAAAGCAGGAACTCTGCAGTCTTTGAAGGCAGCCCATGCAGGCATGCCATCTTCACTCAATGACATTATCGTCTGATTTACATTCAAGGCTAGATTCTATAGGCCAACCTGTCGGAGTGGGTGAAGTGGTCCAATTGTGTTACAGTGGCAGAGCTGTCCGCCAAGTTAAGAGGACCTTAAGGAAACCAGACACTAATGAAGGTCTAACTGCCCTCACCCTGTCCTTTCACAGGAATACAGGTGAGTCTAAAGTGGAGTTGGGGGACGTCCTACCTTAATAGGCATTTTACACAAAAAAGGACAAAAAAACTGTTATGTAGCCTTCAGGTAACTTTTATGATCTTTCACAAAAAAGTTCCACAGATCACAAAAAAATCAACATGAAAGACTGAGAGATAGTCAAGTCAATAATTCCGAAGTTTTTTTTTTTTTTTTTTTTTAATGGCTAACACGGCGCACATAATGAAGCCAATGGTAATTGGATTGAATACATCCGGGAGCCACGGATTAAATCTGAGGAGGGAGAGTAACATAATGCATTTAAATGAGGGCACCGCCAAGTTTATTGCGTGCCACCACAACCGAACAGAGTACCTATTCAGGACACGCCGGATGTGTGGGAAAATTGCAAACGGCCGAGTCGTCGGCAAAAACGCAAAGTGTGGAAATGACACGGATGCCGCCCGGTAAGGACATCACGTTCCGCAGCCGCGGCTACCTGCAAAAACAGGACAGTGCGATAGCTAAATATTATCCATACGCACATCGTTCAAACCCGTTTTTGTTCTCTGGGAAGATCGGAGACTTAAATGATTTATGATTTATCGGAGTTCCCCTTTCCTTACAGATATGTGCTTTTTTACTATCAACAATTTCATGCATGAGATCAGATAATTTTGTTAATTGCTATTCATGCAAAATACCTCAAATCGGCTTACACTGGGACCTGACAGGCTGCGCGGTTTAAGCGTAATTATTTCAAAAAGCAGGGATGACAACGTGATGGCATTTGCATATCCCTCCTTCTCAAACGCTTGGGGAACAAAAGACGCCTAGCGCAGGGTAATGAAGGTTGTTCAATGTGAATTTTAAACGTCTGCCTTCAATACAGCACAACACAAAAAAGTGCCATTTTCAAAGGCAAATATGGACTTTGATGTCAACATTCAGAGGTGATGTGAGAAATGTTAGATATTATTCATCATCTTCAGTCTTTGGCATTAGATATTAAACCCAGAGCCACAAACTAAAATGGGCTTGGATATCACATAACTTTCAGTTAACCTCAAGTAATTCTTAAATAATTATAATAACAATAAAAAAAATCCATGATCCTTTTTTTTTTTTTTTGTTTATTTTAAAAGAAATATTAAATTCAGTTCTCTTTTATCCCCTGCAGGGATTAAGGAAAGTAAACTGTAAAAGCAATGTCAACATATAATTGTATGTTTACAGTGTATAATCATTTTTGAAATGCAGTATTTAATATATTATTGATATCAAACAAGGTCTTTGATTTGCAGCGAGATCAGCAGGGACTGCTGCACAGCACTGCTCATTATGAAATTGCCGGATATCAGATGTTTATTGTTCAACATGCCAAAAAAGACTCTTAAGAGGCAAGTTGCGGGGAAAGTCGGCAAAAGTTTTAGCTCTGCTCATCTTCATTTCAACGTGAAATTGGGTCATTCTTTCCTAGCGAACTTAATGCCTAGTGAAATATGCATGCGGAGATATGTCATCCTTTCCAGCCTGTGACCGTCTGTGCACAAAACATCCTCTGAAAAGGAGAAAAAAAATGATAAATGGATATAGACTTTATACCCGAAGGACCGGTTGACAGTTGTTTCCCTGAGGCAGAGATCGAAAGGTTAGGGGTGTCGTTAGCAGACCGTGTAGAATGATTCACCTGTTGTGTTTTATTAAGAGTAAAAGCGCCAGGTGACCTATGTGAATGTATGAGGATGAGCTGCCAATTG
The DNA here is from genome assembly GCA_026777985.1 of Mormyrops attenuatus. Lineage (NCBI taxonomy): Eukaryota > Metazoa > Chordata > Actinopteri > Osteoglossiformes > Mormyridae > Mormyrops > Mormyrops attenuatus. The sequence continues at coordinate 3,145,198 of JAODKC010000016.1, forward strand.
TCACCAGGCAGCTGTGGAGGCCCACACCCAGCCGGGGGGGGTCCATGTCAGACCAGAGAGCCTCTTCTGAAGGGCAGCTTGCCAGAGGTGCATCTCGCTGAAGAAACTGCAGTCTGACACCTTTATCCAGCGAACCAGAAATGCTTCCGCTTCCATCCAAGTACCATCCAGGGCCGTTTGTATTAAAGAGAAACAAAAGACGAAGATCCAGGTCGACAGACTGTACCGAACGGGAGAAAAATCGTAACAGACACATGATCACAAGTCCGCATTAAGGCTTCGGGGAATTAAGCTTTGTTTCCCATTTTCACAAGTACAAGGTATGCTGGGGTGTCTTTCTTTGTGTATTCAGTCTTGCTCTCCCTTATGACACGAGCACACATAGAGGTGAGATCAAAGCCGGGGGTCAGAGCACAGGTCAGTCACTAAGCACCTCCGGAGCATATTTTTGGTGATCAAGGACCTTGCTTAAGGGCAAACAGCCATGAAGATCTAACACACTGAGCCACACACTGCCCCTTTGTTAGGCTGCTTATCTGATATACATTTCCTCTACACGCAGAGAGGCAATTTTAATGAATTGATCACATACTGGCATCGACTTTGTTGACTTGATTTACGTGCATTGTTCGGAGGCGGCATCTTGCTGATGTTAACGTCTCTTTCGGGCGTCGTGTCATGTCTCACTTTGCGCGGGACACTTGCCGGCCTGAGATTCCTCGCGATGCATAATTGAAACCGCAGGAGGAGCGGCACGGTCCGTCGCATGCAGGCGAATTACGCTTCTTAAACACGTTCCCTCATTTCTCTGACTGGTGATGTGCTCCGCGTTAGAGACGGATGGCGCTTCGGCAAGACAGGGCTTCAGATCGGATTAAAATGGACTTATGTTCAGGCGATGGCAAAAGGGAAAAAAAAACTAGGACATATCCAGTAAGTTGGTAAGTTACCGTTCGCATTACTGATGGCGAAAACTGGGAAAGAAGCGCGAGCGTCTGATTGGAGGTCTTCCCAGCCTGTTATCCATCGATCTGCGATGCGGCGATGTACGAATGACAGCGAGATCACTGAACCCCGGCCTGATTCTCCTGCCTTTTTATAAGCGAATGTCTGAAGTGTTTCCTTGGTGATGTGGCTCCGTCGCCATATCGATCCAGACGATTCCTTCGTTACTCTTGGAAAAAAGTGGGCCAGCTTGGGGTTAGCTATTGAGCTGAGGTTAATTATCAGTTCACCAGCAAGCCGGGCTGGATTTCTTAGACGTTATATCTTTCTTGTATCTTTCAATGGAAGATATCGTTTAATGTTTACGGTTCCTAACGAGTAAGATCCAAGCAAGGTGGTTTCAATAGGCCGGCTGCTTGCAGGTACAGGCTCTGTTGTTGCCCCTTACTGTCACCTATCGACCATTTTAGGTTTATGTTTAAGGAAGTCTATGTGAGGTCTAAGAATAATAAACCCTGCAATCGATTTTTTTTGTTGTTGTTTGCCTCATTCAGTCCATGTGCAGTTGTGCTTTTAAAACTGAAGTCTGACAGAAATGTTCTTAAGAAGAGCACCGAAAACAGACAGGATGAGTTTCGAAGGAGGCGTCTTTAACGTAAACCACATGTACCGCTACATACGCGGACACCTGTGATACGTTTGAAGTAACGTACCTGCCATCATGTCACTGGCTGTGTTGTTAGGGGCAACCAGGGGTCCAGCCGTTAGAGACGTCCGGCTACAGGCCATAACCATATAAAATCACACATTACATTTTCTACAGCTGGAGCCAGCAATGGATTTCACCCTCGCTTCCATAATCACCACCTATAATCTCCAAAGAATTACCTGAGAATTTTCTGAAAACAATTAGCGAAATTACAGAAAAAAAGCTACTTCAAAGTTCAATATGAATAATTCAGTTTTTTTTTCCTGTTCCCATTCCCAGGGAAAAACAGAATATATTAATAATTTCAATATATTATAAGGAACACATTTATTCTGCTCCCTGAAGGAAGTGACACGGTGACAGTCAATGGGGAAATTACAGACTGGAGACAAACCAGCATCTTTTCCTTTGCCCAAAGTTACTATAACATATACAGGCTAAAAGCAGGTAAATATAAAACGAATGACATTGTATAACATCATATTTTTTTTATTTGTGCCCTTGGTTATAAAAAGGCACATTAGGATGCTGGTTTAAAAAAAAAAACAATTAAAAGTGTACAGAAACAGAATTATTAATAATGCAGGTGAGATGATCTTGCCCATGCCCCCTGCCCCCCCCCCCATTCCCATAAATATGTGGCCCTGTCACCGGAGCATAAGAGCCTTATGTCTATGCTGATCAGGCCCCACGCTGAAAGCCACAAGCTGACTCTGTGTCCGGCCTCTAATACTAAAGCAGAGCGGAGACCTTATCCGAGCAGCAGCTGCTCTGCGCTGACGTTGTCGTTGATGAGAAAAAGCGCATTGATCACGGCGGATTGTTGGTATTACCACCCAGATACAAACTCCGAGATTGAGGGGAATTATGTCAGCCCTTTACAGAACACATTTATGGTTTTTAACTATAATTTAAATAATTATAAATGCGTTTAGTGGGCGGTATGGTGGATCGACGCGTAGCCCTGCCATCCCCACCCCTCCCAGGCTGAGGAGTTCAACTCCCTACCCCCCAAGTATCCTTACCTTAATGGACTGCTTAAGCGTTTATTTTATGTATGGATTTATTGTCTGTTTACTTACATTATGTTTTGTTATGTTTATTAACACCTGGAATGATGCATTATTTGCCATTCGTACAAATAGTTCTTTCGTTTTGGCATGCCCTATCATGATCTTCTGCTGCATTCCTTTCTGAGTTCCCAGACAAAGAAATGTCCCCCTACACGGATCCATAAAGTTCCATCTTATTTTATCTACCTGTGTGCATGCAGCTTGCACGTTCTCCTGCATCTTTGTCGGTGCCCAGATATTCCACTTTTCAGCCACAGTCCAAAAACACGCACGTAGGTGACGACGTGGCCTTAAATTTCCCACAGTGTATGACTGTGTGCCCTGCGATGGACTGACTACCCTCTACGGAGTCCCCCTGTCTTGTGCCCTGAGCTTTCCTGGGATTGGCTCCAGGAACCTTGTACTGGATACAAGGTTACACCAAATGGGTGGATAAATGTTGCTTAAAAAGAAACATAGAAAGTGGAAATACTGGATTTAAACCTGAAGAATCACGTACGTGACCATTGCTCCTTGATTTCTGTTAATTGGAACATCAGACATTTCTAACCTTTTTTGCTTTTCTTTCTTTAGCTGTCAACAGAGAACAATAACATAAATGAAGCAGACACACTTTGTAAGCGTATTAAGCGGCGATCGCCCATATCTCTCTGGCCTCATTTGCATCACACAGGACTGCAGATGAACAAACACACAAAGGAACAGGCTTTTGTTACGCATTTGTAGTCATTAGGGATGTTTGTAGGCACGGCGAGTATGAAAGGTGTGTACAATGCAGGTATCAAAGGGCCACAGTCATCAGGCAGATTAGCGGAGCCTGCCAATCACGATGCTCAGAAAACGCTTTGGTATATCCTGGGCGGGGATGCCAGCAACACAAACGCTTGCAGTTGAGGCCTAAGGTTTACCCCTTTGAAGGTTAGTCATTTAATTCAGTATGCTTGCTTTGATCTCGTGCATCACTGCTGCACAACAGGTATGCCCCATGTGCGAGGTTCGCAGGAACCTTAGCTGAATTGCCATGGCAATTCCTCGTCGTCTCGTGGCAAGGCTGTGAACTCGGCACAAACTCGGCACAAACACGGCACAAACACGGCACAAACACGGAACGTGCTGAAACCCCTCATCAGGGGACAGAGCTAAGAGTATTTGCTTGTACGGCAGCAATAAATTAGTCATTAAAATATTGACATGACATAGACCAACACATAGACCAACACACACAAATAGTTTATCAAGCTTAAGAAAAGCTTAGAAGGTATTATAACCTCATGAATACCTTATAAAAGCGCAATTATGAAGTTTCTTAGGTCTTGCAATGAAACTGAATTTCAAAGCGGCAGATTTAGTCAGTAGCTCCTGAGGATTGATATTATCCACCGTACTGCGAGCATAACATGGGAAAGGCCTCAGCAGATCCGTTAGCACTCATCTCTGATGTAGCTCTGTGAGGACAAACCGTGACCCATCGGCTTCAAGGCCAGCGGTTGACATTCTCTGTAGTCTCATTGATGGTCTCGGCTGTGAACTCCCAGGCGGTTCTCCACCACGAAGGGTGGGTGGCTAACAAAGGGCTTCGCTAAAGTCCACCGCCTACTTTGAAGTTCCGGGGTTGTGTACCTTCATCTGTATGCGGAGTTTAAAGCTCAGCATTCACGGCAACTGCTCAAGGATAATTCACTCTCCCGTCGTCCTTTGGTACTCTTCAGTGGATTGACTTGTCACAAAGGTATTTTAAGCCGACGTTTCCACTTCCTTGATGACGGCGTCATCTCTGACAGACACGGCATGCACCTGCCCCTCCACCACTTCTTCTGCAAGTGTCCCAACCTATTGTGTTGCCTACTGATGCCCGCGCAGCAGCTGGGAGCGACACGCTGTCTCCTCAGCCCTCACAGCCCCGGGGGTTACAAGAAGTCCAGGAGAACATCTCTGCGTGCAGCATCCACTGTCAAATCTGCTGCTTCAGGGTCTCACTGTAAGGCTGAGGTGTAGGACATCTTATGGAATGTGTCTCCCTTTGGAGCAACTATGAATCTTAAGTTAGGAGTTTTCAACCTTTCAGAAACCAGGGACCCCCAAATGTAAGCAAAGCACAACTAGGGATCCCCTACCGAATAAAAGTATTCTTGTAGTTAACCCACAGTCTGCATTTGTTAGCAGGAAATACAGTCTCACTTTCTGAAACAAAATGCTTGGAGTGTTAAAATCCATCCAGCCATTGACAACTGCTAGTCCAGTAGAGGGTCAGGCTGTGAACCTGTGCTTATCCTAGAGAATAAGGTCTGGTACACCCTCGACATGATGTCGCAATTAAGTACAGTCCCCTAGATACTTTCATTCTCTTCTTATAACCTCTTATGGTTATCTTACTGACACTGCTCATAGTAATTTTTTTAAGTAGCTGTAACTTTACAACATCGATCAATTTTTTACAGGATTCCACAGTGGCATCTGGGTGTGAGATGAAGAGATGCATCTTTTCTGAATTTTTCCCCCAAAACCTCCGCGACCAAGAGGTGCACGGGCAAATGTGATCTGATGCCAGGAAATCGAAAATCGATATTTAATAGTTTTAGTGCCCTTCAAATTATGCTTGACTAACCCACCAAGGACCCACATGGAATTGGGGGCAGAGGAGTAAAGCTGGGAATACACTGTGCGATTTTTCCAGTCATTTTGCAAACACCCAGCTCAAATTGTACGACTAAATCGCTTGCGATGAAAAGGCAAAGCTCACGATTTATGTACGCACACTATACGGTCCAATACTCGGATGCTACCCGACTACTCACACAACATGAGCAATATGAAGACGTCGGACTCCCGTACCCGGACCTGTAAACGTCGAAAAAGAAGCAGCAGAACAAGAAGAACCGTCATCAGTGGCGATGCTCACCAAAGCGAAACGCGCCGCTTTGGCCATTTGTGCAATTTTGTGCGCAGAAAAATCCAAAAAGAAGAGGCGCAGACGTGTATGGATACGAAGATGGACAATACGGCCTGTCCATTTTACAACGAGAACTGGAGGAAAGCAGCGACAGATAAATTACATTGTAGATAGCCTGATACCTACACAGAACTCGTAATGCAAACAATAACATGCCTGCTTGTTCTTGCTTGCTTGCCTGTCCAAACGTTCAGGCCCATTATGTTGTGTTTATTCAAGTGCAATTTATCACTGTCCTTAAATCTCAAGGTTGTGCACCAATCAGTTTCAGACAACAGGCTATAATAACATTCAACACCTATACTGCCTTTCTGTATTAATATAAGTTTTGTGTAAATAGATGGATGATATGAAGGGTTTTTGGGACCTTCCTAGAATGTCTGTGGAGGACTTCAGTTTCTTTTGGAGAGGGTAACTCCACATACCATAAAGAGGGATACCTACCTAAGAAAGGCGATCAGCCCCAAGGACAGGAAACAGGCAAGTGTGCGCACATATCTAATCTCATTTCTGAGTACTTCAGTTCTGTGTTCGCGCGTACGCAGTGAGGACAACCCACTCAAGTTAAAGTGAGTCGGCTCATGGCTCTGATTCCACAGTGCGATATCACCATGACGGGTGAGCAAAATTTCAAACAGGTTTGATTTTCTTACAATCATCCGATTGCCGGCCGGGACCTGGTCGGGAGGAGTGAATCGGTGCTCCTTACATCCTGTACACTATACAATATATGACGCACGATCAAGGTGAAATTCGGCCCGACTCCAGGAATTATCACACGAGTGAAAAATCGTCTCAAAACGGGCTGAAAATCGCACCGTGTATACCCAGCTTAAGAAGAAGAGACAAGCAAGATCAAATGAGGAAGACATGTGAGATCTTGAGGTCCCTCAAGATCATCACTGAGATCCCAAAGGGATCATCAGGAACACCTGTGCCCCCCTGTTTGCACAGCTTCATTATCCTGCGGCCTCAACACAAGAAGCATGCCCTGATCGTCACATTGCTGCAACCTTAGAGAGGGAATCCACAGAATCTGCATTCACGTAGATCTCGTAGACTTCGTAGATCTCATAGATCACAGAATGCACCGCGGCTGCCGCAGTCTGGCGATGAAGGATAGCAATACGAAACATTTGCTGCAAGCAGCTCGCCCATCATGGCCAAGTAATAGTGTAACACTTCATTAAATAAACCATACAGTATGAACAGGGGGGAATACGGCCCTGCACTTCTTTAAAAATCCATCTCACAAAAGACTACACACAACATAAGTAAACGTATGGGGAAGATACGCGGCGACCAAAATCTCACCGCAATCAGTCCTAAGTAGGGTACAGAAACCACACCACTCTCATCCTTTATTTATTATGTTTACGAAAATCCCACGGCTACTGTTCTCTATGGCTTATAAATATAACAAAACATAATCTTCTTTGGGAGAGGAAATTGAAAGCGGAAAAAGAAAGCGTATAGGCGGCCCCACTCTGTTCCGACTTGCTTGTCCCGTCCTTTGTTGCTCAAAGCAGTCAATTAGCAAGCATGGCTAGGGGAAAAGTGACACCGGCGGACTCTCGTGATCGTGTTTATGATTTGCACTGGCGTGTATCCAAGGCGATGCCTCTGACGCACGACAGGGCGCCAGGCCTTTAAACACCGCCAGCCCATTGCCGTTGCGACCACGGGAGCGGCCATTTATGTTCCCCGCCAGGACCCCTGCCTTCCAGTAACACAATACCGCGTGGGGGGGCTCCTTTGTGTTATTTTCTGTTTATTCGGTCGGCGGTGGTGCCGGGGGGCGGGGGGAGTCATTCTGCTCAGGTTTGATCTGTTTTCTGAAGCTCTCTGTTTTCTTCTGTTTTATCTCCCTTTTTTCCCAGCAAACCTACATAATTCATTTGCAGCGGTACCCCCTGCGTTTAGCCCTAATGAAGCTGACTTAACTTGGAAGAAGTTTCAACCAGAAATTAGCTTGCCCCTCTGTCTAATTACAGCGAGAGATCACCAGTTCACGTGGGTGGTGCCCTGGTGACCCACAATCGATGACGGTGTTAAGGGTATGCCCCCCCTTCGCTTTTTACATCCATCGGCAGGGAGGATTTTATATAAAACACAAGAAATTATTCTCAGTTTCACCATTGTGATGGCCCGAAATGTGATTCATTTTATCATTACGACTGATGTCCTTAGGATACGAAATTCAATCGCGGTGATACATCGCCACGGCAACACCAGCATCCTTCATATGGCCTTTTTGTTTTCTATTTTTTCAAAAATAACAATTAGCCTAGGTAACATAGTAACATGTAAACAATACCAAAAGTTAAGACAATGTATCATTCCCTGCAGTATTTGAAAACTAAGATTGTAAATTCAATTTTAGTTGCTTTCCTCCACATGAGTGGGTGAACCCGTGGCTCTGGGGCTACTGGTGACCGGAAGATTGCCGGTTCGAATGCTGTGATTGCCAGGAGTGATTCTACTCTGATGGGCCCTAGAGCAAAGGCCCTTAACCTGCAATTGCGTCAATCTGCATACGACGTTAACCTACATCCAGCCCTGCAAGCGGGCCCTCCAACTTGGAGGGAAAATGTGGGGGTTGGTGGCCGGATTAGCCCTCACACTGTTCTATTCGCCTGGGTTCTCATTCCTGAGGTGGTTCATTGTGTCGGTGGGGGCAGCAATTTGCGTTTCTTACCCTACATACATTTCTGAGATTTGCATGTGTTTCTTTCATACCTAAACATTATTCATTCAGACATGAGGCAGCTTTTCATGTTTGACTAACCAACATAGCTTGTCTCCTAAATAGCTCTATGTCACCTTAAATTCTGGGTGGAGTGGCACACTGGACCACCTCTGCCTTGGTGCCATGGGTTTATTTTTTTAATACTAACAGTCAGATTTAATTTCAAGTACTGCAGGGAACACAGGAATGCAGCAATGCAGATCCAGGCGTACATTACTAGTGATACTAATTATCTGCTGCCAGCGATTTCAATGCAAATTGAGAGTTTGATTATATACTGTGTGCATGTGGGTGCACATGCACAGGTTTTGTCAGACTAATGGGGACTTCTGAGAAAATCTCTCCACAAAAACAAGGAACCTGAAAAACAGACACTAAGTGCTAAAATTCTCTCTTTCGTCCAGCTTTTTTTTTCTAGTTCTGCCGAAAAACTGCTACAGATCAATGACTGCACTAAAACCAGGCTCCACGGGAAGTCCCCACAAAAACAGCAACTTGCGTGTATGTCCGTGTGTGTATGTTTTTTTTTTTTTTTTTTAAACGTGAGGTATAGGTCAGTACTGAACACATTCCTTACCTCTTTGTGAATCCGTGAATATAGCACATGAATAAACACACCATTCCTGTTTACCTCAAAACAAACAAAAAAATCACCATGAGGCTAATGGCCAAATCCTAACAACACAAAGTTCTATGGGACTCTACTAGGACAACAGACATGTCCATGGGCGCAAATTATGGGGGGATGGGTACCTCCCCAATAAACAAAACCAGTCAATAAAACCCCATGGACTCCCTTAAATGGGTGGAGACCTCAACCTCCCTCCCCCAATGCTCAACCCAAAGTTATGTCCTTTGGACACGTCTGTGACGAAGGGGTAGCTCTGGTGACCCTACGATGGTCCAAAACAGAAATCGACAGAATGCAGAGCAAACTGACCAAATTGGAACATTTTAAGACAAAAGCTCCTCGAAGCTGTGAAGAGCTTCTCATTCCACTACCCAGAACGTCTGGGTTCATGTTCGACTCGAAATGGCAGTTTTGGAAGTCCATCCATCCACTTTCTATACTCAGGTGTTCTATTCAGGGTCATGGGAGGTCTGGAGCCTATGGACACAAGGCAAGGAACAACCCAGGGTGGGGCGCCAATTAACCCACCACAGGACACACCCACCCACAATCTGGCAGCTCTTATGCTGTGTTCGATTCGAACTCATAACTCGGGTTCTTAGTTACAAATTTCAACTGGAACACCCCTGAAGTCAGAATCCTGACTCGTGAACTCGGAGGAATCGACACAACCCTGAGCTCGGAATCCAAGATGGCTGCGCCCTTTATTAAATCAGTCGTACACACAGCGCTGTCTAACCACTATCTGTCCACGTGTTGCTACAGTGTTTTTATGAGCAAAATACCACATAATGTGCTGATATCCAGTATTATTGCTAACAATGGCTAACAATTAAATAACTGGGGCCCGTTTCATTAAGCTTTCTTGCTCAAGCGGACAACTTGTCGGATTTAGGGTACTCCAGGCAACACATAAGTAAACAAAGGTAAAGGCCTTTTATACTGGGGCGAATTAAATCCGACAAGTTATCCGGCTAAGCAAGAAATCTTGCTTATTGAAATGGGTCCCTGGTACTGTTATATGGCTTTCCGGCTTGCTGTACTGGAACGTCATTAACTTGTGTGTGACGTCGTTCCCAGTTCCCAGTTCCAAGGTAAATGGAACACAGCATATTAACTTGTGTGGACTGTGGAGGGTTAACTAGATACCTGGAGGAAACCCCGCAACAACATGGAGAACATGCGAACTCCACACACACAGAGACTCGAACCCAGGTCCCAGAGGTGTGAGATAACAGTGATAATCACTGCACCAGCGTGCCACCCCAAGGTTTAAAAGAGAACTGCTGAATATTCTTTTTTCGCCATTTGTTCACTTTAACAATTGAATTGATTGATTTTATCTGACTGATACTGCAACGTAACTTGATTTCCAAGGTCTTTAAGTTGGCCACTATTTTAGACTCACAATATGCAACTGTAGTTCACAGTTAATGTGATTTACTCACTATTTTACATGTATAACATGCATACTGTAGTTCACTTACTGTACTTTACCCAGTACTTTAAGTCTATAATCTATATACCACAGTTCCCAGTTACTGCAATTTGCCCACTATATCATTCCCATAAGACCCATACTGTAGAATATTTTTACAATTTCCAGCTTTTATGTACGCTATATTCACCCTGCCAGTAAGATTGCTACAGCAGACATTTTGCTCCAGAGGTCCATCATAATAAATTAAAGAATAAATCTGCGTTCTACATAATAAATCTCGGAACACTACGTTATAACGTCGTCGGGCTCATCCCTTGTCGCCCTGTATTAATTATTTCAAAACTCTCAGGTGCAAATAGTAATGTTTACTCAATCCTCCATTGTATTAATTAAGCGGAGTCTCTGCAAAATGCATAAATCATGAACAGGCAGAGATAAGATGAGAGTATCAGGGCGTATCAAGGCAAACACTCTGAAGAATAAGAGACGTCTTGCTTTTGACCTCATTCTCCACTTGTTACCTTTAGAGACCCATATAAAAATCATAGTCTGGCATGGAGAGACTCAGGAATCTGCACTATTTTACCTACAGAACTTAACAAAGCCAACCCAGGCTATGGTGACTGTCCCACACCTGAAAGTATATAAATCACAGTCTTCTGGCCCCATGTCAGGATAATAACCTCCTGACATTCAGCACCTAGTAAGTCATCAAAGCCACTCAAGAAAAGTCTGGAAACTGACCGTAGAGCAGCCCAGTAACGGAAACACTTACCACTCTAAACAGCAAATTTAACACATTTTTTTAATTATTATTATTTCATGTGCTACTAGGAAGTGTAGCACTACGCTAATTCACTGTGTTTATGGCCTGTTTTGCTATATGCTCTTTATGATTTAAGTCACCTAATGCTTAGAAATGCACTGAAATCTAAAAACATACATGCGAATGTAAACAAGAATCCAATGTGCACACGGAGTATTTGCCTAGCTAATTAGATGACTTTCCATTAAATGAAATGCATTAGTTTTTTTTTTTTTCATGCACCTGGGGAAAACACGACCTCCATCTCTACATGATCTCCATAATGCACTGTTTACTTTCTGAGGCGTGTGGCGCATTTGGGAAATTTGCTTGAAATGGGGGGGGGGGGTTGGCAATGTTTGAAGTGCATGAGTGCGGACGTGTCAACGAGAGAGTGGATCGGCTGCTGAGGATGATTGCAGAAATTTGATATATATATACTGTATATATATATATCATGGCAAGGGGAACGAATCGGGCGTGAATCGGCGAACGATTACGATGCGCTTCTGATAAAAAATTTACATGCGGTTAGCTGAGGTGGCACAACAAAAGCAAATGAACAGGCTAAGCCATAAGCGAGAGAAACTCCGGAGCTGTGTGACTGCACATCAAAGTGGATGGCCTGCAGCCTGTCCGCTAGGGTCATTGTTATTCAGCACAATGAAGAGCCTAGTTTCAGGGGGGCTGTAGATTTTATGATTGAGCGTTTGAAGGCCAGGATTATGTATGATTCCCGCTCGTCTGAGAAACTGCTGCTTTGTGTAGCAGGAGACTGATAACATGTATGCAGATTTTCATTGCCGTTTTAATTTTTTTTGTCATCATTTTTAATTTGCATTTGTAGGCATTCACATTCCTCACCGATAGCTCGGACGTTATCACATCGCTGAGGTTTTTACGAGCGCTATGTGATTTAAAAAGGGGTCGGTGTCGTCGCAAAAGCATAAGTGACCTGAAAAGCTGCATGCTGGGAGAATGAAACGTTTGTCATGATGCCTGGATTTTTCAGTACAGGATATACAGCATTCAATGTGATAAACACCCCATTTACGCAAGACAGTAGCATTAATACATGCAGATGATGCAGCTAGACAGCAGCTTTTAATTATCACTAAATAGCAAAAGAGGGAAGGTGTCTTGATTTATACTGGCACCTCACCTACTTCTGCAAGTGCAGATATGGAAATGTTCTCGTTTCTGAATTCACCTTTTTCTCAAATTCATCATCACTTTCACTAACATGGAGGTCTGATCTTATGTGTCAAACCCATTTGTTTGCCCTATTTTGTTCTGGATTATAATGGAATATATATTAAATATCTCACAAGATGTGTGGCCAGTACTGTTAAGAAATGTCGCTTAATATTTGGGGCGGGGGACAGGTAGTTTAAGACAATGTGCCTGTGATCGGAAGGTCATCTGTTTTAATCCCAAGGTCAGCAGAGTGATTTTACCATTGGGACCCACAGGCCCCTTTACCCCCAACTGCTCCAGGGACTGTTTGACCCTGATATTTCAATTGGATGAAAGCGCCTAGTAAATGAAATCTAATATCGTGTTAATTTGCAGAAGGAATGCAATGACGGGTTTTTAGGAACAATCCACATGGCAGGCTAGCAAAGAGACAAACAGGATTAGAAGGGAGAGGCAGGTACATATAGACACTTATACATCTGAACAGTGTGGGGGGGGGGGGGGGGGGGGGGGGGGGGGGGGGGGGGGGGGGGGGGGGGGGGGGGGGGGGGGGGGGGGGGG
>JAODKC010000016.1:3162301-3175759 GCA_026777985.1 Mormyrops attenuatus
ATTAAATCATGGGAGATCTGCGGCATATCGGATTTATTCAGGAGGCTGAACACCCACCTCAGGCTCAAATCTTAGAATCGCCCCTGTTACGGGCACAGTGGCCATACCCGCTGAGCTGTACTCCACCCCCTCAAAAACTACATGATCTTCCCGCTTCAGTATATATAACATATTTGCACACAGAAACACTCAGGCATTTATCATTAAACCAAAGGCTATGGCTCTTTCAAAGGAACGTGTGGATGTCGGGGCAGGAATCATAACTCAACCTAATATTTAATCCCTGTCAGGCAAAAACATTTAGCTGTTAAATATTCATAAAGATACCGAAGTCACATCGCCTATTGTGGTCATTTGTTTTTCTCTTTCGCTCACAAGTCAAGCGGGCCTTTTCAAACTTTATTCCACTAGCTTGCGTTAAAGTTTTATAGCTGGGTTTTATTTATGAGATTATAAAGGTCAGGCTAACATTTATTAGAGGACGTTTACATTACAAAGGAAATGATGAAGCAGGCTACAAATGCCAGGAGAATAAGCTACCTTTTCACAAACATTGTAGGAAGCAAAATGTTGCCTCAGAATGTAATATTACTCAAAAAAAGAACTATCAGAAAGTATTTATTTTATTGCATGGTATTTTTATAATGATAATGTTAAGACAGATAATATAGACATATAGGATATGGCTTGTAAAAGCTATTAATAAACAATTTACTTCGATTGACTTCATAATATTACCATAAATGCATTGTTTATGACGACTTTTTAAAGTATATTCTTGCAAGCCCACCAGTTTACAACAAAGGGTGATATACTGTTACGGTGTGTTATGACATGTTTATGACGTTATGATACTCACATGACGACAGGCAGCTAAATACCTGTGCTTACCTTTGTTACTGTTTGTAGTAGTATGTTTGATTTGTCCAGTATGTAGGGTTTAGTATTAGTATTATACATACAGTATAACCTCACATCATTAATAGCCATTCATTTACGTCATTTACATTTGTTACCATTACACATCTCTTTGGGTCTCCCCCCAGAGAGCTCCATAGGCGGACTTCCACCTCCCGTAGTTCTGCTGTCGCCGTTCCAGCTGCAGGAGACGGTGCATTACCACAGCCATAGCTAGAGCCGGTCACAGATGAAATGGTCAAAGTATGGAAACGTGGCGAATAAAAAACTAATGTAGGCTTAATAAAATAAATAAATAATAAAAATAATTAGGCTTAATTTTTGAATCGACAACTTCTGAATAAACCTTCGTTAAAGTACAGCCTTAGACAGACGTACACCACTAGTAAGGAAATTAAGGTCTGATTTATCCTTCGTGTGTTTCCTGATACATGAATTAGCAGCTCGGTTACAGCGCAATCGGCCAAGCGCACCACGCATGCGCAGTCTGTCATAAACGGCGTAATGAACATGTATTTAAGCAATTAACTGGAGATTAATCAATTCTTAACGATTTTCATTAATTCTTTGCCCCAGTGGAATGTGTCCAGTTAACTATTTAAGGTTGTAATTAGTGCTGTGTAATTTGCATTATGGGTTACTTCCACTATAAATAATTACCCATTTGATTAATGTTTTAATAGTTTTCTTTTTTTCTTGGGAAGCAGTGCGATGTATTATAATTCATTTGTGTAAATGTACTTGTACTTCGTGATCCGATGCCTGAAAAAATGCAGTTTTTTCAGAAGCATCGTAAGGCAGTGAAAAATACATTTTTAAAAAACTTCAGGCACTGCCCCTCCAGCAAAGCTAAGAAATGTCGAAGGTGTAAAATTCGATTAGCCCTGTTAGTCTTCAGCAAATACGTTTGATCGATCACTACAACTTCTTGTCCCTTTCCAGAGGATAAACTGTCACATGACCATCACGTCGATCATGAGTTCATGAGGCTTCTTGATGCAGACCGACCGACCGAGAGGCTTCCTCTCATGACCAAGGCTATTTCCCTTTAATAAGTAAAATGGTCGCTCAGAACCCCCAACCATTCTTTTTTCCCGCCGGTAATTTCCATGGAATGCCCATCGTGGTGTTTTATTACGGCCCCGCTTTTCCCATTTAGACGGAAATATATCTGCCCGCATAACACGTGTAAAAAATGCTCGCGCAACACAAATGAAAAAACGAGGGGAAATTGAAGATTTCATTTGCACCGGCATAGTCATTAGTATTTTTTTCTTCAGGACTTCATAGACAGCAGTAGATTTATACCGAAGTGTCGAAATGCCAGCGCTTCACTTTGTAACATTTCAGTAGCTGATCTATGAATGCATTAAAAAACCGTGCGGAAAAAAAGTATACATTTCCTGTAATCATCAGGAAGGTCCACTTCTGTTTAAATCTTTGCCGCTATGTTCTGCATCTGGGGTGACTATCATACTATTTGGTTAAACTGGTAAAAAAAAATGCTTTTGATGTAAATCTCATTTTTAATTCAAACAAAAATCAGCGCTCAGAGCGCTGTCACATTGGGGAAATGATGAGATGAATTAAAGAACCATTCGTGAAATGCTTTTGATTTTCAGATGCAGCTGAACATAATTGCTTTCATTCCGTGATGTCTCCTGGGTTTCATTTCACGTGTCTACTATAATAGAATAGCTATTTTTCAGCACATTATATCTAAGAACATTTTTTGTGCATGCATCATTAAGATTTACTATTAAATTATTATTCCCGTTTACTACATAACAAGGTATAATTACCTCGGTTGAAAAATTAAAGGGCAGTTTCCTATGTTTTCTTATTGTGTTTTATTTATGCTAATATAGGAGAGATTAATTGTGTCTTCATGCAGTTATACTTGTGATTTTTTTTTGCATCTTAGGCAGTCGTTTAATAGCACTGTTATGCTGTGGTGTCTGTACAGTTGTCTTCCATTTAAATATGCAGTAATACGGCATTGTTACTCAGTTTTAAGTAAATTTACCGTTAGGGTCATGGTGTTTAACGTCACGGCAAATATTCACACACCTGGATCATGCACAGGTCAATAATTTACTTGTTTGAGTCATGCGAGTAAGGAAGCATATAAAGAACCAAGGGAGAAGAGCCATGAAAAGCAGAGGATCACAAAAATCAAACACGCATACAGTTTCTCTCCTTGAACTAGGAATAGTGCTATTTCAGGTACTCGTCCACTTCAATACTCCTGATACAAACAAAACATAATTTGGCATTTTTCCACCTCTCATAGGATGCTCGGGAAAAAAAACTTTACGTTTTGTACATGCTGGTTTTTCAAATGATCAGCGCTGACGTCTAAAATCGAACACAATAAGCTTGCTGAGTGAATTTATTTAATTCATTAAAATACCAACTTCGCGCAGCAGATGGCGCAACAGACCAGAGAGGCCAGTCCTCCGAAAAGAATTCAAGCCACAACGTTGTAAAGTTTCTATTAGTTGCGTTCATTAATTTTTGTATTCGTCACAGAGGGTTACTGCTTTTAATTTCAATCGAGTACTGCCACAACTTAATATAAAAATGGTGTAACATAATTCTGACGTTTTACCGGCTTTTTCCGATTTATGTTGACTATGTTACAGTGGAAATATAATAAAACGTCATTTTTAGGAGGAACTGGAAATACACTGTGTAACGCGAGGGCGCTCATAACCTTAAATAAAAAAAAATCTAGTCAACTCTGGCCAACAGATTATAACTGCAAACTTATTCTGCTATACACTGTAAGTAAAATTCAATGTAACCTCCAAGTACCCCAAAATATCTACAAAGATAAGCAGTTAACACTGAAAAAGTCAGTTTCGTACACAATTGTTTAAACTACCAGTCACAGCGGTAGCCTGCAGTTTGAAATATACACGATTATTTACCCATTATTACTAGCTATAAAAGGAAACGGGAAAATCATTGAATTCAATTCAATATCTTTATTGTCATTGCACATGTGCAACGAAATTGGATGCCAACAAACAGCAAAAACAGCAAGGAATAAAACTATAAAGATGTAAGTAAGACGAACGCCAATTTAATTCCAACTTTATCTGAACTCTCACGACACCCGAATCGTGCGGCTGGGTGAGCGGCTGCGCTGGGGGCGTGTCTGGAATCCGGCTCTCTGATAGGCTTAAGCGCGAAGGCGGGGTCGTGAACCCGGAAGTGTCGGGGTGTCTCTGGCCGAGACGCATCGATTATAAACAAACATATTTCTGTGCAGTGGGACGGTCATGGCCTGTGGCGGGGGTCTGCTGAGATGGGCTCGAATGGTGAATTTTGGTTTGTCTGTGAGTAAACTCCCGACAGAAAGACAAAATGGGCGTACGTGGGGTTTGTTTCAGTGAAATACCAAAGAGCAGGTATTGCTCAGTAAAGGGTATTTATGTTTCTTGCGGAATGGTAATGAAAAATCGCCTTCGACAGATGGCTAACGCATGACGATATTAGGATTTTAATGTACAATTGTGTCTAAATCCCCTTCGCAGTTAGCTTTGAGAGCTTTTTAAAATTGCTTGATTGTCTTGAGTTTTTGTTAGTCTGTCGATTAGTCTTGAGAACGTGTTGGGAGTGTCGTAGTCAAAATCGCGTAAATAGTTGTATTCCATTGTATTGTTAAGATTTTCGTCTCTAATGCAGCTAGATACGTGCTGAAACTAGGCCATATAAAATTACAGTTTGACGTTAACTGGTCAAAAAGTCTTCGAGACGCCGGCGGGCTAAGTTGGGTAACTTGAAAGCTTACCCTTGCGCAAGTCGGGTAGACATTACACCAAGTACTTTGCAGTTCGCCGTATTTTAAATCGATGTATGAATCAACTAGTATCGTGTCTGACACATCCTACGTTAAATGATGATATTTGTAAAACCTCTGTTTGATTAGGCCAGACTACTACAGCCAGATTATCGCCACCAAACATGCGCTATGACTGCCGGTATAAACTGGAAAGGCCTGTCCAGCAACCCCCCAGAAAACGTCAGCAGGTATCCCATTCCCTACAAGAAGGACCTGCCTTACGACATCGTCGAGCTGATGGAGGAGGTGGAGACAAAGGTAACAAATTGCAGCCTTTCAAGTAGTGGTTCTCAAAGTGCCAAAAATACCTTACAAAATGTTACTTTTGTAGTAAAGTAGTATTTCTGTGTATTCCGGCATAATGAATCGGCAGTTTCGGTGTTATCCTGGTTCTTTTTCATATTCACAGTAAATCTCAAGGGGAAATCTGTACCGGATATCTATGCTGGAACTGTTGCATAACAGTAGCCTGTAATTATTTCTCCATCTGTCTGTTTAATGTGCGGGTGGCGCAGTGATGCAATGGGTAGTGCAGTAGTCTGGGACTGCCACCCGTATCTTATAGTATGGGACCATCCTGTATAATGCGGGACGCAGCAGTTTATTTTCCAGTGCGGGACGATCCGGTATTATAAGGGGCAGGAGGCGACCCCACTGTAGACCCTGACCTTCAGGGCTGTGGGTATGAAAACCGGCCCCACTCTCTCTCTGTGGAGTTTGCATGTTCTCCCTTCATTTGCTTGGGTTTGTCCAAATACAGGAACCCCTGGGTGCTGGTGATAGATGTCCCCACCCACCCACTTTATTAGCTAACTGATTTAAAGTGCCCTATTTTGCTCATTTTCACTGTTTATAATTTTCTTTTGGGGATCAGTGTAGGAGCCATTTGTGTGTCACATGGGTGTGGTGGAGGGAAAATGACCTGTTCACAGGTCTTCGCTAAGGGAATGTAGGTGAGCAGGGACTCAGAACGTTTCTATTAACAGTGTTGTATGTGTTAATTTGGTGAACTTACTTATTCTCATAAACACATTCAGGCACTTGTGTATTGCAAATACAGGACAACTGAAAAATTAGTCTTAAAAAATCAAGCGAACACTGTTAATGAGTAAGTTTCCTCCTTACACAAAAACACACATCAAGCAGACTCTCCCTGCATCAGTGGCACTCCTATAGGAGTAGCATGCGATATACGTACCTCTATTCACTCTGTCTATAACTCAGTCTGAAATGCACTTAGAGCTTTAAGCCCCACTCCCGATGAACCCAGTGTGCTCTGATTGGTCAGCTCGCCCTACACATTCCACTCCTGTCCTGCAGTCTGCAGACAGATCCTTGCAGGTAGGCGGCCAATAAGGATAGTGTTACGAGGTGACCTCACCACGTCACGGAAGTAAGGGCTGGAATTCCGACGAGACATTTCAGGCTGGTTAGACAAGAGTGGTTTCTGTGGTGAGGGTTACTCCCTTTGCCGTGTACTTTGGGCCTTAAGGCTTTGCAGACCGTTTGCATGCACATAAAGCTATATAACACATTAAAGTGAAGAAAAACAATAGGAAAGCATCACAGGGCCCCTTTAGAAGGTGGATCTGATGGAGTATAATATGCATAGGTCCAGTGGATTAACAAGTAGAGTGCTGTGCTGACAATGCCAAAGGTTGTGGGTTTGAGTCCTAGAGGGTAGGGATAAACCGTAACCTTTCCCTCTGCTCTAAGTCGCTTTTGATAAAAGCATCAGATAAAATGTAATAATACAACTTTGACTTTTTTTTTCTCCTGCAGGGAGGTTTCCTGCCCAATGTTTTCAAGGTGCTGGCGCACCGACCCTCGGAGTTCCGAGCCTTCTTTGCTTATTACAACGCACTGATGAACAAAGACACAGGTGGGAAGTCCTCCTGGTGTTTAGGGAACAGTTCAGTTTTGTTTTATAAAACACCTCTCCCATCCTTGTCACACCAGTGTGCTCCCTATATGCATGTACGCACACTTATAGAGAAGGAACTTTAGCCGCTGGAAGTTTAAAGCCAACATGTAAATGTGTTAATAATTATAACGTAAATTAAAATCTAAAGGCATGCCTGCCTTGTGCCCTGTGATGGACTGGCATCCCGTTACCATCCTGTTTTTCTTGTCTTCGCGTGACCTTTCACGCCGCCTTGCCCAGGCCGACTGACGAAGGCGGACCGGGAGCTGATCGTGGTGGCCAGCAGCATTCACAACCGCTGCCTGTATTGTGTCATTTCCCACAGTGCACTTCACCGCATCTACTCCAAGAACCCCACCCTGGCTGACCAGGTGAGTCCCTGCGCCTTTAGGTCAGGCAGGGGTAGCGTGATGGCACATGTGACCAGCTCAGTGCACAGAGAGGCCAGGATCTCCCTGTGTCTGTATGTCTCTGTTTAGTTCTAGTGTCTCCCATTCAGTCTGGTTTTTAATTGTGTGCTTCTTACTGTTTTGGGGAGGCAGTAAGATTAAAGCTGAGTACGAAGGGGTGCTGAGTGTGGGAAGTGTCACCCAGCCTTCATTCCTTGTCTCCACAATGACACCGTTGTGATTGTTCCGACCCTCTAGCCCAGAGGTTTTCAAGCACATCTCACTAATCCTTAAAGGAGAATGTCCCCCCGACTGGGGCCAAAAAATATTCAATGGTAGCCCCACCCTCAGCTGGAGAAGTATTAAGTATTAGTTAAAAGTCCCCCCAGACTTTGCTTCTTGTGAGAATTGTGGCTCCGGGCTGTTTTGATGTGGTGGGGGGGGGGGGGGGTGTTTACGTGGTTGTAGCCAATTATCTCCTGGCGGGCAGGTGATCGTGAACTACGAGACGGCAGAGCTGAGCCCCCGCCAGCACGCCATGCTGGACTTTGCCCTGGCTGTGTGCCGCTCTGACACCATCACCGACGACGACTTCCGGCGGCTGGAGGCCCACGGCTTCGACCGCGAAGACGCCTGGGACATCGGCGCCATCGCCGCCTTCTTCGCCATGTCCAACCGGCTGGCTCACTTTACTGGCATGCGGCCCAACGCAGAGTTCTATGGCATGGGCCGTGCGCCGCGGGACAAGGCCCAGACTGGCGAGGAGGACTCCGCGTAGCTAACAATTCTACATCCAGATTAACGCCACACTGGGTGACCTTGGGTTCGGTCCTGATCCAGTTTACATGTAAAGTCCACGCGAAAGCCTTGATTTGAATGTAGATCCGACTTGCTTGAAATTAGCGATGACGCGGCTTGCTGCCCGAGTTTTTCTCAGCCAAGGACAACCTGAGAGCATGAAGATACTTGCTGGTCTTAGAATTTACTGTAGAAAGTGTTTGTGTCTCCATAATACTGTAGATTACTTTAAAATTGTAATATAACATACAGTATGTAATATATCAGAAATGCACATTTTTAATGACAAAGTATATGGAAATTTAGTAATTTTGTACACTTTGAACTCCACCGTGATGCTGTAATTTTATTCTGGTGAGATTAAAAATGAAGTATCAAGGAGTGTGATTTGAGTAAAAGTCACAGTTTGTCCTCTTTAATTCTGTAACATGACTGACACTCTGTCACAATCCTTTTTTTCCTTTTTTTTTGTCTAAGGAGACGCTGTGCACTATTTATATGTGAAGTAACACCGGTTTTGTTAATTTAAGTATATTGTTAAATAAATATGATCTTTGCAAGTTTCTATTTTTTTGTACCTGTATATCATTCTTTTCACACCGACTTTTCTGTGGCTATGAACATTTCAGCACTTCAGACAAAATACAGAAAATATTTTTTTCCCTGGGAAATGCGTGTAGGTCGCCAGTGCTCAGGTCTCTGAAGCCCCACCCTCAGTCTTGAAGCTGGACTCTGCTCGCTGAGATATAGCCTGTTTCCCAATATGCGTACTTGACCGTTCTCACGTACCCGTTTACGTCATCTTCCATAAAAGCCCCCAGATGTCATTATTGCCCCGCCCCAAATATCAATCGGTTGCATCGGCTGCATCCTCACCAAACGAGACCCGTCCCATGATTCATTGCCTCTCAAGTTTGTTATTGGGGGGGGCAAGTTAGCAAAACCAGTCTTGCCAAGACCACAAGTACGATCTTCGTGTTCTTACTATTGAGAAACACTGATTCTGTAAGAATGGAGTAGTCTCTCTCTGGATGTGATACACACACGTTTTCTCTAAAGTCATTGGAAGTTAAAACGGAAAACCAGCCGGGTTATAAAGCAGCACCTCCATTATCTTACTGCTCGAGTTTCTGTTTGTTTTTCTCATGGCAGGTTTTTTCGTTTGTTTTTAATGAAAACGTTTTATTAAGGGGGCTCTTGGATACGTTCCTCCGATCCGATTTAAAAGTTTACAATGTGTACATAATTCCATTTTCGGAACTTCCCAGGTTGTTACACATTATGCAACAATGTGTTTTGTTAAGCATATAAATAGGTTCTATAATTAGATTCGATAATGTTGAAATTGGGTTTTCCAGGGGAAATTGCAGTAATACTTGTCTGACTTCAACAAATAATAGAAAAAAATATGGTCGCTTGCATGTTGCTGTCAGAATAGAGCTCATTAATGGTGACCAGTTCATTTCTCTTTGAGACAAAAGTATTGCCTTATTCATCCAGTGAATGGGATGCACTGCATTTCCACATACCGGTCACATGACTGACTGGTGACATCATAGACGGGCTACCTGACACCATGTCAAAAAAACGGCGGACATATGAGGCTTCTGCAGCTGAACAAACCTAAGGAAAGATGCAGGCGTAGATAATATGAGTTAGACCGGCATACGCACTGCAGGATGATTAGGTTTTACATCATTTTGGAAACGGGCGACATTTTAATGCGGTAATGTAATTGTGAAAAGCCTTTGTTATATAGTTTCTTAATTACTTGAAATAATCATTAAGATAACTGCAGCCCTGAACATTAAACATAATTGTAACATTCATTTCTGCGAGGGCTCATCTGCTGAAAGCCATTGAATGAATGTGAATAATCGTGGTGATGTTACACTGAGATTGAGAGTAATGGTTATACTGCTAGCTTTACTGTTGTTATTTTTAATTCTGAGTAATGACCGTTTCTCACTTCTGAGTTTATAAACCCCTTCAAGGAAGTTTGCCTGTCAGAAGTTGGCTGTGTTCACAGAGAAGCTCAGTAGTACTACCCTCATCGTAATTGTAGCCCTGGATGAGATGTGCCAGTTACAAAAAGGACTTTAAATAGGTTTGTTTGTTTGTTGTCTAAAGTGCCTTGGATATGTACAGCCTGACAGAGAGTGTGGATAATCATCAGAAAAGCATAAAGGTGACCTTTATCACTGATGGAGCAAAGCAGCCAGACCGGGCCAGCCTTTATGATATCAGGTCCAGTGGAATGTGCCCCCTGTTGGGTGAAGTGTCCCTAGGCAGGCTTAGGGAGGGCCTGAGGCGGGGCGGGGGGGCAGCCCTTATCCTGGAGAACCAGCATCCAGCAGGTTTTCCATCCTACCTCAACTCTGATGAATCACACCTAGTCTCAAACAGATTCTCATCAGGTAGGATGGAAAACCTGGCACTCCAGGATTAGGGTTGCATACGTGGGAATTTTTGTTGTCAGGTCATTGCCGAGTGCAAACTTGCAATTACATATTCAGGGCAATTTAGAGAGATCAGTTGACAAGAAAATGCACTCACAGTGCTTCTCACAGAAGACTTCACCACACATAATAACAACAACAAAAATCAACGACGGAATAACTAATTGTAGTTCTGAATCTCTTGGTAACGTTAATCAGATAATTTGTTCATTTGTGAGTTACACCACTAGAGGGCTACACATCCTTACATTTGCCACACTGTGTAACGTGTGTGTCTGTCATTGTGACATTAAAGGACAACTTCCACTCAAATTATCATGTGTTTGTATAATAACCCTTTTATCTAAACCATGCAGTATAGGATTTCCACATTTCACTCATTTAGATAAACCTGTCACCTGTGGATATGACGCACGCTGTTTTGTTATCTACCAGCCAGCTGAATCCAGAGGTGTTTACAAGCATTCATCCACTCACAATGAGCTTGGAGTCCATCCCAGGCAGCACGGACACAGGGCACCGGGCTGGGGTACACCCTGGACGGGATGCCAGTCCATCACAGGGCACAGGGCTGGGGTACACCCTGGACGGGATGCCAGTCCATCACAGGGCACGCGGCTGGGGTACACCCTGGACGGGGTGCCAGTCCATCACAGGGCACGGGACTGGGGTACACCGTGGGTGGGATGACAGTCCATCGCAGGGCACGGGGCTGAGGTACACCCTGAATGGGATGCCAGTCCATCACAGGGCCGGGGTACACCCTGACAGGATGCCGGTCCATCACAGGGCACGGGGCTGGGGTACACCCTGGACGGGATGCCGGTCCATCACAGGGCATGGGGCTGGGGTACACCCTGGATCTTTGGCCTGTAGGAGCAAACAAACGTAAAGCTGCACACACAGAATATCGGGGTCTTTATGTGAGCACTTACAGTTGTTTACTTCGAGCCTTTCATTGTTTTCTAGCTGTATACTGAGACTGAGACGGGACTGAATATGTTCAAAATGCAGTTGCTACGACAATGACTCCCCCAGGTATTGAATTCAGTGCTGCATGCCATGACCCCTGAGCCCCCAGCCCTATTACTCATCTTCCTCAGTGGCCTCATCCTCGTTACCCTCACACTAACCCGTTCCTTAAACGCCTTGGGACACATGTTGGATTTTCTCTGAGCGTTTTCCCAGACTGGAGATGTAAAAAAAACAACATCCAAAACGTAGCCAAATCAAACCCTGGGACTCCTAAATTACTCTTATATAATAAAGTACGCTGGGAGAACTGTTATGACTTACAGACATTAGAGGTGTTTGTTAGGGACATTAGACAAAGTGATCTTTGCTGGAATCTCAGAAGGCCTTCTGTCGAGAGGATAATGACGAGTCAAGGCAGGTTTACTAACACAAAACTTCACACTTTTCATTGTGTATTTGGTTTTTACTCCACAGCTTTTTGGGCTGAAGGTTCAGGCCTGAGAGGTCAAGTGGAGAATAAATGTTCTCCCTGAAAGTCCATTAACCCTTTGGCCCCTGATCTGATGACCATCTCATGACCCTCCTCAAAGCCATTTGCAACACTTTCCTCAATTGCTTTGGTTCAGATAGCAAACATACTTGACAAATCATGTTAATCTTGGATGGAGTTGTTCTCGTTATTTGTGACCCTTGTGTCACTCAGCCAATCGTTGAGCGAAGGGTCGGTGGCCTTCTGGAGATTAACGTTGCTTTGCTACCTAAAACGGTTGCAGTCTCAGAGTTCAAGATCAACTTTGAGGTCTTTCAGTTAAACAAATAGAAAAACGTGAATTTTTACGTCACCTTGGAAATCCGCAGGTAAAAAGGCAAGAGTTAAAGAGGAATTTCCAGACTTTTATTTTGAATGTGGAGCGTGGCGGGGGGGGGGGGGGACATAGATAGATAGAAGATAGAAGAATTTTTATTGTCATTCAGAAATGCACCAGTTAGTGCACACCCGAATGAAATTTTTTCGATGCATTTTTTCTCACCATCGGCAGAGTGTGTAAAAAACAAAATATATATATATATATAAATAGAAAATAGAATATTAGTGGAACTGACAATACAATATATTAACCGCATTATAACATCAAAAAGACCAGTGTACATCACCGTATAAGTTATGTAGGGAACTGCAGAATATAGATTTTTAAGTTTGTGGCGGTTCTGGAGAAAGACAGGTGTTCTGACTTGGCTGTGGGGTCAGATAATAGTAAAGTCTGTGGAGTCGTAGCAAGTTGGTTATGGTAGACCCACACCCGAAGTGACTAATTAGTAGGCTGCAACAGAACGCAGCTACGCACTAAATTAAGGATTACAGTGGCATTACTCTGAGTCTTAGTGGCAGGACAAGCAGTGAGATGAAAAATGAATCAGCAAAGTATCATTTTGTACCAGGATTTGTTTATATTGCAGAATATGTTCTCTTTAGAAATGTGACCCTAAACCTCTGGACAGGTTTTCTTGTTCAACACACCTTGTGTTTTTTGTCCATCAAGCAGGAGTTACATTAATGTGACCAATAAAAAGTGCATAAAAGCACTATAATTGTGAGAATTACTTACAATTTTTTTCTGGAGTCTGACGCACTTTATTATCATCTAACCTGTCTCTCATTTCCTCTTTCTCTTTTTGTGATGAATTATGAGCAGCTACTACATGTTTACCCCAGGGTCTTATGTCACACTAAAACGTCTGCCAATGATTTTTGACAGAGGCCATAAATTCTGTGATCGTCTCATTATCCTCAGGTTCATGTCAGTCAAGAGTCCAATAAGGCAGCGATAAATTATGCATGCTATGCAATACAGGCTCAGTGGTGTCTTCAAACTCAATTAGTATTTGTCGTGCTGAAGGAAGTGCTCAGTTAATTAGACAAAGGGGAACGATGATGCAGAATAGCAAATGAGATGCTTCAATACCTGGAACAATAGCAGCAGAGGAATTTAACGAATGACTTCATGCAGTGAGGCACCTTGACTTTTTTTTTAGTAACATTAAATGTTGCGTGATGAGTGACACCAAAATAAGTGGAAATTAGTGGGAGAACATTTTAAAATGAACTTGAGGAAGCACTTCTTCACACAGCGTGTAGTTGGAGTA
>JAODKC010000016.1:3175859-3192210 GCA_026777985.1 Mormyrops attenuatus
GTATGGAATAGTCTTCCTGCTAGTGTAGCGCAAGCTAAAACCCTGGGTTCCTTTAAATCTGAGCTAGATAAGATTATGAGCTTGATGGGCCGAATGGGCTCCTCTCGTTTGTAAATTTCTTATGTTCTTATGTTCTTAAAACCTCTCACACACAGGTACCTTGCCTGTTGAACATGACCTGCTGAACTGAGAAGATGAGAAGATGAGAAGAGAGAGTCAGATTGGATGCACTGGATTCTACCTTCCAGTTTGGGTTAAAGAAATGTCCATCTGCCCATCTGCCCTACTAATCCAGTGCATGGTTGCAGTGAGCTTACAGTCTATTACAGGAAGAAGAGGGTACGAGGCAAGGATCACTTTGGTTGGGATACCAATGGGTAAAGATGCTCGAATGTACTAGAAACATATGTTGAGTACTGGTTAACACTTGAGGGGAGAGGAATAATGTAGTAGTACATGCTTACTTAATGCATTAATTAACCAGTAACTAAGTGTTTGTTAAGTACTGATCCCATGTTCATTCATCATTAATTTAATCAATTATGTACAAACAAGGGCATTGGAGGGGCATGGAGACCCTGGCAGATTCAGGGGGCCCAGCACATTACGGGGGCCCTAGAATACATACAACTATACGTAAAATTAGGCAGGAAGACCCTAGGAGGCGTTTTGCCAGGGGGCCCTGGATTTGTAGCGACGCCCTTGTGGACACCCTTACCACACACAGTGGTCAAAACACTGCAGGTTTGCCTCCCTGAGTTTAAAGAGTTAGAGTTCAGTGTCTGTGTCCTTATTCAGTGAGGTGTGCAAATATTCGCATTATACGCCTGTGTAGCTTGTAGCCCTTCAGAAAAAAGGGATCTTAGAACATTCAGATTAATCTCAAGTAATTATACAACGTTTTATCACTCAGTTGTTTTTTATCATACTATATACATATACTGTAATGACCGCTTTCACACAATCTCAATTTAAGGTTAATATCCCAGTCATCTCTGAGTGGCGTATAGAAACATAGAGCATATAAAACACGTCTTACCACCTAATCACTTTGATTCGTATATCGTGTCATTTTTGCAAATGTTGGTTCCGTACATATACAAATACACACACCACCCCCTTGTGGGTATGTTTGATTTAACAGCTATTTTCTTCTGCACTTGTTCGATCGGCAGGCTGCGCGTGGCCATAGTGTACACAGTACCCTTGCTGGTGCCTACTGAAATATCCGATACAATGGTCCTGTCCCCTTTCCTGTCATAAGAGGATTGTCTGCATTTCATTTTGTTCTAAGCCTCTTTTACGTATTAAATATTCCTTTGGAGAATTAAGTCAAATGCATTATAAATTGTAGCATGCACTGTGTCTGAGTACATTTTTTATTTTGAAAATTGATGTTATCATAGAAACTCTACTATAATACTGATTAGGCTAGCAAAAAGGCATAATCTAATGAAATACAAAAGGAAAATAAATTTTCACTCTTGTTGACGTTAAAAGCATCATTCAGTGCATTTTTAATGCATGGTCTGTCAAAAAGCGTCACGTTAAAATATTACTCCCTTCTGGCCTTATCCATTAGCTGCCCTAATTGAAGAGAATAATGACATCGAAAAAATACAACTGCAATATTGACATTCACAAAGAAATCCATATTTACTACAAAAAAAACAAGTTTTTTTCATGGCTAATAAAACCGCAAATGAAATTTCTCACCTTGGAAGAACAGACTAAAGAGTGAAAAAATATGTAATCAGGCATCTTTTTAGAATTTTTTTTGTTGATTTCTGGCACAGCCTTATGTATGCCGCTGCTCTGTAGGCAGCTCTGTAGGACATGGATGCATAATATATTTGTTTATATTTAATCTGAGACGCCTCCATGTGTCTCCACGTTAACAACAGTCAGGGGATAGGGGATTTGTGTCAGGGCTTTGACGTTGTAAGTACTCAGAGTGAAAAGCTTGCGGATTTCCCCTGCAGCGTTGGGATGCCCTTCTCTGTGTTCAGTCAGCCTACCCCATCTCGGTTAACCGGTATTGTATTTCAGTCACACGGGCAAATAAACATCTCGGTGGTCTCGCTTGTCCAACTGAGCAGCAGTCCGTAACGTCCGTCATGATTTATTCAGCCTAGATTAGTCAAAGACAGCCGGACGAGCTCAGTGCAACAGCTTAATGTGTTCAACCGTGAATGTAATGTCCGAGAGGGCCACAACAAACTGGGACAGGCCTCCAGCGGGCAGTGACTCTGCGCTGACATAGTGGTGGATCTCCGTGACATCTTCATCTTCAAAAAGCCTCCCCCAGCATCTATTTCCCATAAGTTTCAACCATATTTTTCTGTCTTATGTCCATGACTCAATATGTTTAAATGTTTTTGTATATAGTAGCAGTCAAAAGATTGAACACAGCAAGCCGGCTACAAAGGAACGAGTGTCACATCACATGACCTGGACACTTGACCTAAACTCAGTAGAGATGGTTTTTCATCAGAGAGTGAAGGAAAGCGGCCAATGAGAGCTCAGCATATATGTGGGACCTCCTTCAGGACAGCTGGAAAAGCATCTCAAGAGGTCACCTCATGGAACTGGCATAGAGGGAACAGTAGGGTCAGCCAGTCCCTGGAGTAATTGGGGCTATGGGCCTTACTCAAGGGCCCAATGGTGGGAGCACTCTGTCAACCAAGGGATTTGAACCGGCAACCTTCTGAGTCCCAACCCACAGAGCTGCCCCCCCCCCCAAAAAAACACTGTTTAATGCTTTTTTGGGACATTGTATAATTCCGTATATGTTATGTTATAGCTTTGAGGTTTATAATTATTCTAAAATGTAGAGAATAATGTAAATAAACCTTTCCATGGGTAGGTGTGTCCAAACTTTTGAGCGGTTCTGTGTTTATATTCTGCTTATTACAATTCCTTGCACTCCAACCAACAAGCTCAAAATTTCATCTCAGCATGTGACCCAAGGATCGTACAGCTGAAGATGACAATAAAGATACTTTGACTACAACTTGACGAGGGGACTCTACGTCAATCGGGTGTCATTAAGGACCACAATTTAGTCACGCTACACCTCGAGGGAGGGAGACAAAAGCCTGAGACAACAACGGAAATGAGCCTTAAACGTTTATGACTCGCCAAAGTAATCACACAAGCATGCACCTTTCATTTTTGGAAAATTAAGGTACTGTTCCAGACGTTTGCTCAGAGGAGGCAGAGAAGATAAAGTGAAGAAGTGCGGGAGATTTATAACAGGTGTTATTTTTAAACAATCTAATATTAATTATCTAGCCACCATTTATAAGCGTCTCTATAAGCCAACTGGTTGTCTTGCAGAAGCAGAAAGAAGCCTATATACCGGGCTAATTAATGGTGGCCGCTCTGCCTTTTGATTCAACAGAGAAAGAGAAGAAAAATGAGGTGTTGGAGCTGATTTAGAGCTTGTGCTATCGACTAAATGAGTACATGAGATGCCGGAGATTGGTAAGCCCAGCACTGAGATCATTTCTGGCCATGGAGTGGGGGTGTCAGAGGGAGGGGGGATAGCCAATAGCGGAGCCAGAAATCATAGCGAGGGTGGGCCAGCAGAAAATCAGGCGGGCCAGTCCCTTAGCAATTCACCTGGCGACAAAATCATGCTACAGACTGAAGTACGTATTCTTTGCCAGTTTTTAAATGACACATGGCATTACTAAGGCCAAAGGAACAGAGAGAAAGAAAAATCTATTTGCCCGTCAACAGCACATTTCCTCCGATACTCCCAGCAAGCTGTCAGCACCTGGCCAGGGCACCACCAGGAGTGTCCCCCCCTAGGGCCTTCGGACAGATCCTCAGGATGTTTGAGTGTCCCTCTCCCAGAGCAGAGTGGGCGGGAAGGTATCTCAGCCTTACTCCACAGCTGGAGGTTTGCAGGGACAGCTAAGACGTCATATACAGCTTGGATTAGAAGCTGAATGTGCTGGGGCTCTGCCCGCCAGATGTCCGTACAAGGGAGCCATTCCATTGTTCCATTGTGTTCTCCCTTCTCATCCAAGCTCCCTGCTGCCTCATGCCTGCTATCCTGCTGGTTCTTTCCTCATCCAGTGCTGCTCTCACCTCTTCCTGGACAAGCCGTCGCGTCTCCTTGCCCTGGATCTTGTTGTATTTATGCATTGAAAAGCTGCCCAGGCCTGATCTTCCCATTGCCACTGCCCCAACCGCAGCCTTGTGCCTCAGCTTCCGCCATCTCCAGCTCCCTGACGGCACTCCATTTCCTGCCGGTCCGGATCTCAGTGCCTGCCGCTGAGACTTTGGGGTCCTTGGAGTCCCTGTACTCCAGTGATTCTCTAGTACGGGAGACCTTAAACTCTTCCGTGACACTGTTCAAAGGAAGCTGCGGAGGGTAACATGAATGCGAGATATCAGACGAGGGTGGAATTTTCTCTGGGTGTGTGAATCGCACCTGGGTGATGACATGATAGCACAATAATATCAGACATGTTTGTATATTTTTAAAAATTCAAACAAAATCTGCGTGTTGTTCCTGGTGGGTTATGAACGATACAACCATCAAACTAGTTGAGAGAATTCACGCCAGCTTTCCTGTCTAGTAACCAGCTCCTTGGTACCAGAGATAAAATGAAAAAAAATCTCATTCCCAGTCCCAGTGGTCCGTATCAATAACGGCAAAAAAGATTTTATATTAAAGACCAGAAATAAAGAAACGCGTATATTTATTCATTCATTTCCCCATGTGCAGACTGGGACTGGGGCCAGATGACTTACCTGATCAAAAAGTGCCACCATATAGCCTGTGTGGTTATCTGTGTGTGACAGAAAGCGACACAATGGCCAGAGGGACACTGCATGGCACAGCCGCCTTGCAGTGCCAAACTGCTGCTCAGTAACACTGCATCTTTTCGCTACACCTCATGTTTATGCATCTTAAAGGACAATATCACCATCTAGTCTTGTAAAGTGTAAGGCTATGACATAGGGAGAGCTTTGTAATGAACATGTAAAGCACCCTGCTTGAATTAGTGGGCATTTCAGCCACCCTTAATTTTGCAGTGAAAAAGTGACATTAATTTATCTTATTGTTTGAATCAGACTGAAGTATTTTACTATAAGAATGATAAGAAACAGTTACCTTTCTGGGTTATTAAAGAAGTCTGAGTAAACCTGATCGTAATGTTAAGAGTCTCCAAAGAATAATTCACTGACGTACAAATTCGGGTTCGATTATTCCTTATGAATAGTAAGAATGAGTGAGTTTGTGCAGATGCCTTAATATTTGGTGTATTTTTTTTTCCAGTGAATCCGATGGGTCGTTTTAAAACAGCAGAAGACAGAGAAGCAGTATGTGGTTTAATTAAAGTATCTGAAGTGTCTGTTCACATTGTCAAGCAAGGCTGCCATGAAAATAGGTCTTAAATGAACACGTTGATGTTAATAGTGCCGTTCCAACTCATTTTGACGAATGTCTTCATAAATGCCATCCCATTGTGTTTTCATAGTTTATGTTTTCAGTAAGCATTTTAATGTTAAAATATATTAATTCATCATATTTTAGTATCTTGAACTTGTCAGCTTATGCTTCACACCACTCCCTTGTCAAAATGTATTAATTCTGTATTATTTTTCCTAACAGCATTGCAGAGAGCCAGCAGTGTTTTGAGAGTGATATCTCTCACTGCAGCTGGTAGATTTATGACCATCTCTTAGAGCAGTATTTCTCAATCTGGTCCTCTGCGACCCCCAGACAGCCCATAATTTGCTCCGGGTAGGGAACTGGGAGGGAACAAAAACAGGGAATGCCTGGGGGTTGACGTGCTGATCTTGGGTAGTCTAACACGGGAAACTAAATGAGGCAGCCATATTGTACTGGAGCAAGTGTTCCTCAGTTTAACAATAAACAACTTTAACTGGGTAGTCCCTTGTAAATCAAGATATACACGTTATAACTCAGGTTAAGGCCTTGGTTCGGCCCATATGACCCAATATCAGATGATAAAGTCAGGGACGATCCACAGAGCGGCTTGGTAGCAAAGGAGGATGATTAGTGAAACTGAACTTAACTGAAGAGGAATCAAAAAGTGACCATGAGGGGTCAAAATAAATAGGAATGCAAAACCAGAAGTAACAAAAGACTACATACACTAAGCACTGTGAAAGGCTGAGGGAAGCACTGCAAGCAATGGCTACACAATCGGGTAACAGGCAAGAAACAAATGCGATGAGTGACAAACACACAGGACAAGGGCAGGCATATGTGTACAGCGATAATGAGAAACAGGTGTGGATAATTAGCAATCAAGCCAACACTATCCACTAAACACTAGGAGATACTGGGAACTAGGTGACGTGTTGTAACAACAAAAGTAGGTACAAGTGGGGGAAACCACAAACAAAGGCAAAGAGGAACTAATACAGAAATATAAGCACAAGCACGTAATAACGCTGGGGAAACTAATAACTGAAATAGATGAGCAACACAGATGAACTCGCACACACTTAGCCCATTCACCCAAACAGCAGCCCAGGGAGCTAAACCTACAGAAACACAGTGAAAAGAACAGGATGACCAGTGACACCTGCTGGCCAAATGGGGAAGTGACTAACAAGGCAGTGATGGACCCTGACAGCCACCCTGTGGTCAGAATGAGTGTTTTTATTGACAGTGCAATTAGTGTCCATTAGTGTATTTCTAGCTCCTCTAATTTGACTTAAAAATGCTTACAAACCATCAAAGTGCTGCCGGATTTGCAGACATGATCGTGCCTCTAGATCCGCACTGACTAGTGCAACAAGTAATTCTTTCCTTTGACACCACATTTTCAGCAAGCAAACAAAGGACTTTTTAAACCTGGGAATCGAGGGGAGACTGAACACAACAGCCGGTGTGATGTGAGTCCGTCTCTTTTCTCAGTCCTTAATGAATATTTGACGGATCAGTATCAGAGTCCCAACAGCACAATGCATTCCGAAGACAGACGCAATCAAGCCCACAAAAAGCACTGAGCTCCCGAATCCTTTGGGCAGACTGATACTATGTGTTTGTGGTAGATGTTTCGTTAGATAGGTTGGTACTGAGTGGCTGAGCTTAAGCAGGCTGAAACATTACAAAGGGCTTCAATTTGAAGACAAAAAATTCATCGTTCGTTTTTTCTTGTAGTTATACATGTTAGTAAGTTATGTGTAAAATCACGAGATCTGTCCCACTCTGATTCATTTACATATATATGACTCAAATACAAGGTGGTATTAAACAAATGTGTGTGTATTTCTCTCAGTGCCTGTTTCCTTGGTGAGGAGGAGGTGACCAAACAGACGCCTCTTTCTCCATGTAAGGTAAAAGGAGAACGAAGAGTAGAATGTTGATGTCAGTGGGGTTTATGTCACTGATTTGACATCGCGAGACATGAGCTCTGTGTCCGACAGCA
Organism: Mormyrops attenuatus; assembly: GCA_026777985.1. Classification (NCBI taxonomy): domain Eukaryota; kingdom Metazoa; phylum Chordata; class Actinopteri; order Osteoglossiformes; family Mormyridae; genus Mormyrops; species Mormyrops attenuatus. The sequence goes on from JAODKC010000016.1 coordinate 3,183,284, forward strand.
CTGACAAGAACACTGAAAAGGGCGATTGTTCTCTGCACCGCTGACAGCTGCAAATCTATCGAGGAAACATAAATGACTCTGATGGTCTATAGATACACAAATTCAGCATAGCAGCCCATCTCAGGTCACCTGCTAATTAGGCGATGATGTCATATTTATTATCACTTTTTTATTTAAATAGATTTTTCCCCTTGAATTGGTTGATTTATTATTTTTATTATTTTTTGTGTGATTGTGTTACTGCTATTTCAGACAATGCAATAAAATCCTGTCATTTTGACATCGTGGGGACCATTTTTCAGGTCCCCACAAAGATCTGTGAGTGCAATTAAAAAACTAAAAATTTGATTATGGTTAAGGTTAGGGCAGGGGTTAAGGTCATCATGTTGGGATTAGAGTGTTATCCATAGAAATGAATGGAGAGTCCCCACAAAGATATGATTACAAACCTCTGTGTGTGTGTGTGTGTGTGTGTGTGTGTGTGCATACTTTTCTTGGAAAATTAATCAATAGTTCAAATTGGAGCTTGCCCTCGTGACAGATAAGCGGCCATCATTTAGTGTGTACGTGTATTTACACTAATCATGTGGCTAACTCACTTTTACTCACCATTGTCAGTAACTGATCCGTCTGTGTCGTAACACACTGACATCGTAGGAATTTTTCAGCGTGACGCATGGCTGAAGGCACACGGGGATACGTCCAATTCAGTGGATTGTCACAGATGTCCTTGTATCAGGCAGGAGCTGCCTTCACAGGCATTTGCTGTTATTCCAAAAACGTGAACAAGAAAGACCAGCTCAAAAGAATGATGCTGTGTCCTTCAGCCAAACATGCTACCTAAAATGGTACAGAAGATAACCTGCTGTATCTCTAGGTTAAAGAGCTACGTATGTGAGATGCTGGGGATGCGCGCTTCTCCTCAGGGAGCCCCAACCGATCCTGCCTGCTTAAGATTTCCCGGGCACAGCGGTAAATTGCCTAGACTGGGCCGTGATCCCTATGTGAGCCGGGATAAGCCGCGGCCAAATAATGCTGATGAGTGTTTGCTGCGAGGGACACCATTTAAGGAGTTCGGCCAGAAGGGCCTATCCAGGCGTGGAACAAAAGCTTCCAACACACTTATCGGGGCCGCGCACGCTTCCAGATGCTGGCACTTACAGTAGAAGGACTTTACTGCTCCAAATGGCAAGCGCTCCTGTAAGTGATGTGTACTCTAATTTATTTACAAGGAGAAAGTACACATTAGGTGTAAGGAAGTCAGACATAGCGACACTGAGGAGAACATTAAAACGTTTATATTTTAGTGATGAATGAAAGGGGAGAGGAGATACAGAAATCTGCTCAAAAGAGTGCGGTTTGCTTGGGTAATTAATTCAACTGAGGCAGGTGCTATTTCTGCTGGTGTTTTGCAAATGTTCCTTTAGAATGGGACAAAGTAGCAGGAGAGATCAGATTATGGGCTCTGAATCCCAAATGAACTGTAAACTGCCCACAAGGCAGATACATTTGTCTACTATCAATACTTTCTCTAACATCTTTTCAGCAGTGAACTGCACCCAGTCTTAGCTGAGGGACAGAATGCCGTTAATAGTGAGAACTTACTATTCAATAATTGACATAATTAGTAACGTAGCATTTGGTGAATCAATTCATAAACTGAGTGACTGAATACTGGTCCTTGTTTTTGTGACCCTTAGTATTTCTCCCCATCTTTAACAGTTCACGTGATGTTTCTGTTTACGTCTTTACAGTTTACGTGATGTTTTTATGGTTCTCCCCGATCTTCCACAAGTTTTCTCGCATAGTCCCAAGACCTGATTTCGACGAATTGGTGTCCGTCCCTCGGGCTTGGCGACTGAATGTGCGGTTTGACAGACTAGCGACTTGTCAGGGTGCCCCCCCCATTTATGGGATAAGCTCCTGAATTAAATAAGCAGTTATGGAAAATGGGAACAATTTATTTGTGTCAACATATGTGTGGATTTTTCCCCGGTGACCTGATGCCATTCAGAAGCTGCTCCTGCTTTGGGACCTCTGTGTCCCTGAAGGTTCCGTGCGGAACACTGGGCCTTAAACGGCATCTTAGGTAAACAGCACACGATTTATTATTTTTAATGCGATACGGCACCAAATCAGACCAACCTCAAACCAAGCATGATAATACTTATACTCCTGCAAATTGCAACTTGGGAGTAACGTTTAAAGTATTATTTACAGTAAAATATAGGTTTAAAATAGCTATAATATAGTAAAGTTAACAGTAACAAACTAATGTTTAAAGTAACTTGAAACTATATTTCAAGGTTGATATTATTTTAAATAAAAAGCAAGTAAAGTTCATTTAAGCCTATTATAGACATTTTCTACATACTCCTATTAATTTAGTCCTGATTAATGCTGTTAATGATCATAGTGCCACATGTGAATCAGCTGCCAATCAGCTGGGGGGGGGGACTGGACTCTTAACCACAGCTTTGGACCTAAGGCATGCATGGTAGAGAAAATCCCAGCTGTGGAGCATGCTCAGTGAGGTGCACATAATTTACGCACCGTCCCAGGAGGAAAGTGGGTCTCCTCTCAAGCAGAGGATGTTGAGGGACGTGCTCAGAGTGATATGCCCCCCAGACAGGGGGAAACTTGCAAATAAAATTAAAAGATTCCTTCTTACAAAAGAAGGAATAACGGAACACAGTTTGTACTTTAATATAGCTACTCAAAATTATATTATTACTATTGAAAAGAGAGAGAGAGAAAAAAGTACAGGTCCACTGTCATGACATAGTGTAATGCGTAATGAGACTTTATTTGATTTGTTTATTGATCAGTGTTTCATTGAGTAACTTTATGTCTGTGGTCCCTGGACTGGAACCACAAAATCACACCATGTATTAAAAATGAAGCACAAGCTTTACTGTAAATAAATGAAAATAATACAAAACACACAATGATATTCAACACACCAATCTAAAAATATATATATAGCTATATATACTAAAATATGTAGGTAACTGACTTGCTTTCTCCTGTTAATGTGTCACTGTTATTGAGCAATAGCCCTCTTGGGGCAATGTAAAAAGTTTTACATTTTATTTATGTATTTTTTCCAAAGCCAAAGAGATAATACTCAGTGTATGTGATAATCAGCCCTTCCTGTGAGTTGAAGAAGTGTGCTCCTTCCTGATCAGAACTAAATCTATTGGTTTCCATCCTTGTGACACAAAAATGGCAACACTTCAGTAAGATTCCAACACCTCAGTAAGATTCCAACACCTCAGCCTGTACCGTTGTTTGCTTTAAGCTATACCAGGCTCTATAACAAACAGTTTCCAAAATTCAAAGCATTTAGCTTTTAGCATAAAAAACCACACTGTACATACTATACTCTCTTTCAACAATTCTGATTCCTTTCTGGAGTACAGAAGTAATATCAGCAGAAGAAAAACAGGTGACAAGCATCTTTGCGGTATCCCGAAAGAACACAGTTTAAATGACTGTTATCATTTATTGGATGTATGTGGCAAGAACATCGCTGCTCTCTGAAACACGACAGATGCCAGATTCTCCGTCTCCACAGCCGGATGTTAGTTCGGACTGTTTATGACTCAAGAACTTCACTCACTTTCATGTGAAACATATCTGCTATACAGCTAAGGCAGGAACATCAACCCTGCTCTACCTCTTGCTTATAACCTTCCCATAAAACCCCAGGCAGCTGTATCAGAGAGCTTTTGTTTTCGACTTTCCTGTACTGAGACGAAGGGATATGCTTAACGTCTGTATGATTGTGCCAAACTGAGTGTGTTGAATGACCAGACCTGAAGAAATACATTGCCCAATCTGAATATGAAAAATCTAATTAAGTCAATCAGCTATGCCACAGCTGGGTAAATTTTTAAATCACCCTTGAAAATAAACATAAAATATTCTTCTTCAGTGGGTACTTCGCTCCTGAAGCTGTTATTGTATTGTACAAAATGTGCTTCAGCTTAAATATGATATTATTCAAATAACAAGACAATGGCTGACCAGCAAAAGATGCTGCGCTTGTGAAATGTCACAGTAATTTGTTTCAGGGAAGTAATTACAGGACTGACAACTCTGCAAACAAACCATTCCAAATACAAAGCTCACTCCGCTTGAGTAAACAGAATCATTGTTTCATGTACGATTAGGAAATTCAGCATGACAGTTTGTCTTTGATGGGCTTTTCACCTCACTGATAATTAAGCTACATTTCAGACTGGCTGTTTAACTGAATATTTCAAATGACATAATTTAACAGCTGCACCAATTTGTCTGTGAATTCAAGAATGCGCATTCAAAGCGTCGATATGTTCTTTGACAGTCGCCCACAATTAAGACGGCAGTTCCACTGATATGGTATAATTAACAGAACATGTTTGAATTTCACCAGACCATCATATCCATGAACACAGGATTCAGCTGTCAATTCCTCAGTATAAGATTTCAACATTTCTTAATTAAAATATTAAATAAATTACACATCTCTTAATAATGAGATCTATAAGTATTTATGTTAGTCAATCTGAACAAGATAAAACTGGGGATATTTTTAACAGGACAAGGTGGAGCCTTTGTGCGTGAAAAGATCAACTTCTCATCAGAAGTTGGGAATGTTCCATTCTGTGGAATTTTTGTCCAATTTTTGTCCCACAATATTCACACAGGTGACATTGCCATGTACTGCAAGAATAAACTGTACAGCAAACTGGCAGATCCACATGCCAAATTTCCCAACAATGTCAGAACAATCACACACTTTACTCACAAACCAAATACCAAACTTCACACTCGTTTCATTCCAGTGATCACTCAGTTCCCAACGGTAGGTTATTCTTTGCAGAAGTGTGGGATGTCTTGTTACATTTGATAAACATTTCTTCCAAAACCTTTACAAGATTTAATATCGTCCTGGGACAGTTTTCCCGCTGTGATTCTTCTGAGTTGGACCTTCTGTCCCCACAAGTCGGAAAGTCGGAGAGCAAAAGACAAACAGCCTTATCCAGAAGCTTGCCGGCGTCAGTTTCTCTACAAGAAGCGAACATATTACTGAGTACAAGGTGTGTGGCAGCTGTATGCCTCAGCCTAAATTAATGAGAACGTCTCTGAAAGTTCAACGTGAAAATAAAAACAGGAATAAGCAGACAAAGTGAAACGCAAGGAAAACACTCAAGTGAACTGAGAGAGAAATACAACCGACTGCTAAGTCTAACTGTTCTGAAGTTTTATTGTATCGGACATTTCACAGTGAGACGTCACCTTTCTAATCTTCGCAGGAAACATGAAAAAGACGTTAATTCAGCGAAGAGAGGAGCCACTGATGCTAGACTGTTTGCTGGGTTATTTAGTGGGTGTCCATATATAGAACTTTAAACGTGTATATAAATGCAAACTGAAAGTGAAAGGGAATCTGCACTCCTTTGCTTTATCATCTCTCTCTCTAAGCCGTTCTCCCTTCCCGTCGCGATGGCCATTCACAGAAGTTATGTAAAGTTGTTAGATACGGCCTCGACGAAGTTGGGCGCGGACATGAGGATGGTGAAGGTGCAGATGATGGAGGTGAGTGAGAAGGCGATCAGGCAGAGGCGGTCCACCACTGCTGCCGCAAACTTCCACTCGTTGCAGATGGCGTCCCCTTCATCCTGGTTCCTGAAGCGCTGGGCGATGTACTGCACCTCCTCCAGGATCTTGCCGATCTCCTGCGCGTGTTCCCCCAGCGGCCGGGGCAGCTCGTGGGCCTCGGCGGGTGAGCCGGGACTCCGCCCACACATGACGCCTGAGTCGCTGCTCGGCGGGAAGCAGGGGTTATCCACCGTGTGGTAGTTGTAGTAGATGTTCATTTTGCCATTGCTGATGCTGCTGGCCATCTGACTGGGAACAGCGTTCATCTCCATGCTACTGCTGCTGGAGCGACGTTGGAGGGACGGGGGGTGGTACCTGTATCCAAGGATCTTCCGGTCCTCCCCGGGCTGCTTCATGCGTAGAAACCAGGCGCACCAGTTTAACAGGACCACCCTCACCTGGGGTCCAGCAAAACCACAGAGAAAGACAAAGGGATCAAGCCAAGGAGATTCAAGAATACAACATACACTTAAGTTCACCTGGGCTCCAGCAAAACCACAAAGATGGACAATGGAATCAAGCCAAAGAGATTCAAGAACACAACATACCCTTAAACTCACCTGGACTCTGGCAAAACCACAGACAGAGAAGGACAACGGGATCAAGCCAAGGAAACTCAAGAATCCAAAATATCTCTAAAATTGTTATTGATTGCATATCAGTGCAATAATGAATGAGCAAGGTGAAAACTGCTTCTCTCTCGAAGAACATGGATGCTCATGTCACATTTGCCAGAAAGCTACCTGCTGGAACAATGCTCTATAAACAGATGAGCAAAGAGTGGATCTTTTTGAACTTATGTTCTTTGTGATGGAAATTCAATGTCATACTGCACAATAAAAAGTCAAGAACAATACTGTTGGGTTGGTAGTGTCATGGTTTGGGGAAACTTTTCTGCAAGAGGACCCCGACAGTGTAGCGTCACAGATGGAACCACCAATTACACTTTGCACAAGAGAATCCTATGAGGGAATTTCAATCCATCCATCCATAACAGACAGCTTGATCATTCAGGACAATGGCTGAAAACTGTAAACTACAAATACATTCTGATCGAGAAAAACAAAGCTTTGACTTAAACCCCCATGACATTTACGAGTGATTTGTGCTTGCCAGCCCTCAGACATTGCTGATGTGAATCAGTTCTGCATGGACGATGGGTGAAACGTCTCCCCGGTAGCTGTGACAGATTGATCGATAATCAGGAAGATTCAGTTGCAGTGTTTGTTACCAAGGAAGACATAGCCAGTTATTGAGTGTCAAACAGTCACACTGAGTGTGGCATAACTTTCTTTACTAAATCAATGACATAAGCATTAAAAGTTGAAGTTTTTCCTTCAGTACTCATCGAAGGTCACATGGTAGGCAAGCTTGAATGTTGGCTCCCTCCATCTGACACATAGTAAAATCAGCTTGCTAAGTCAGCGCCCCCTCAGAAGATGGTGCCCTAGTTGGCTGCCTATGTTGCTCATGGGAGTTTTACTTGCACAAAAATGTTCTGAGGGCAGAAGGGAAAATGATTGGTTTAGAGAGAAAACCAATCAGACTGTAGAGGAAGTGGGTCCACGCAACTAGAGGAGGCAGGACCTAGCCATTTCATTGGTTGGTCCTACCTTTGCTAATTGCTTGGACCCACTTCCTCTACAGTCTGATTGGTTATCTCTGTAAACCAATCATGTTTCCTTCTGCCCTCAGAACATTTTTCTATAAGTAAAACTCCCACAAACGCCTGTATTGCCTAATGAGTCGCCTGGCACTGCTTTCTTTTCAGCTATTACTTTTACAACCTTTGAATGAAGATCGATTACCATTTGGCCGCTTTCATGTCAAGCAAATGCAAACATGCAGAAAATAAGGGATGGTGTGTCTTTCCATGGCATTCTACATGGGCTGAGTACAACGCATGTGTGAGACTAATGGCAGCTAGATTCCTTCATTATTCTTCACTTCAGTGGGCGAACCTTAATAAAATGTGCATGATTGATAGTTCCTGCTGCTGTTTATGAAGGCCTAAGCAGTAATGCATAAAGGTGGTACTGACGCTGCATGCGCAATATTAAACTAGATCGCATTTGTCAGGGGCACTGAATCACATGGAATATGTCACAGAACTCGCTGAGCCTGACATAGAGTGTCTAAGGTGACTAAATATCAGCCATTACACGTTGCATAATATTTTTGCCATCATTTTTCAGACCTTTTGACCGGCTTCCTATGTCTTTTAATGCATTTGAAAAAAAACAGATTAGCGTGCATTTTCGGCAGTTGGATTAGCTAGTTGCTAAAACCAGTAAAATGCATTTAAAAATATGAAGAGCAATCAGGCACAGCATGCATCTCACTGTAAAACACGACGCATTAGTGTTTTGGCGAACGGCACGTGCTTGTCCTCTTACCCCACAACCAGACGGAGTATGAGAAAGATTCGGGTGACTATTGGACCACGGTATAAGATGCTAACATCTGCAGACTTACCCACTTTGGCATCTTTCCACCTTGAGGATCATGATGGTGGAACTGAAGAACCAGCACCGTGACCACCACAGAGAAGCCCACAATCATCATGATGCTGGCAAAGTATTGTGCTGGAAGAGCACAAAGCACAGTTAAGAAAGAACTGCAAGCATCCAACAGATACATATATAAGCTTGTGACACGTTACAGATGTATGAAAGACGTGGATAGATATTTGAAAAGAGGGTAACCGTTTTGGGAGTAAGAAACATTGAAAATCTTCCCGTGCTAACAGGCATCTGTGAAATGCCTTATAAAAAATTTTCTGGGGGTAACGGGCACAGAACATCTTTGCACATATATGACACTGTCTGTTAAGACAGGGTTTCTCAGCCCAGTTCTCAGGGACCCCCAGACAGTCCACATCCTGCTCCCTCCTGCCTCCCAGCTCACCTACACCAGGTATTCAGTGTTCTTGACTCTTTCATTACTAGATTGGTTCAGGTGTGCTGGGAGTGAGCGAAAATGTGGACCCCCATGGAATGGGCAGTGGTGTCTTAATGGTTAGGGAAGCGCACTTGCAATTGAAAGATTGCAGGTTTGAATCCCTGACCAGCAAGGCACCACTGAGGTACCCTGAGCAAGGTACTGCTCCCCAGGCACTGAATTAGCTTCCCCCTGCTATGTCACGATGTCACATATGGATTAAATGCAGATGACACGTTTCGTTGTTGTGTGCTGATCACCAAATAAAAACATAAGAAATTTACAAACGAGAGGAGGCCATTCGGCCCATCAAGCTCGTTTGGGGAGAACCTAACTAATAG
>JAODKC010000016.1:3225433-3251077 GCA_026777985.1 Mormyrops attenuatus
CCCCCCCCCCCCCCCCCCCCCCCCCCCCCCCCCCCCCCCCCCCCCCCCCCCCCCCCCCCGCGCGAAACCAAAGTCACAGGGTCACATCTTGGGTTTCACATCGGAAAACTATGCATCACTTCAAAGAACTGAACAGGTTAAGTCCAGACTATCTAAACATTAAAAATGCATAATTGCATGTAAAATCAGTTAGGTGCTGTGTATTTGATTGCCTTACCTCTCCTCCATACTCCTCGCTCCGCGTAACTTGCTTCGGCAACGCGGCTGACGCGTTTGATATTACATACGAGCCCCCAAAACGATGAAACCTTCACTGTGCATTCCTAAAGGGGGTTCAGCTCAATCATCAGTGCCACTTTCAGCAGAGGTATAACCGATACAAGAATCCACTATACCCTTGTTTTCAAATATTGCTATAAATAAATTAGAGATGAAATGTTTAATAGACTTTGTAGTGGCCTCCAGTCCAGTTCAGGTGATGTTATACATTTAAAATCATTCCTTAATCTGCAATGTCGATTGTATGGTACATATATTATTAAAGAGGGCAAAGAGAAAAGCAACCTAATGATCATCATCCACTGTAAGGTGTTGACTATAAGCTGCAACAGTCCACCCTTTGAAATACATGCAGTTCACAACCTATTTGCTCCAACTTCAAGCGAAACAGAACTTGGACAGACCGTGAGCAGACGAGGCTGAAGGCAGATATCAGAGCATAAGCTATCGGTGATCCCATTGTCATAGTAACCGTCATGCCAGTGGACGGAAGGGACAGAATGCAGTTCATAGCATTGTCCATAATGTTCCGAGACCAAGCCGTCCACTGACCCAGCACTGATCCAAGGGACATGCTCTATTTTAGTACACTCTACTATGTGGGGGGTTCTCGCATGAATATTGCTACTTCCCAACATCTTTTGTGAAAGAAATGACACCCAAGACACAGTTTGCTGGGAGACATGGGTAGGGGTCTCACCTGTGTGATTCTGCCAGGCGATATGAACAAATGGGCAGATACTCTCCTATATTCAGCACATAACTAGGTTATCCAAGGAGAGGTATCAGCATGGGTCACCTACTCTGCCTTCTCTGCTGGACGTCTGCAATGCCCACTGCATCGAGAGCCACTGCATCGAGGGCCACTGCATCGAGAGCCACTGGCATGATGAGCACCCTCGCACAGGCGTTTTGCCCCTCAACGTCTGATAGGAGGTTCTGCAGCCTCAAAGCCAGGACAGTCTGGCCCCTCCCAGCCGAAGCCTGGGTCTCTTGAAAGGACAAATAAGTACAGACTGATGTTGTTGCCCCGCCCCAAATATCAAGGATACGTTGGTTGCATCCTTGCCAAACAAGACCAATCCCATGATTCATTGCACCCTAAGTTATTTCTTGGGAGGTGAGTTAGCAAGACCGGTCTTACCAAGACCACAAGTGCGATCTTGTTGTTCTTGGTATTGAGTAACACCCCTATTTATTTATTACACATTCTGGTTCCATGCCAGTTTGTATAATCCTTCCCCACTGATTAGGTGGTTAACAGCATATTCTTGTTTATGCCTTAATCTCCTCATCTTAAGATGTCATGTTTTTATTTTTTTATATGCCTCAGTATTTATATGCTATTTATTACTTTCTCATTTGCGCTAAGAACAGCAATACCGATATTTCACATGAGTGTACGACTCCATGCATCACACATCTGAAGCTGATAATAAATGACTTTGGCTTTAGGTCAGTCTTAGAAGGCACTAACTAACTCCTAATGTTTGACAGGTCCACCCACAACAATCTATCGCTGATTCTGTAGGGGTTTAAAGTTGTTTTTTATTGGTTGTCATGATGACCTTTGTTTTCCTGGACCAGCCTTATCATATGTGTCTCCTGATACATTACTGTATACAACTGCATGTAAGAAGCTTGTCGCAGGACAGGAATCTGAATAACCAAGAACAGAAATGTAAAAAAAAAAGACAGGGGCTCCATTTAAGCCAAACGGAATGACACTGAAGCTACATAAACCATTCGGATCTGAGATGCCTTCTTACAAGCATAAAATGAGACTTGTCCACACCTTCTGCCAGATTTTATTAAAAAAAATAGATCTTTCATTTATACACATATATACATCAGTGTATTCTGCCTGAAGTTAAAATATAAGAATTTGGGTCACAGACTATTTGACAGACGGGGTTTCAAAGTTTGTAGAAAACGATGCCATTCGCGATTTATTTTTTGGCTGCTTTTTATGTCCCCCCATAATTTCAAAGGTACATTCCGGAAAAAGACCATCCAGTCCTTTGAAAAGGAGTTGCTGCACTTAATTTTCATTTAAAACTGACTGCAATTTTATACACGGAAATGAAGGATAATGAAAAGCGATTTTCTAACTACATCAACAGTCGTTTATGCATGAGTGTTTGTAGTAATTATGTATAAATATAAATGTATTTATAAATATACATACATATCCTGTGCTAGTGATTCTGTTTATGTATATATGGGTTTTTTTAAATCAGGATTGTTGTATAGTTAGAGTGTTTTTTTGACAGATATTAACGACCATTTGAGCTGATGAGGAACATTTGCAGATGACTCACCTGAAATTAAAACTAGGAAAAGGTATCAACAGGATGAATTAGTTGCTCGTTTGCATTACATGTCTTAACTTTTATTCTGATTTGACTTTTTTTCTGAAAGTAACAGGTGGAATTGCTTTGACCGTAGTAAGGATTTCATGATGGCTTGGAAAATACATTTCATACTAAGAAAACTGTAGCCATAGACTTAACATGAGCAGAATGCTTCCACGGCCATTCAGAGGGTCAAAATAAAAAATATATACATGCTCGTGTTACTCTGATAGAACTTAGTATAGTATCTGATGGTAGGGCTGCCTGTATTCGTACATATTTTGATGTAATTCCTATGGCCACCTCCAGGCATATCACAGATGTCCTACCCTGAGAAGTGTGTACTGGTAAAACTTCATTTTCATTTTCAGTCCAGTGACAGTTTTACAAAGGGATACTGAATTGTTCTCCAGTTTCCACTTGGCTGCATTAGCAGTCAGCGCAGTACCATGCGGCCACGATACCCCAAGATGGGTTTCTGGGCCGGTGAAGGTCATACGGAGAAGAGAGGAGCTGCCGGCTAAAACCACGTCTGACAGAGTCATCTGCGTGCTCGTCAGGCGGCGTTTCTGCGCGTGTGCGCCGAAATCGCTTTGTCGTTTGACCTACCAAGGGGACGGTAGATTGTTCACTCGTTTATTTATTTGTCTTTGCCAATCCAATCAAAGGAAACCCGTTATTTTTTTTGTCCGGTGCAGGGAATGGATTTTTATATAATTTTTATGGTTTGTGAATGTAATCAAAGCGTGCAGGTGGATGTCGATATTACAACCTTGAGACTGTTGTATTGTTCCAATCATGCTGAAATTGTACAAACAAAGTTGATTTTCTTTTCTTTTATTGTGTCCTGTACACTTGATCTTCATTTCTCCACTAAACACGACAGATACCTGTAACATGCGTGTTGTCGAGGGGTGCGACACATGTATCTTCTCCACTTATATGCATGGTATTCCTCCATCAGCATTGTGGTTATAGTGAAGTGACATCGCATTTCAGGAAATGCAGCTGCAGGTGAGATTGTGTCTGATTTCGAAAGCCTATTGGCGCAGTAAAATAAGTTACGCCACAATGCAAGTGATTCTCTCTGGTTGTGAAACGTTCCTTAGGTAACTTTGCTCTTTGGGAGGTTTAGCCTTCAATGAATTTATCATTGGTCGATACAAAGAGTCAATAAAAAAATAAGAGCTACATCCATATAACCTTGTGTGGTATTTGAAGATTCCGACATGCAGAAGGTAGGCGAAATAAACGAAACCACCTAATATCAAATATTACTTTCAAGGACTTAGTAAGTTGTCGGGTCACACTCTACCCTCAGAACAGGTTCTGTCCTTTCTGGAACGCTGTCATGCAAGGCATAATTGGATAATGGGAAACTGGACCATTCTTCTAGATGAAAAGCCTCCACTTCTTTGAGATATGATGGGGCTGGGATTCTTCTGCAGTGCAGGACAAACAGCAGTGCAGGGCAGGACAAACAGCAGTGCAGTGCAGGACATACTGAAGTGCAGTGCAGGACAAACAGCAGTGCTTGGTGCCTTGTATTGCTTTGAAAACTCATGTATCAAAGTTCTATAGTCAGACGGCTTTTATATCTGACACATGCTGCTCATTTACATTTAGCCTAATATGGTAAAGGCAACTCTATTTATAATGCACTTTACACACAACGCAGTTGACCAAAGTGCTACAAGTGTGTCAGAATAAGAGTAGAGTCAAAAATAGGCTAAAAACCACATATAAAATACATTAAAATTAAGGTAGATAGAATAAAATAAATAGAACTAACATGTCAACATATCATGCTGTACACCAAAGGCCAAAGTGAACAAGTGTGTTTTAAGAAGTGATTTAAAAACAGACATAGAGGATGCTTGTCTGACATGAAAAGGCAGCTCATTCCATAATCTAGGTGCCACCACTGCAAAGGCCCAATCCCCTCTGAGCTTCCGACTAGTCCTGGGCACTCAGAAGGAGCTGGTCAGCCGACCTGAGAGACCGAGGAGGTATATATGGATGAAGGAGCTCAGAGAGGTACAAAGGGGCAACACCAGACAAACTCTTACAGTATAGACAAATAAAAGCAATTTAAAATACGACTCGTCTTTCTAGCTATGTTTGTGATTTACTTACTTCAGAGTTAAAGTTCTTTCTCATGTGCCGTTTGTTATTTTATACACCCACTGTAAGTCAGTGCCTTCCATCCCGGTGACAAATAACGTGATAAAACCAAAGAGAACAATGTAAAGCTTAGTACAGTGATCACAGAAAGTCTCAGGACACTTCCTTAATTCAGGAGAAATTTTGCAAATGTACTGGTTTTATAACAAAAATCTTTTTTATGGAAATATATACCACATTAAACATTCATTTAAAGTAGTAATCAACTGAAACCCAAATTATAGTTTTAAAAGGGCTGCACTGATTTGAAAAGTTCATTGACAAGCGGCGTCACTGGGTGACTTTTTAATTGAAAACACCTGCAATAACATAAAACACCAAACATTTGTGTTTAGTATCCCTGTGGGACCCAGTGACTACAATTGCAATTAACAGAAAAATGGTAATAACAAAACTGAATTAGTCAAAATTATGACTCTTAATAATAACAAAATGTATGTGAGATATGTGCAGATACGGTAAACATTACGGTAAACATTGTCAAGGGACTTTTGTCATGAAACCAAAAAAATCGCAGCACTGTTACACTGCGCACTGTACAAACATGTACATAGTAACAGAGCCTGGAATCGCCTGTACATCTCCCCCAGTAGTGTTTCAGGACAGGAAAGCACTGAGGTAGCGTTGTGTCACAGCTTTCTCGCTTTAATCTATATACTGAGCAGGGAATTGAGCCTCTGGGGTTAGCAGGGAATCGAGGCTCTGGGGTTAGCGGGGAATCGAGCCTCTGGGGTTAGCAGGGAATCGAGCCTCTGGGGTTAGCAGGGAATCGAGCCTCTAGGGTTAGCAGGAATCCAGCCTCTGGGGTTAGCATTGTTGTCTCACAGCTCCAGCGTTGGGGTTCACCCAGGATTCCTCTCTAAATTACCCCTGGTGTGCATGTACTTGAGTCCTGCTGCTGCCTAACATTGCATATAGGCTGACCTTCGCTGCCTGGGACAGGCTCCGCCCCCTCCCCTCCCCTGCCCACGACACCGGTGAGGGAGTGCGATTAGAAATTGCATGGATGGTATATACTGAACCCTTATGGTAGAGTGGTGTATTATTCTTGGTTTGTCCTTAAATGCCCCAAGAAAGTGAGATTAATCTGTCTGGCTGATGATGAATATAATGGTTATTATTAGCATGTAAATTTTACTATGTACAAGAGAAGTTGCATGGATCAATAGGAAAGATCCATAAACAATGCAAATGAATAAAAGTGACGTGTGTTAAAGCCGGCATATTTCTGCCCGTCACCGGAGACTCAGACAGCCGTAACGGGAGCCGGGACCGCCCGGCTTTGTCCGTATCTGTGTCAGCAGCCTGTTATCAGAAGCAGAATGTAATGCTGAACAAGCGCAGTGTTGAGGGAATTTGCCGGCCATGTGTGAGACCGGCAGCTTTGCGCCTCCGTTTTCTGCAAAAAGGCAGAAAGACGCATGCATGCCTCAATTTCACGCCATTGTCATCTTGGCAGTAGAAAAAAAAACAAAACAGGTAGCAGACAGAAGGTGACACTTTCAGACCAGACGCTCCTTCACCCAGTGCGACGGGAGTGTGGAATAAACGGGCAGGGGTGCTGTAGAGGGGGAGGGGGGAGGATTCAGACAGCCTCTGAGTGACAGGGGCCTTAAAATCTTTGGGACGTAATTGGATTGATCTGGGATGGGCGCCCAGAACCTCTGCAAAGACAGGTAAACGTAAAGAACACTGAATCTCCCAATAACGCACTTCTCTTTGCGCTTTTCAGGACTGGAACACAAGGTGGAGATGACTACGGAGGAACAACGGCCCATTAAAGCCTGATACAAGTTAATGTGTGGGGTTCTGTGTTATAATCTGCTTTAAGTGACATTTTCTAGTGATAATGTGAGATCTGTGTTTGCAAGGAAAGTCTCTGGAAGAACTAATCACATTATTAATCCCCTTAAAGCGATTTCATACCTACGTTTATGTAGCATTTGCCATTATTAAAGGTGATGTACGAGTGATAAAGCAAGATCAACTGGCGCCTGGAACAGCAATATCCTTCTGCTATTGCTGGGCTTTGAACCTGCAACCTTCTGATTATAGGGACTGCGGCCAAATCAACTGATCCACATACCAGCCCCCAGTTTCGTATGGCTTGCTTTGTTAATCACCAGCGATGAGTCATTTTAAAAATTATTACACGTGAATGTAAGTTTTGAGTATATTAAAAGGTTTAAAGAGACGTTTGACACATTACAATTTTAACAAATTAATGTTCCATTCATATTTGAAAACTACAAGGGTTTCATGATCGAAGTTTCATTTCAAAAGGGAACACAGAGCAGTAAGTGTGTGCGAGAGGAGGGTGTCACGCCTTTCTCATGGCAGGAAACTCAAACAATTTCACGGTCATGTCTCGGGTAAAAATGTACGTGTTTGTAACCTTCTCTCAGCAATAAGGATGTGTCCTATTTTTATTTATACGGGTAGGAATTGTGAAAGGTCATGACAGTCATCCAAACTCGACTACTCATGGAAAGGTCAGTAAAGCAGGCGGGGGGGATGTGGGTTTAGCTAATGGTACACAATCCTGTGCAGGCAAATAAAATCTTATGCAGTCTTATAGAGGTATTTTTTTTCATCTGCTGGAATACAAGCAGGAAAAGTGTGTGTACTTGTCAGCGTGCAGTAGATTCCGAACTCGGTCTGTTTGCTTTATGAACGCGCGGATGAGTTACTGCAGCTGGCCTCTGTTTGATCACTCATGGTGGTTATGCTTCCTGAAGCCACCGGTATGGAAGTAAATCTAAAGCATGTTAATGTACCTCAATAACACATTATTTATCAAAGTAACATGAAGAGATAATTATTCACAAACACTCTCATCCTTAAATGCGTGATTGCTTAAGTTGAATTACAAGCTATTTTTAATCCAAACTACATATTTTGACTTTGCATTTATATTTCTGACAAGTGCTTTTTAGGAATCAAAGAGGGTCCTTGTAAGACTTAAGCCCTAGTGATTGATTACATTAGCTGCTGTGTTTTATTTCTTGAAGCACCTTTTCTCTCTGCACGCCGCTGTGCTTCTCGACCCTGAAGCGGGCTGGTGACAGACCTTAAACATCGGCCATGGCTCGTTTTAATGCCACCGACGAACAGCAACAAAGCGAAGATCTCCAGCGGTCCATGAGACATGAGTTTGTCAGTTTGTACAGACACATACAAACCACCAGTTCTGAGCCGACGTGTTCATTTCTCTCTCTATTGTTTTCTCATATTGCCCAGGAGTGTAGACAACCCATCTCTCAAAGGGGGGGGAGGTCCATTCTTCATGGAAAAGGCAAACATTTTTATCTCTGACTCTCCAGACAGTAAGACTCAACGCCCCATGGAGGTTCCTCAGTCACATGTCAGTCTTCCTCCCCTGTCTGCCAATCAGTGCGGACACGTCCCATAATCCCTCTGCGCTCGTCGTCTTTCCCCGCCTAATCTGGGTGTAATCTCCTGCCGCTTCCCCAACAATTTTTGCTGCCGCACTGGTCTGTCCAAAGGAAACAGAGTAAAGAAGGTGACTGTCATGTATTTCTAGTGTCAAACACGACATCAGGCGAGAGAGGAGGAAAACTCAAAACCGATACAGCTCCTTTGGTTAAGAACTGATGTGCGGCAGGAACATGGGAGGGGTTCTGGATACCCTGGCAGATTCAGGGGGGGGCAGCACTTTATTGGGGCCCCAAAAACATTGGGGACCTGGGTTATTGGGGGGCCCAAGGAGACACTTGCTGCGGATTTAGAATTCCTAGCTACGCCCCTGGTCAAGAGACCACCTGAAATTTTGAAAGATTTGAACATGATCCGTACTTTAAGCTACTGATAGATAATAACGATTCAACCAACACTGAATAATTCCAATAGTTTATTCTACAAACAGCAACCAAAATGCTATTTCCAGTGGTGGAAAAAAGGTGGCGTCTCCATTCTCTACAGAAGGGATCACAGTTTTCATCAGATGCACAAAGCAGAGTAAAATGGACCAGCTTTGCATGCACAGTTGGTCCAGTTGGGCCTTAACTGTGAAGAAGTAGGACATGGTGCCAAGGTGAGCTCAGGGCTTGGAAGATGGATGGTTACTGACCTGATTTACAAAGCAGTATCAAAGGAAAGTGAAGCCAGTACTGCCTACAAATGGATGGGCAGTAATGTACCAAGGTTCAGCCCATGTGCTGAGTGAACGATGCTCAAAGTCTCAGGGGGGAACCACCATCGAGAATCACTTTATGTCCATCCTCCTCTGCCCCAAACACCAGCCCTGTTACCATTATGACATCACCCAGGGTTTAACCTGCAAGAGATAGCAGTAAATCACAGGAGACTGTAAAACGGACAAACGAACAAGCAATACAGAGTGAGAGAAAACTTACAGGGACAGACAGAAGAAGCATCAGCAGCACACAGACAATGTCAGACAGCTGTTTGAACCCCATTTTGTTTTTTATAACTTGCCTGCTATTTTATTAATTATTATTAACCCATGAATCTGACCAGAATAATTGACTGGAAGATGGATTATTATTATTATTATTATTATTATTATTATTATTATTATAGTGGGTCTAACACCGCCACTACTAATCTATGGTCTCTCTCTGCAATTTCCATGTTGTCTCGCTGTCTGGTGACAAGCTGCCTGCAGAGTCAGTCTTTTTTTAGCCACTGCTGCCACCTAGTGGCCTCAAGTGGTAAAGTAAAAATAAAGGGGTCTCATGAACCAAGCACGATCTGTGAACAATTACCCAATGAAATTAAATGTAAAACATGTCCATCCTTTTTAAACAGGAAAACCCGGCCATATTTTAACTGCACCCTACTAAATTAAGTATCCACATGTAAAGTTTTTTTAGGTTTTACTGACCATCCATCTATTTGACACATGTGCAGTACGGGGGTCACAGAGACCCCGAAGCTGTCCCAGGAAGCAGTGGAAATAGCAGCTCGTCGCAGAGCAAAATCTGCATATTGTGCATTTATATTACAGCAACAAGAAACTTCACTGTATTTCATAACCTGTACTTACAGTTCTATGAATCTACACATCTACTGTAACATGGTGGATGGAAATCAGTGGTCAGTGCGACACAAAGTCAAACATTAAAGCATATCTTACCATAATCAATAAGAACTGCTATCCATATGCTGTTCCCTCAAGCAGTACTGCAATCAATGCATAATCACAACAAAGACAATGCTAATCATTCTCATATGATCTCCGATAGACTGTCAACAATCATTTGTGCTTAATTCAGAAACTGAGCTGAGTGGAAGCTGACTGGCTACTTAAAGGCTGTGCCCTTCGCTCCAGGTCCACGCCGCACACTGTTCTTGTCTCGTGACGGTGGGTGCGATCATGGCGTTGAGATGTTGCTGGGTGTGGCGTGTATAAGTCGGTCAAGGTGGGCTGCTCAGGTACATCTGCAGGGCAGGTGTGAAGATGAGGATGGTGCCCAGCACAGAGGCCAACAGGAAGGCCCACAGGAAGATGCGGTCTAGCACCTGGGCTACGAACTTCCAATCCTGAACCACCTGCAACACAGGACAACCGAAACACACACAAAAATTGCAGTTTACAGATACGGATTTTGTCCATCTGTCCATTTTCTGTCACTGCTTACCCTATTCAGGGTCATAGCGGGTCCAGAACCTGGTAGGGAACAACCCCGGACGGTACACCAACCCTTCACAGGGCATGCAGACACCTATAGGAAACTTGGTAACTCCAATTAACCTCAGCATGTTTTTGGACTGTGGGGGGAAACCAGAGTACACAGAGGAAACCCCACGACGACAAAGAGAGAACAGGCAAACTCCACACATACAGAGCCATGGCCGAGACTCGAACCCAAGTCCAACCACTGCACCCCCATGCCACCCCTACAGACTTTGTATTTAATGTAAACAATAATGATATCCATGTCAAAATAAGCAGAACTGAGTAAAATGCTGCTTACATTTCGGGGGGGTTAGGCTAACAGCTAGCATGGTGCTACCTCAGTCTCTTAAAAGCATGAATGTGTGTCTCACCTCCCTGATGAAGTGCTCCTTCTTGATGTGACGGGAGATGTAGCGCACAGAGCTGCAGGCCCTCTCCAGAATGTCCACCCAGGCCTCGTTCTCGTCCTCCCTCCCGGCAGAGGCCCTTTGGGACTCCGGGCTGCCCATCTCCATCTCAGGCTGGTGGTACCGGTCGGTGTGGCCCCGCATGCAGAGCAGCTTGGGCAGCCGCTGTAAGAAGAGGCTCTTCACCCATGGGGCCATGGGGTGATACGTGGCGGACGAGCGGTGGTGAACGTTGATGACGAAGACAGTGACGATGATGGAGAGCGTGACGAAGATCATGATGAAGAGGAGGTACTCGCCGATGAGCGGGATGACCTTGGAAGAGGTGGGGATGATCTCCTCGATGACTAGGAGGAAGACGGTGAGGGACACCAAGACGGAGGTGGAGAGAGAGAGTTTCTCGCCTTCATCGGAAGGCAGGTAGAAGACCAGAACGGTGAGAAAGGACAGACCCAAGCAGGGGATGATGAGGAAGAGCGTGTAGAACAATGGTAGCCTCTTGAGGATGAAGGAGTATGTGACGAAAGGGTATGAATACTGCCCATCTTGTCGACTGCCTCTCATTCCAGTGGCGTTGAGGATTTCCCACTCCCCATTATCAAAGAAGTCCTTCCGGTCCACGTGGTCATCCACCAGAACCAGGTCCACCATATTGCCATCATAGGTCCAAGACCCAAACTTCATGGAGCAATTCTGGCGGTCAAACGGGAAGAAGGTAACATCCATGGTGCAGGCGGACTTGTAGCTGGCTGGTGGCGTCCACGTGATTGAGCCGTTGTACTTCACGATGGCTTTGGTCATCAGAGAACCTTCGAAACGCCCATCAGCACTGTGGGTGTTTGCAGAAAAAGACCAGATGGAGAGGAGATAAACAAAAGGATAAACAAAACAAAGCTTCTGCTAAATGAAAGAAAAACATGAATGAACGAAATTTTACCGTATTTACTGTGGCTGGAATCGAAATATATCAACACTGTCAACGGAGGTGTCGTATAATTCGGTGAGCTTTTCCTCATTTAGAATACTATTAGGCTTTTTATATCATTATAAATTCATAAGAAACTGGAGATTAGAAGCTGGTGAGAAACAGGGAGGTGCTTCCTATAAGGCAAGCATTACAATATATAGAAATACATTAACACATTTCACAGTACACAGTGAGGTATATTGGGCATTGCAGTCGATATTGATGTTGATATCAGGAAAAAACATACATTTTGGATTCCATGGTATGATTGTTAAGAGAAAATGTGCAGTACTCTGTTCAAACCACGTGTCGTAAAATCATGAAATGATGAAATGGTGATGATCGAAATGTTGTGTGTAAATGTTCAGTACGCTGGAGAATCCTCAGTGGAAAGTGCAAGCTTACTTCTCGTACAAGACGATATCGGGCAGCCAGATGGTCTCCGAGGGGACCCTGATGGAGGTGATACCGCCATATTCCTCCGGGCTCCAGCGCAGCTTAAGATCGGTCCATTCCTGCAGTCACAGCCCGACTTAGCGCCAAAAACAGCATGACTAGCCCTCCGTCAGCGACTTCGCACTCACTGAAGCGCTCCAAACACAAGCCCCCTTCTCGAAATCTCTGCCCCATTTAATGTAACCAAGCAAAGACATTTCTCAATTACTCCAAATCTAACAGATTTCCTACAAAAACCTGTCCATCTGAAAGCCATAAGGACATTGTGTTTAATGCAGACAGAGTATTTTAAATGTTAATACTGAGTAGGTGATTAATGAAGACACCTGGGTGTGAAATGGGTGGCTGGTGACGAATGCGGTGATCGCTGCCCATTACCTGCCAGAGCCAGACGTTGGTCGTCATCAGTTGGTTCTTTTCATCCTACAGGCCAACAGACAGAGCGGTGCGTAGCTGAGAAAGTGGTGAAGCTGTACTGGTAACCAGTAACCAATAACCAGTAACCAATAGCTATCTCACGATAAACCAAAAGCCCCTCTGAATTCTGAGAGCATATGCTGACAGGGATAAGGGCCGTATATGAATTGGATGCCAGTCCATCACTTTTACCAAACACACTCATTGGTGGCAGGTGCCCCCCCCCCCCCAAAAAAAGAATTAATAAGGAATAATTAAGAGTGAGTTCCTTATCTTTCATGATGAATCCACGCATTACTGAGGCCAATCTGCTACACATTTCAGCACGATGATAGTACGTGCATCCAACAAATAGTGGAGTACCGTATCAAACATACTCCTTCTATCACATGGATTAGTTATTTTATTTTATTTATTTGGTTATGTTTAGCTGTGAAACTGCAGCATAAACAGTGATAATCTTACTTTAAACAATGAAATCCTTATTATTTTGAATCTCTTACATTGCATTCTTTCACTAAGTGACTGCTGCATGACGATAAACACTGTACAACACAGACGGTGAGTACTGAAACTCCACACACACACACACACACAGCGCGAGGACGGCATTCAAACCCCCAAAACCGAGACA
This sequence comes from Mormyrops attenuatus, assembly GCA_026777985.1. Classification (NCBI taxonomy): domain Eukaryota; kingdom Metazoa; phylum Chordata; class Actinopteri; order Osteoglossiformes; family Mormyridae; genus Mormyrops; species Mormyrops attenuatus. The sequence continues at coordinate 3,238,794 of JAODKC010000016.1, forward strand.
TGTGACGTATCGACGCTGCCCAGTGAGGCACGGCGCTTCCCGAAAGAAAACCGACACATTTAATCTGACCGGCGTATCTGCATTACGTGCAATTTATAAATGTGACCAGTAGAGGCCGGTATATACCTACCGTTTGAAGTTACAAACACATAAACAAATTAGAAAATATCAGCGTCTGTTTAAAATTCCATTAGGCAAGTTCTATTGGTTGTTTTCCATGTTTTGTAGCATTGGAAGTTTCTGGGATCCCTACAGAAACAGCTGAGGGCTTGTAGCTGGGCTTCATCCAAAGGCATTTCCTAAATGTCCCCATCGGTTTGGTATCGGCTCTCAAGCTCAAGGTGAGAAAAGGTATCATGAACGACTCTGCTTTTTCCGAGTCTGAACAGTCCATTTATCCACCTCCTGCATGCCACCTCAGAAAGCCTAGTCTTTTTATCACATTGTGTATGTTTCTGTATCAATTCATTGTTGCTTTATTGTTTCCAACAATGGAGCCGATTATGTATTCAGGATCTCCGATAAGGCCATAATACAATACTCCTAGAATGATATATTACAAAAAAAAATCCAGCTTTACAGAATTCAAGCAAAGTCCATTAAGCAGATGCTGATTAGACTTACTGGCAATGAAATACCAGAGTCTGAGTGACATCACAACAGAGCCGCTATTTCATTATCCAGCCCCTAATAGGGGCTAATGATATAATGATCTGATTCAGGAAATTGCCCCAATGTTAGATTCTTTACCTTCTACTGGTGGCAATAAATTGAAAGGTAAATGGGTGAGATGTAGATAAAAGCTGCGAGAACCTCTAATGTTCACCCCGGTGCAGGAATGGAAACTCTTCTCACCATTATGCCTGTTGAAGCACAATGGTTTCTGCTCGATGGACTGGCCAGATGAAAGCTCTCTGGGCCAAACCCTGAATGACCTCTTTCTGCTCTAAGCTGTGTTTTAAGTGCTGCAGCGACCTCGCTGGACACCATGCTAAGGATTCAGGGTCCATAAGCCCTCATAAGGCTTCCAAAGAATAGACTCCCCTCACAGACGTGTTGTGTGATAGAATGCACTTCAGCCCTTACATTTTTGCCTGTAAATACCATGTGGAGAGCTGCATCAATAGCTAGTGAAACTAAAAAAAACACACCTAAGAGTAAGAATGCGGTGCCCCCTATAGGTCGGAGGTGCTCCAACAGCTTTCCTACCTCCCCTTAATCACATGGAAGACTAATGCGGCAGTTACACAAGGCCACGGCCAAATTTACAAGGATCTGTCATTTGTTAGGATGTGAGGTCAAAGCCTTAAGTTGCAGGTAATTACCCTTGACATGGATCTCTCATGGTCACCATAGCGATCAGGCCTGTTGGGGATGTGCAGGCTTTGTCACAATCATTGAACCACGGGGTTTAATTTAAATGACTTGACTGAATATTTATAATTTCACCACAATAACTGGCACCAGCATTATGAACCCCATCTGCTGCGGTGCTGAATCAAAAACGAAACCTTAACCAAGGGTATCAACGTCCAAAGAATTTCAAGATTCATATTTCTGAAGGTACCGCTCAACTGGATGCAAGTTCAGGAATCCAGAAGAGGTAAGCATCTTCAGGTCATGGTGAAAGGAAGATTCCGTCAGGGCAGGTACAAAAACACGTGCAAGAGCAGTGAAGAACTGGCCTGTCTCGTCAAAGTTTCCTAAAACCCACATGATGCTAAGAAATCTGTATGTGCGTGTGACTCAGTGCATATGCAGCTAGGGAGTTAACAGAAACATGACCCCCTCCCTGGCAGATTCAGATCGCTCCTTCATCTCCAACAATATGGCTTAACGACACAATGCAGCTGATAATTAATGCATGTAAACCCCCTCTCTTTATCTCCCGGGCAACCATTTATAGTGCCAGAATCAAAGACAAAATCTATATAAACTCTTCCCGTAAAGATTAATGGCGTTTAAGCTTGTCGCGTTTTATCTTTCCGGAAGGAATTCTGCAAAATTATAGCTATATTTTGAAAAACAATCGATTCACTGCTTAGTAGAGAAGATAGCAGGCCCATAATTGAATGGAATAACTGCGATCAGACAGTAATGCATCCCAGGTTTTATGGGGTGCATATTTTTGACAGACAGATTTTAATGTATATTGGATCAGCAGAGTTTAATAGTAGAGCTCCTTCATTCATTAACTGTGACTAAGACGTAAAGCCAGCCCTGCAGTGCAGTGTTTCCCAATCTAATTCTCAGGGACAGTTCAAGTTTTTGCTCCCTCCCAGCTCCCTGCCAGGCAGGCCATATTTTTGCTCCCTTCCAGGTCTCGCTGGAGCAAAAAAATGGACTGTCTGCGGGTCCCCGAGGACTGGATTGGAAAATACTGCTATAGCATGTCATAAATGCTTTCTGGCACCTCATTTCACCTATAGTCACGTGTCATTAACCCAAATGCTCTTACCACGTCCACCAGCTGGGAGATTTTCAGGCCGAAGCGCACCGTGATGGTGTCATTCGCATGCTGGATGGGTCTCACCCACTTCTGGTAGCCATGGAACAAATTCCTCAGCAGTGTGTCCTCCATCTCGGCCAGAGAGGCGAACTCTCCTTGACCTGGATAGGAGAGGATGGATTGAGTGACTGACCCACCTAGGAACGAGCCCCAGACTCAAAGTGGTGAATAATTAAACAATGTGTCAGTCTCCAGGAAGGTAGGGTGGTGCCTGCAGACATGTCTTAGGGGGGAGGGCAGATTAAACGGTGTGTCATGACGAGCTCTCAGGACTGTACCAAACCAGCGACACATCCTAACACCATGTAGACAGAACACTCACTGGGCAATTCTGGCAGACATGTTTAATGAGGCCATTAGGGGGCGCCACAGCGAGCGGCGCAGTCCCCTCACACCTCTATGACCAGGGTTTGAGTCTCGGCCATTGCTCTATGCTTGCATGTTCTCCCCATGTTCTCATGGGGTTTCCCATTCCCCCCCCCCCCCCCCCCCAAATCCTGGGTTATTCCCTGCCTTGCACCTGTACCTTTGGGAATAGGCTAGAAACCCCCAGCTTGTTGCCACATAAAAAATGGTCCACATGCCACAGATCCTGTTACCTGATTCACAGTTTCACTGCTAAGAGTCGGCTGGACCAGGAGGGAGGAGGTGCTCGCTGAGAGCCCCCAGAGCTGCGATATTGCAGACTTTTAGCTGCAAAGCTAAGCAGCTGCTCCATAAATGCTGAGCGCAGCAAAACCTGAGGGGGCGGGAATCAATATGAAGAGACACAACTGCAGTGCTGCAGCCCTTACGCCCTCCCACTACCAGGCAGCCCTTTTCACAGACGTCAGTCAGCCGTGAATGGGGTATGGGAATGAATCAAAGGATCCATGTGTAGACAGCAAAGCCTAAGTGATCTATTTGGCTGCTACACCCGTTCTAATACACCCCAAAACGTGCATTAAGTGCACTTATACCAAAGACACAAATCTGGCAGACTGCCCCGACCTACTACCGTAAGATCTGACCTAGGCATGCAGAAGCACGAAGATGCCAAGTCTCTTCCTGCTACATACGAAGTAACTAGGCCTTGGAAACTTATCACGTTAACGTATAACGTTAATTTTAAAGTCATAACGCCTTATTCCTTCTTTGATGGCATATATCTGTCATGTTAAGTGTATTTGCAGTGGCTGTCAGGCTTCTGGTTTAATAGCCGTTAGCCAAATATGTTTTAGATTTAAGATCGATCACGTTATCGGGATGAAATGGTGTGTCCATCCTCTTGAGTCTGTAGTATTATACGCACATGTGGAATATGCTGTTGCTAAGGTGTGCAATAAAAAAAAAATATTGTTTAACATTCCAACATTCCAATAAGACAATGCCCTCTAGTTGTATTGCGATCTGTGCATCTTGCCTTTTTTTAAAGCATTGAATTTCAGCTTGTACTTGCTTGCAAGTCGTATTTTCATTGGAACGGAATACTCTGTACATCACTAGTTTAAGTTAAACCATTTAACAAACTTCTCATTATCACAAACTTGAAAGTTTTTTTTTTGAATTATTGTCTTTTTTTGTCAGGATCCATCCCTGCCTTGTCTGTCATTTCTCTATTTGGCCAGCAGGTGTCACTAGCCAACCCGTTCTATCCCCTGTGTTTCCTTAGGTTTAGCACACCCTTCACAATTCCTATTGTTTTCTCTTGTCTCCTAGGCCTCTGCCTGCTTGAACGGGCTGAGCATGACACTGAGAACCAGGCATCCCTAAACAAATGAGGTTGGAATTTTAAGTTTTAATATGAGTTGCAATTAATCACGATTAATCACATAAAAAAGTGTGAATTATTAATTTTTTGGTAACACTTTACTTAAGAGGACACATTTAATATAGTGACTCAGTTACTAATCAAAAGCAAATCTTTAACAAATAAAAAAACTATGAAATATATGGACAGTTATGATTGATTAATGATGAATGAACATGGGATCAGTACGTAACCAACACTTAGTTTCTAATTAATGGATACATTAAGTAAAAGAGTGTGTGCTACTACATTATTTGTGCTCCCTCAAGTAAAGTGTTCCCAGTTTTTTTTTTTGATCGATTTCATAGCACTATAAACAGCTTAAACTGATATTACTTTTAAGATGGAAAGAACAGTATGAGTTTTCCTACCATTTTCTGTATAGTAGTATAACACAAGTTAAATTCCCCAACGTATTGGGATGAACCCTGTCAATTTACAATAACAACGCAGTAGGTCTGTCCAGTCCCGTTCATTTCTGTATAGTAACATACCTTTCCTGATTTGGTTGCCTCAAAGAAATTATCAAAGGCACAGAAACACTGCCTTTGCTCTTGTGATTATGCTCGTTTCAAAGAGGTTTTCCTTACCTTATAAACGCATTTACAACAAATGATTATTTCACCTTGTGCAGGGGGGCAATGAGGGACACAAACAGCCTTTGGGCATATTTAAATACATACATTACATGTATTTTTAGAGAAAGGAAATATTTAGCCAAACAAACTACAAACAAAGGAGTCAAACACTGGTGACTGGAAATCTCCGTATGGTAGACAGCAGGATATTCTTAGTGATTCTTTTATGGACACATTAATAATTTTGCGATGTTAAAAACAGTGACAGGGCTTGGATTATAAATATCATTACAGTCAAGCTGTGCATCGTTAATATATAAAAACGCAAGATAAGCTATACGCGCACTTCTTGTGCAAGATATATTCAGAAGTAATTTTAGCCATAGTGGCACACGCAGCAGGCTTAATGTCAATGGATGAAGCCGTAAGTCAACATTACTGGGCCGGTTCCGGAGCTCACATTTCCTTTGGACAGTTCCAGTTCTCTGTCAACAGTTTCCTCCACCTGAGAACCTCAGAGGTGATGCTGATTCACAGCGAACAGCGACGGGAAAGGGATGGAAAGACCTTTAAACTGATCAGACAGGCGGAAGCATCCCAGATCGGTCCAGTACAATTCTGATGAGCCCGTGGGGGGTGCATCAAAGCCACTCGCCATCTGCTCACCCTGGAAGCGTTCTTTTGGGGGCAGTAAAAATACGATGTTGCCACTTTGTTAAACGTCCATCGAGCAGAGGGGTAAGTTAATCATCCTCTCGTTTTGGCTTCTTTTGGCAAGCACAACGATCGCAGCAAGCACTCATTAGTGAAACTGCCTGACAACCTAAAGAGGACTACGCATCTTAAACGAGGCAAGAGTAACACCCAAGCCTTCATTAAGCAAATAAACAAGCAATGTATAGCTTTGCTTAAAACGATCTACTCTACAAAAGTCACAATCATCTTGCCCACCCTCCACATCCCACACAGATCAATAGCTCACCCTCCCTTGTGGAACATCAAGGTCAAGGAACTATTTGTAAACTTCATTAATTCAGTAGCAGTGAAAGTCTGTGAAGGGGAAAACTTTATGGTGCTGACTTCCCTACTGAATCTGCGACGATGAGTATAAATAGCACACATACATTAACGACTCCTAATGTAAGGCCTACAGACTGAAGCATAAAACATTAATTAGTTGCTTACACGTTACTTGGTGGGGCACAAATAATGTAGTATTATGTTATTACTTGTGTACTAATTAACCACAGTCTTAGTTACATACCGATACAATGTTCATTTATCATTAATGAATTGTGACACATCTTAAACAGTTACTATATCTGTTAATATATCTTACTTCTGTAAACCTTTGCGAACAACTGAAGGACCAATGAATAACACATGTGAAATACTGTCCTGATCTCATGTTTGTTCATCATTAGTGAATCTTGATGCATCTTTTATCATAAGTAGCTACTATATTTGTTCATGATTTGTATTTCAGTAGTAACTGAGTTATTACTAAGTATTTGTGCCCCTTCAAGTAAAATGTTACCCATTAGTTATATACGCAGCCAATCTGTCCATTTTCCACAACTTCTATTCAGTGCAAGGTCACTTTGAGCCTGGAGCCAGTCCTGGAAAGCAAAGGGCATGATAGGCTACATACATACACACGTGCGCGCGCGCGCACGCACACACACACACACACATGCGCGCAGTAGGGTATACCTATCCTTATTGGGCCCACTCATTCACTTCTGTGGGAAAAATGCTAACGCTAACTATGACAACCTTAACCCCCACCCTGCCCTAACCATAACCATAAGTGACCAAGCAGAATACTAGAGTTTTTGCATTTTCAGTTTTTTCATAGCAGTCACTGATTTTTATAAAATAGAGTTTTCCCTTATGGGGACTAGGAAACTGGTCCCCATAAGGGAGAAAAACGGATATTTATCACGTTATGGGGACATTGTGTCCCCATAAGGATAGGTATACCCGCTCGCGCGCACGCACACACACACACACACACACACACACACACATTAGATTGTAGGACAGGCCCACAGTACCTAGAAGCAATCTATACAAACGCCCAGCTGCACACAGAGATCCAGGAGTAGGAATTAATGAGGATGTTAATAAGCAGGATTCCTCCTCATTTTCGTGTATGAAATTTCTAACAGGAAACAGCAGACGTTTGTTGGCTGGATAAAGAAACATTAATATCATTCAATTCCACCAGAAAACCTGGGATTATTTAACAATTGCATAAAGTTTCTGACATAAGTACCATTCCACAGCCCAGATACGTTTAACAAACTCAACTGCAAAACATAATGCATATTGCATTAAAACATATATTTTCAAAAAGCGTATTCCATTAAAAAACTTTTAAAAAGAACAAATGTTTTAACCGAGTTGCACATTCGTGTCTTAAGGAATAAACAATAGCAAATAATACCATGTGTGTGCTACAGAAAGCCTTCAAAGCTGTAGCTATATAACTCCATAGTATATAACCGAAGCTGAAAAAGTTATATATGATGGTGGACAGTGTCATTCGCGCAGTGCATTCTAACCGTTGTCGTTAGTAAGATAACCGAAACTAACGGCAAGTGTAAGGACTAACAATCGATGCGTTTAACACTACAAAGAGACCGCAAAATGGTGCAATAGTCATAAAAGGGGGTCTTGCCCCACACACTTACCCGTAACGGTGACCGAAAACACCGCACACAGCACGGACAGCGTCAGCTTCATGCTTCGGTTCCGCTGTCCTGGTCTGATCTAGCGCACCGGTATATATGGTAGGAAGGCGCCGCGCTTATAGCCGCGCACGCCGTAGGGAGCGCCGGCTGCTCTGCAGAGCAATGTAATGCAATGCAATGCTGAAACAATCAGAGGGTAAAGGCGTCGCTTTTGCAGGGGGACCGGCTTTGGGATGAGCGGTATGTCCCACTGGGATCAGTACGTCAGGATGCTGACGACGGAAAGGTGAGACGTAAATGGTGCCACCGACGGAGGGATGTCTCAAACGGAAAGGGGAGAACTGATCAGCCGAGAGCGCCGAGTAAGCGTGCAGCCGTACATTTAATTTCATCATTATTATTATTATTATTATTATTATTATTATTATTATTATTATTATTATGTCGACTTCTATTTGAATATGGTAAGGATCACGCCGGTATAGGACGTTTGCCGGACATTTAAACAGACGCGTCACTCGGTGGTGGTCAAAGTAAATAAATAAAAATGTTATATATCTATACTGAGCGGAAATATTGCAAGATGTTTCCGTGTGAACACCAAAGAAAAAGGGCGCTACAGACAAGTAGCGGCGGTGCAAACCTACGCATAATCCTAATCTGTGAAAATATATTTTAAAACCATTGATACACAATTTGCAGTAAACAGGCGAAAGGCACCTAAATGTGACACAAGCCGAAGCAGTTGTTTTTTTTTCTGGAGCTTTGTGTCAAGTTCAGTGGAAATTCTCTTTTGAGCCACTGGGGATCGCTGTGTTAAAGGCACAGTGAAACAGGACCGTCCTAATGTACTACTTGGGGAAATGAAATTCTGATCGGGTCTAAACTTTGACACCGATATCCTGCGTGACATATCACCGTATAGGGTATATGATATAAAATGACGTGGAATTTTACCTCCTTGTACTCAATGTAAGGATTAAAATCGCAATTGAAATGTTAATTTGGCATGTCAGTAAATTCTTTAAAGGTGATGCAATAGTCACCTCTTTAAAACCACAAGATGCACCATTTCCAATACATTTTACAGGCTGGCAGTTGAGTACATAATGGGTGAACAATGAAGCAAAGTCACGGCCGAATCTTGGCCTTCCCTTTAATTCTGGTTTAATTGCTGCTTATTTCATTGACTTTTTGGTGAGAGATAAATGCGATGCCGTCAGATGTTACAGTCCACTGTAACATCATTGTCCCTTTACGGGATCTGGCTGATGCAGCGGTTTGACGGATTCACATTTCGGTCCGCAGCTGACTCGACGCTTTACGGGAATCACCGTAAATACAAAATCCAGCATGATTTGAGCTTCAGTCTAGCACATGTAAGCATCGGAGCATTGGACGGATTCCTGTCTTGGCTGCTGCGTCCTCCTAGGGCCAACTGCAAATCTCCCAACGCTTTACATGCATTATATGCAGATTCTAATGTGAAATTATTGATTTGCTTGCCCACAAATTCATTTTGCTCCCTGTCCACTTCTACATCTAAATGTTTTGACAATTTGGTTGAAATGTTCACTTGCCCAAAGTATACTATGAAATTCTTCTTCAGGTGTGATTGGAGTGTTACTTAACAGTACCGCACACCGTAACCTTAATGTGAGGATTACTTCACAAAGATTTTGGTAATAAATGATTTTAGTAATCCAGGTAACCTCACGGATTAATTAATGCATAATGGCTGCTTTTGCTTCTAAAATATATTTTTAGAAATTCTGAAGCACCATTTAATAAATGAGCTTTTTTATTCAGTACTTCATTAAGAGCAAAGGCAGGAAATTAGCTAATTTTCTCCTGGATGGCTTAGAAAGCCCCCATTACCGGCACACACACATTGGCTCACTCTGCCTTAGGCTGTGAGTCTGTTTCTAAGCACTGAGACTATGTGACTATTAGCTAAGAAAAAATATTCACATTTATATAATAAGCCCTTACAGCCCTCGACAGTGATGTTACCCTGTAGTTCAGATGTATTTAATTTGCCATCTGTAGTTACTTCATGTATTTAAAAAGGCCTTTAACTGTAAAGTGGAGGAAACTCTTAATGTTTTTATTTTAAAAGCACAACCTGGTGCATCTGTGTGTACAGTGGATGTACCCCTGCCCTGTGCAGTCTGGCACCAGCATCTCATGTTCGCGAATGAGTGTATAATGTCTGTAAAACTTTCTGCACTGCTACGGCCTGTTAGCATGTGTACCATGCCTTTTGAAAACAGAAATATAAAGTGTGATTTGCAATTCTGGATCAGAAATGCTGTGCTTTTTTGTGCTCTAAAGCATTTAATTAAAGCAAAACATGAATAAATGATCAGTGGAGGGAAAACGAGTTACATTTTACTTGTGTACCAGATGCTTTTATTCATTGGTGCACATTTTTGAGAAGGCAGAGTCTGATTGGTCCCTGGGGAAACTGGAGCTTAGGGGTCTTGCTCTGGGGCCCAACAATGAAGTCACTCTGCTGAGAGCAGGATTTAATGTGACACAGGCGCAGCATCTTAGTCACATCTTAGCCACACACTGCCTCCGATCTGTGTACTTGCAGTGGCTGGGATGAAATCACTAACAAATGGCGCGATGCAGCTCAAAAAAAATAACAAAAGAAATACTAATGATCTTGAGCTGTGGATGGTTTTGATCCCCACTCTGCTCTAGAAAAGTTTCTGTCTTATAAGTAAATGTCCATTCATTTATTTTTCATATTTATTCTATATTAAGAAAATATATTTTAATAAGAAGAGGCATTAATCAGAGTGACTAGTAGATCTGTCATGCCCCCGTGTTTAATACAATCTATATACTTTTCATTTTCAAAACTTATTTATTCATCAGTGTTCTTAACACCAAAACTGCAGTTGAATTTACCCAGCACAGGTTTTCTCTATGCTTGAAAATTCTCACTGACGTAAATACGGTGATCATATTTATCTGAAAAAGCCGCGTGACATCTGGACTGTGGAGAATAAGCGATACGACTTACCCATACTGATGTGCAATGAATGAACGAAGGAGTTCTTTGTTGTATGTAATTTGTGGATTCTCTTCTGCCTGTTCACCACCTTAGCTACTGTGTGGTGACTGTACTGGTGACAAATGGCTGCCGTCACATCATCCAGGTGGGTGCTACTGTCATATTGGTTTTAGTGGCTCCCAGTTGCTTCTGTAAAGCACTTGGGGTATCTTGAAAACAGCTATAAGAATGTAACATTAATTCATTCACTTTGTACTAGTTTTGATCTCTGGACGAACATACTGATACAGTTTATTTTGTTGCTTGTTTTTTTATAGTTTATATTGTTTGGTGGCTAAAGTTGTTACAATGTTATGACACCAATGTAGTTTTTAAACCTGCAGCCAATAGCTTGCTGTTTTTGAAGCGAGCGAATCAGTGATTCAATTATTCGAATCAATTTAGTAAATGAATCACTAAAAAGAATCATTTTGTACAACACTACGGATCCACTAAACAGGGCAGGGGAAACACTGTGGCCCCTCCAACAATCTTCTTCGTTGGACAAATGAGTGGACAAACCTGGACGTATCGGGATCAGGGAGATGGATTTATTTGATGATCAGAGGTAGACACCCTGGGCATTTTGCATACTTTTCCTCAATCCCATTAAAGTAAACTGGGGCTGATTAGGGACGCGCCCATCCAGGTTTTCCACTGCAGTTGTTTCAGGCAGGCAGCTGCCGTGGCCAGACCTTTGCATTTATTTGTTAAATAATCACCTTTCTAATGATACGGAAGCAGTCGCATGTGGCCTAGAGACCTGCAATTAACTTGCAATTAACACAATCTCAACAGAAATGAATGGCAAATGCTAACAGGAATAAGGATGATGACTTTGTTTCTACATGGACAGAACATGGTTTCTCGTGTGATACAAGTGATAAGTTTATCATCTTATATTCATAATTCTGTATGTAATCTCAATGTTGAGGGGAAACTGCCTTTACGTTTGGTCAGTTGATGAAAAATGTCCATCACTTTGTTGCTTCTTTATTTGGTCTTTTTGTCTCTGAAAGCACTTTCACCCCCAAAGGAGATTCAGAAAAGACAAAAGACTGTATTTGACCTGGAGCAAAAATCTGTGACCTTTTGATGAACAGCAGGGTTCCTTTCAGTAATAAACACTATCATGCTCCCCGGGACAGACATATAAATGTCTTTGAAATAAATCTACAGCAGTTTAGGACTGAGATATGACATTAGCAGGGAGTATCCCTAAGCATCACTCGTCACTCGCATCACCTCAGCAAAGTTTTTGTGACCACAGTGTCTATTAATGCGAGTCTGGCCCTTTAATTGTGATAGTGGGGGGGCAGTATTTTAGAGCTGCCGTTGGACCCCCTATCCATCACATCAGACCACCTACTGCCTCGAGATGAGCTGTAAGAGGCACTATTCAATTAGATTTCATTTGATTCCTTAATTAAAGTGCAATTGGAGTTCAAAATAGAACATTAAATAAACGTTATACAAACGTATTAAATCTAAAAAGCTCGAAAACTGCAGGGAGAGCAAAAACTCCCTTAATGGGCCAGAGTAAAGCTGGTGAGAGAGCCCCCTTTCAGTGTGGGGGGGGGGGGGGGGGGGGGGCCGGCGGCCCGGGGGCGCGGGCGCACGGGAGCGGGCGGACGGGGGGGGATGGTAC
>JAODKC010000016.1:3271728-3297564 GCA_026777985.1 Mormyrops attenuatus
ATCCTGTCCAGTGTGTCCCCTGCCTCATGCCCTGTGATGGACTGGCATCCTGTCCAGTGTGTCCCCTGCCTCATGCCTTGTGATGGACTGGCATCCAGTCCAATGTGTCCCCTGCCTCATGCCTTGTGATGGACTGACATCCAGTCCAATGTGTCCCCTGCCTCATGCACTGTGCTTCTTCAGGATCACCATAAACCTGTACTAAATAAAAGATGATGGATAAGTGGATGACGTGTAATGTTTCAGTTCACCTGCTTATTCAAAACATGGTGCAAGTTTGTGCCAAGCATTTTGCAGTTTTATGGCCCAGAAATTATACTGGTCTATAAATTTCTTCCCTGCAGTGGTGTAAACGTAGTAAATCTTTGTGAACATCTTATGCAGTCACGACACAGGAATGCTTTGTAACTGACAAAGAAGATCAGTTTGAGAAAATGAGTATGATTGGCTATTACGGCATATTGTAAAGTCAGTACTTGCAGCCACCCCCTTTAAGGTTGTGATAGTCTGGGTAATCACGTGGCCTATAATAATGTCCCGCACTTAAATCACTAGCATAAACTCCCCAGCCGCTATACACCAGTATCACTCGATGAGTTTACGGGAAGTGCCGGCATGCCCAGCTATCTAACTACACTGTCATTCCTTTGCATCACCTTCTTTTGTCGAGAGGATTTACTGCTGTAATGTAAAAATCTGTGTAGATGACAATAAAGAGAGTAAAAAGCGTGCTGTTGCCGGATTACTGAATGGCTGCGGCTACAGTTATGGGATACTGACAAACCACCTGCCGTGTATTGATAAAAGTAACTGAATGTACCCAGTTATGATGAACAGGCATGATGTTTGTGCCCGTAACCTGCCCGATTCCAGTGCTTTACCTGACGGGGCTGTCAGAGGTAAAGTGGGGGCATCACCTAACTCAGTTCCCAAAAGCGTCAGATCTTACTAATTTATCCAATTTTGTCCAAGAACAACAGCCTATTCATCAGTCTGGGGTTAACGGTTACGAAAATCCGCGTCGTGCTGAATACATTTAAGAGCTTTTAATGGGAAAAGAACATCATATTTTGAAATGTTAAAAGTTTCTACATTGGGTATTCATTCTGTACAACAAAACAGTGTTTAGATCAGTATATAAAATATGAACTGATTTAGATTAAGACGTCGTCTAGTTTTAAATGTGACAAGACAATACTTTTGTTATGCAGTGCGAAACTAAATACTGACAATGCAGGTAACAAGCAGCCTAATTCGCAGGTTTCAACTCCATTTTAAGATCTTTCCTTGACAGCAAATTAAGGACAATGTTGTCTAAAGGCATGTTAAAACATGGACGCGGAAAAACGGTTCAGCAATGAAAATCACTTGTTCGGTCAAAAGCAGAAATTATAATTTTTTGCAATACATAAATATTTATACAATACAATAAAACATCATTTCGTTGGACGGCTAGTGGTTGATCGTACTCCAAGCGCAGGAACACTGTAATACACAGTAATAGTCATTTCTAGAAACAATGCAGTTAGTGTACATCTTAAATTCCGTCTGACAATTTCCGTCTGCACGCCGTCCCTGCGTTTGCCTATATGCACGTTAATAATGTTGCTCGAAGGTGCTTACCTTGTGCCATCAGTGCCAGAAAAAGAAAAATTAAAGTCTGTTTTCCCGTTGAACTCATTTGGGGCAGCATCTGCTCTCTATTTTAATTATTATTACTATTATTGCTAAGGTATGCGGGTGAAAGTTTCTTCTGCCGATGGAGATGGCGAGCTTGTCAGCGCGTTTTCTGGGATGAGAAGTTGGCCGAGTCCCTCCCCCATGGACGCACCCTCTCTCCCGGGCTCCTGCAATGCACCGCGTCCTCCCCAGACAAAGTGCCGTCAGACAAACGCCTACTGGGGGGCACCATCCCAAAGACTGAAAAGAAAGGAGCGCTTTTTTCATTCTTTATTTTTTATACCTGTATTATGTGATAGATTATATTTGCACGGCGAGTACTGAGTCGTGTGTGTGAAATTTATGTACTCTCCAGTTTATTTTCATATTTATTTATATTTTATATTAGGCCTATGGCTGAGAGAAAAGTGAACTGAGGCGTCTTTGGAAATTTGAGCTTTATATGCTAGTAACTTTCAGAGGGACCGCTGCATGCGGTGTTTGGACCCTTACACTATGTGTGTATTCTTGTTTATTTGTTAGAAAGGGGTTACCGGTTTAAGCAACCTTTTTGATGCGTTTAAATCATTTTCATTAAGAAACAGTAATAGGATTTAGTGAGCATTGCGCGTATGTTGTGCGGTTTTCAGCACATCCTTTAGTTAGTTGTAATCTGCTTAGTTTATAGTGGGTACGAGATTACGTTTGACCTCGATTTCATAAATATTTGCCTCCCCTTTTGATTTATGGGGTTGAGGGGGAAAAGCTCCATGGATAAAGGCGTGATTAATTTTCTTTTGAAAGTGAAAATGGATCGTTTGTCTATTGTTAGGTGCGGGAATACATAACTCACAGTTACGGTGTGCTCCATTTGAACTGGAAATTTGGAATTTCTGAATTCCTAGTCAAAAATTTCAACTGGAATGCCCCCTTAAGATGGAATTCCGAATTGTCAAGTCAGAATAACTTCTGCAACCCCGACCTCAGAATCCAACATGGCTCTGCCCTTCATCAACAGAAGTGAAGTCTGTATCTATATACTGTTTATTAGCAATTATGTCTTATTTGTGTCTCATTAAATCAGTCGTACACACAGTGCTGTCCAACCGCTATCTGTGGACATATTGCTACGGTGTTTGTATCCGCAAAATACCGCTTAATGGGTTGTCAACTGGTATTGCTAACACTGGCTAACAGTGAACCTGGCTAGACCGGGAATTGCTAAATGGATTTCTAACTTTGTTCACTGGAACGCGGTTAACTTGGGTGTGATGTCACTTCCACCCTCCAAGGTAAATGCGACGCAGCGAGAGTCCCAACTCGGAAAGTTGGTGGAACCTCCACAGCCCTTGCCTCAGACTTCAGGATGGCCACACTGTCCGTCAGCAGTAAAAAGCTGCAGTAATTATCTGCTCATACTGCAATCCTGGCTTGTTGTGTCTCATTAAATCAGTCGTGTACACAGTTCTGCCCAGCCTCTATCTGTAGACGTGGCACCATGTTTGTATGTGCAAAGAAATGCCATGTAACACGTTATCATCTGGTGCAGATAACAATGGCTATCCTGACTAGTTCTACTGGAACGCAGTTAACTTGGGTTTGACATCATTGCAAGCTCCTGCTTCCAAGGTAAATGAAACTCAGCATTAGCCCAGGGGCAGAGGAGGGGTCTCATAGCAGAGAGGGCTGACACAAAGAGGGCCCCTCAGTAATATTTGCCAAGCTGGGGAGGGAGGATTCTTGTTAATTGCTGTAAATTTTACATGATCATGTGGTCATCTGTCATCGAAAGTGGCACTCACAAAAATCTGCTGGCCAGCAAGTGGAGGGAGGGGAGGGGTCCTCTTCTGAAAATTCGCAGTGGGCCCCCCTGGAGGGATGGGCGCCCTGCCACCCTGCCATACTTAGTTACAAGATGGATGGATAGACACTACATACCATACTGAAGCTTTTTCTGTATCTGCTCACATTCAACCCCCCACACGTTATATAAAGACGTATCACATGTCCGGATAGTTATATGGCCACGCTTTACCCGATGGACCATAAGCTGACTTTAAGATTGCCGGTATTCCATGAATGAAGGTCAAAGTGTGTTTAGTTTTTCATGATGTCTATGTCTGGTGTCTGTTACATTTGTTAGCTTCATTTTACAAAAAAAATGAATTCTGAATTTGAGCAGAAATATTCTTCATGAGTCTGTGCACTCTTGTGATTAAACAGAGTGTGAATGTTCTCCAGTTATTTTTTAACGCGCTCGGCCCTTTAAGAAGCATTTCTGGTTGAAGCTCTGTGCTTAGGCAGGGGCAGCCAAGTCGTGTGCCAGCACTAACTGCCCCTCAGGACAGCAGGCTGCAAAATGGTCTGCATATGTCCCTGAAGACAAATCCCACTAAGCTTCAGGGCAGCGCTGTCGTTAGCGATTGTCGCGCAGCGGTTCGCGGTCCTGCCTCTGTACTCTGACAGCTGCGTGGGTGACACGCTTTCTGTGTTTGCTGCTATGCCTTCCCTCTCTGGGCTTCCTTCACCGCTGACCCTTCAGAAAAGAAATATAATTAACTGACAGCTTTATGCTAATAGCTGTATGCGATAAGATATAATAGTGGGGCCCTTTATCATGGTGGCAGGCTGCCTTAGTGGGTAGTAGTGTTACGCTTCCAGGGTTGTGAGTTCAAATCCCCCCTCCTCTCTGGATGGGTGAAATGTGACAGAACTGCGTCTGTTTAACCATAAAAAGGTTGGTCACTTGAAGGACTCCAGTAAGCACTGTGAATGACCATTACTTGGTTAATTAATTTTAAATGATTAATTAAAGAAGTGCACCTTCTGACCCTCATATACCCAGGACACAGACCACCGTTAAATTACCCGGGTCTAAATTTCTCCAGCCCCGAGTCTCTGCCTTACCTCTTCCATTTTACGGTGTGTCTCAGTAGTTTTTAATGTTTAAGGTTGAATATGGGTCGTAGCAGCAAAATGGAGGGAAAAAGAGTGGAAAACGGCTTTAAGTAAGATCAGAATCACAAAGAATGGGGCCACTGGTTTCATCGCTGGTTCCGGGCATGGAAGCCAATACCGCTGGCCATTCCATTGTGAGTCAATTTCATTGACCGTGTTCTCGCAGGTATTTTTTATGTTCAAATGGTAAACAAAGTGACCACTTTGAGTTTTCGGAACTGAGCATCCAATAGCATGGGGGCCTCCGGCTTAGACGCGGAAAAGCCGGCAGTAGAATCGGAAGATTAATCACCAAGACCCCATTTTCACAGAATTTTTTATCTCATGACTATAAACGTCTTGGGCCAAATTTGTTTCTTTTGTGGCTCTTTGTCCTTTTAATCCTGATTACAGTAAGTTTGGTGCTACTGTAGAAGTCAAGATGCAAACCCCTCAGATTTAGGCACTCGGTGCAAACCGCTGACGATCCTACTCTTTTATTACTATGTAAAATCTTTTTAAGGTTTGTTGTTATAGTGACAAAATGGTCGGTGTGTTGGACTGAATGCTTCAGGTCAATGCCTAGGATGACTGTTTCACAGGGTGGCGTAAGCCTCGGTGAAAAATGCAGTCAGGCTGTGAAGAAAGACAAGAAAAGGAAGGAAGATGAAAGGAGATGAGATCCACTGGGGGGGTCCGTTGGGTTTTGTGGGTCGGCCCTGTCCTCTCCTTCTGCCTGCCTCGGTCGCTTCCTCCTGTACTCACGTCAAACCTTCAAAAATCCTTTTTAATCTTTAAAGCCAGACTGTATCATCAAGCATGACTTCCTTGAAGGGGTGCATCATGGGATTGCCCAACCTTAAGAGGATCTTTAATAAGTCATGGGGAGCGTGGGTAGCTGGCCCTGGGCGGGGGCCCTCCGTAAAGACCCGCGGCGACAACAGATACAAAAGCCTCAGAAGCCAAGGAGGCTGGGATTATCGTGGACCACTGAACGCTGCCAGTGCAGGGTAACGTCACACACTGCAACTCTGACGCCATATTTACGGCATCGTCCATTTGCTGTGTTTTCCTCTAATTGACAAAAAGCAGCTCAGAAGGTTCTAATGCAGAAAAAGCCCTAATCATAAAGGTCCGAGGTCATTTGGAAGGACGCTGCTAAATGTTGTATATTTGGAAGACAGTCTTGCAGTGACGCTGTTTATGCAAAGGCCCTCTCTTGGAATAAAGCAATGAAAATGAATGTTCCAGAATCGAGTGAAGATGACAGTGATGGATTTTAAAGGACAGGCATGACACAGTGAATGGGTCTGTTCGATCAAACAGGAAGTTTGAAAGTCTTCCTCGGGTAACCAAGAAGTCCTTCCTGTTTGTTCTCCTTGCACCGCCGTGTCGCTCAGCTCGATTATCCCCCCCCCCCGCCATCTCTTCTATTTAATGTCAAACCCTGCTGCAAATCCGCAGCAGCGACTGTAAGGTCACTGAGATTTGTTCAAACGTATTTGAGAAAATACCTCCAATCCAGACAGGTCCCGGCTGACCTAATGTAGCTTGTAAATAAGTCTGCAATGATGCTATGGCAACATGCAGCCAAGGCACAGACCCGAACCCTTAATTCGGGATCCCTTCCAGTAGATTTGACACCAAAGCAAGGGCACTAGATCATGCCTGACGATTGACATGGAATGATGTGATTTTGAATTGAATGCACTTGTGGATATATGTATGTGTTAATACCTAGGTATTGGTGTTTGTATATGCATGCCTGTCCCTGTAATTCTGGCCACTGTTTGTGTAACATGTGATAGTATTATGACATTTTCCATGTCGTATATTTTCGTCCCACACTGCTCTCCTTCATTTCAACTCTGTTGCATCATGGTTCTTCGTGAAGAACACAATGCTGGTATTTGAAAGTGCATTTTAAAGACACTACAAAAATAAACCCTTTTAAAACATCCCAACCATGTAGATGGCATCCGATTGGTTAGTCTGTCTGCAATCCTGCGAGAATTTTATTGGCTTCCCTCTTTTGCTCTATTTCTCTGTGGTAAAGTGGAGTAGTAACATATTCTCAGATCTACTAAGCGTCTTTGTATTCTTTTAGGGAAAGGGGCCAGAAATGCAAGCAGGGTGTAAATATTGATAATTAATGGAATATGGATAGAGAGGCAAATGGACATGTTCAGCTAAGAGAGGAGGAATGCACTTCATCAATATTGATCGCAGATCTGGCGTACAGCATAAATTGAGCTGTGCATTACAAGCATCAACGCGGAGCGTTAAGGAAGCCCTAGATTAGAGCAGCATGGATGGCCCGCTTGACTCACTGCAGGCCACTGTGTAGCATCACGTTTCATTATGTTTTGTTGTACTGGAGGTTCTGATAAACCAGGAAGAAATGCTTTGACTGTATTTAAATGTATTTAAATGGCGGGGGGGTTTCTGAAGCGTCAGGCGGCAGCATGGGGGAAAAGGGTTTCCTGAAATTTTGTTGTGAGAGCCCGGTAATGAGATGAGCATCGATCGCAGATAAAAGGCCATAAACACAGTGTTTCCTGGCGTACTTTGGGGCATCGAGATGCCCAGTGCTGGTCAACCCATTAGGCATCATAGGCAACTGGCCTCCTTTTCAAGGGGGTGGGGCCTTTAAGTGGGATTATGGCTTCCTATTCCGGGTACGGGGCCTTTAACTGGGGAAACAGCCTGCTTTTCCGGTGGAATAGGGATGTTAATAAATGGGACAGAGGAAATTCAAACTACTTAAGAATCAAAAGTGAAAAATTGCCCAAGCACAGCTAGATATTTTTTCAGGATGTTACGCCGATGCAATGGAGGAGGAACAATCTGCAGGTTCCCTACTGGGGAACTGCGGTTTATACAATATGGGCCCTGCTGCTGTTACTGTAGGAGAAGACTCAGGTTGGGTTCTAGGTGGGAGATGTATTCCGTTTTCCTGCCCCTTCATCATTTTGTCCTCCTTAACAGCAGCTGTACCCTCCAGAGTGTTTGGTTCTGGGGTAGGGGGACCTATAGAAGTAGAATTAGAAGAGTGATCACTATTGTTCAGGTTGAGAGAGTTATTGACCATATTATTGATTGGACTATGTGCAGTATATTGGACCTGTGCCATAGCTAGGTTAGGCCTGCCAATCCCGGGAGGACTAGTCATTGGAGGCCTGTCATGTTGCTGTACTTTGGCCCAGATGATACCTTTAGTTTTATCAATAGCCTCAAATTTTTGTTTCTTTTGATACCTCTTTTTGGCCCATTTAATTGCCACTTCCCATTCCTTTTGCTTCGGGTACTTTATTGTGGCTATAAGCACTTGTCTAGTCTGTACATAATGTTCCCGCAATATATGCAGATTGGTGTCCATCCATTGTGTTAGCCATTATTCTAGCTGCTGTCCCATTTGTATGTACAGCCAGTTTTATAAGTTATGTGAGTTTGGTTACTTGCTTCATCTTCCCTACTGGGAGTACATTGGTCTGCAATGACTCCTCCACTGTCATTAAGTGATGTGAGATTTGTATTAATTTAAAATAAGTTTTGGTCGTTTGTTTGTCAAAGCCTATTGGTGATGTGGTGGTTTCCCTGCACATGAGATCTGCTAAAACAGTGTGACCCGTTAGAGTCCAGTACTGAGTCATGGCGAGTCTGGAGCCCATCCCAGGAAGCAAAGGACCCATTAGAGTCCAGTACTGAGTCCTGGCGAGTCTGGAGCCCATCCCAGGAAGCAAAGGACCCATTAGAGTCCAGTATTGAGTCATCGCGAGTCTGGAGCCCATCCCAGGAAGCAAAGGACCCATTAGAGTCCAGTACTGAGTCATGGCGAGTCTGGAGCCCATCATAGGAAGCACGGGACTCGTTAGAGTCCAGCAGAGGTGGAAATTTCAGGTCCAGAAAGTACAAATCCATACCAAGATTTTGTTTCAGCCAACCAGTTGAGTACTCTGTGGCTGTGAATCTTTATGCTCAACTGGTTTGTTGAAAGTAAATCATGGTCTGGATTTTTACTTTCTGGACCTAAAATTGCCACCTCTGGAGTCCAGTACCGAGTCACGGCGAGTCTGGAGCCCATCCAAGAAAGCAAAGGATCCATTAGAGTCCAGCACAGAGTGATGGCGAGTCATGGCAAGCGCACATTCGAAATCCATTGATACCTTGCCGTCTGGCTGTACAGCTTCTCCCCAGGTTACAATGTTGTTATGTTACGGCAAACCAATCGTAAGGTGAAAATATTGAAAGGCGAAAATGCATTTTAATACAGTACACCTAACCTAAGAAACATCACAGCACAGCCTAGCCTACCTTAAACATGCTCAGAACACTTACATCAGCCTACAGTTGGGCAAACTCATTAACACAAAGCCTATTTTATAGTGAAGTGTAATTTATTAAATAATGTACTGAAAGTGACATTTACCCATCGTAAAGTTGAAATTCGTATCATAACACGGGTGATTGTAACCCAGAGAGCATCGGTATAGACGTTTCATTTTCAGTTTATCTGCCCAGTTACTTGTACACCTTTTTGCTTGGTACACTCACCTGCTGCTATTACTGTTCACTCCAATTCATACACTGTTACTTCCTCACAGAAATTGTCCACCCCCACCCCAAAACCTTCGGCTGGCCGCTTCCCTGCGGATTATCCCGCTAGATGGTTGCGGGGGAGACCAAAGAAGGTTGTGGGGGGTGACTCTTCAGTTTATGTAACACAATGACATTATCAAATGCCACATGCCGCCTTCTTTGACCTGATGGAAATGTTGGTTTTGCCCCCCCCCGGATGGCATTTACCGCTATCCCCGCCACAACTGTGTAAATAAACACAAAATCCCCCAAACCTTCATTCCTTGTGCCTGAAATGGAAAACAAATGCTAGCCCGTGTGTATTCCCAGTCACTCCAAGGAAAATTCCCAGTGTCTCCAGGAGGCAAAAATAACTTGCTTGGAGTTCAATACTTATAAAACATGCCCCAGTGGCACATCCACACACACATGGATGAAATGTGCATTAAACAACAAAGAGGCAGGTCCCCCGAACGCTCTGGGATTAGCTTGAGTGTATAAGCATTTAATTCCTTTATACACTTTATGCGACAGTGAGGGCTATCTGATCTGGTGCATTTCATTTACTTATATCCAGACATTCCTTCGTTCTCGATCTGCATACTCTTTTTTGTAGAACAAATGAAGAGCTTCCATAAACAAAACTAACGCAATTCACATTTTCATTCAGTAAATGTGACAAAAAAGACGTGGCAGTACAGCTGGTAAAGTGTTACGGGTTTATTCGTCAGACAAAACATCAGCGGTTTTGACATTTTACACGAGCCCATTAGAAAGCCGCTGGAATTCAGTAGGAAGGAATCACAACCAAGCCGAAATTCATCCTTCAGAGGAAAATGTCTATAATCCCAGGCTACATAGTAACAGGCTGTTTGTTGTTGTTCAGTACTATTGTTTATGTTACCTACTGTTACAATTGTCAATATTCTCTC
The DNA here is from genome assembly GCA_026777985.1 of Mormyrops attenuatus. NCBI lineage: Eukaryota > Metazoa > Chordata > Actinopteri > Osteoglossiformes > Mormyridae > Mormyrops > Mormyrops attenuatus. Next base: position 3,281,835 of record JAODKC010000016.1, read on the forward strand.
GATGCTGCTAATTCTTTGAAATTTTGACACAAGTAAACATTACATTTTAGTAAATTAACTTGAAATTGACATTAACAACAGCCAATAATCTGAATTACCTATACTGATCTCAATATTGGTAACATTTTTTAGAATGATACATGTTTTATTTTTGCTTGAGTAAAGATTTACACATACCACATCAATGTGAAATTTACTAGTATTTTTCTGTCTAGGATCAAATCAATCAATATTTTGCTACCAATATTTTGCTACCAATATTTTGCGTGCTTATGATACTATTCTGTGTGTGTATAATATGGTTTTGAGCCTGAGTCTTTCCTGACTGTGAAATACTCAACAATCTGTTACCCAAACGATGACAACAAGCAATGAGTGCGGGAACAAAATTACTGAAGTGACTCAGACTGAACTGTCTGAGGGTCACAAGCATTTCTGAGCCACAGGAATATCAGAATCGATACTTTGTGTGCCGGTTAAAGGGTGTGGCTGGATGGTCTGCGTGGAACTGCATGACATACACATTCTTATGCAGTAAAGTGTCTCCCAGCTTCAGTGAAAGTTCTAAAAGACTACGACCAACAAGTATGGGCCCCAACAATGTAGACCGGACTCCTTCAGGCAAACCGCATGTGTCTGTGGTCTGTTTTTATTGCTTCTATACCTTTTCTGAATGCCTGATTCCTGTGCTTAGAAACCAAACACAGAAACTGTAATATATCACAGAAGATACAGATATTGGACTTGGAGGTTTTCTGAATAGTTCTGTCAATTTAAAATACATTCCCCAATAGACATCTAAAAAATAAAAACCTTCCCTCAAAACATGAATCCATGTATTCTATTGCTTTGATGTATAACAGCTGGTCACATTTAATGGATTTCTGAAGTTTGACTCTCCAAAGTGAGGTCAGAAGTCAGATCTCAATATCAGGTTCGGGCCATTGGAAAAAGAAAATGTTAATATCTTACAAAAGAAAAAGTAAAACATGGAGCGAAATTTGTGGTTTATTACACCTGGATTTGTAATACATAGTGTTTGCCAAAGGAGGTCCTGAGGTTATCTATGGATATGTGACTTTGACTCGGTTACAAAGGGTGTCTGGGCTACACTGTTCTGGCAAACGGGTGAAGTATTCTGCTTACTGGTCAGCGGCTCCCAGTGAGCTGTAGCTCTGAAACAGGGGCTGCATGAACAGACCCATGGTACCAGTCATGCAGACCAGGACAAATATCCACAGGAAGAGCCGGTCAATCACCATGGCCACGTACTTCCAGTCCTCAATGACCTGGAGCAGGAAGCAGTGCTTAACTTAGCAGTTTGTTCAGGTGCCATGAACACTGAGATGGATGTTCTTTAGGATGACATGAACACAGAGATGGATGTTCTTTAGGATGACATGAGCAGAAATGGATGTTCTTTAGGATGACATGAACACAGAGATAGATGTTCTTTAGGATGACATGAGCAGAAATGGATGTTCTTTAGGATGACATGAACAGAGGTGGATGTTCTTTAGCATGACATGAGCAGAGATGGATGTTCTTTAGGATGACATGAACACAGAGATGGATGTTCTTTAACATGACATAAACAGAGATGGATGTTGTTTAACATGACATGAGCAGAGAGATGGTTGTTCCTTAAGGTGACATCACCACAGTGCTCTTTAAAACAATATATACACAGAGATGCGTATGAATAGAGAATTATTATGACTAACATGCATTTTGCTGTCAGTCACCTGCTCTACCCAAGCATGCTTCGTAGACCTACATTTGACTCTGCAGCAGTTACACCCCGATCCCATGAGAGATCTGCTCATACTCACACTCTCAGCATCGTCCTCGCTCTTCATCTGCTCAGCGATGTACCGCACCCCATCCACAGCCTGCTCCACATCCACGTTGCACTTGACGGTCATCCTCTTCCTGAACTCTGTGTTTTCCGGGAGGTTGCTTATCTTCCAGCCAAACCTCTTGGCCGACTCCTCGTTGATGTAGAGGGATTCTGCCTCGGCCTTCCCCAGCTTCAGCTCGGAGCGGGCTCTCTGCTGCTGCTTCCGCCGGAACCTCTCCCGGACATTGGAGGTCCTGGGCCTTCGCATGAAGAGCAGGGTGGGCAGCTTGTGGAGGAAGGTTCTCTTGACCCAGGGGGGCATGGTGTGGGTACTTGGTGAGCGGTGGTGCACGTTGAGCACGCAAACGCCAGTGACGATGGAGAAGGTCACCAGAACCATGGTAAACATCAGGTACTTGCCGATTAAGGGCACAGCCAGTGAGGTGGGGGGTACTATCTTGGAGATCAGGAGCAGGAAGACAGTGAGGGCCAGGAGGACAGAGATGCAGAGGGTCATCTTCTCGCCACAGTCAGACGGCAGGTAGAAGACCAGGATGGCTAGTGAGGTTATGAGGACACACGGGATGATGAGGTTGATGGTGTAGAACAAAGGCTTCCTCTTTATGATAAAGTCATAGGTGATGTCCAAATAAGTGATATCATTTGGGTCCTCATTTTTCCTCCCCGGTAGAGACACAATGTCCCACTCACCACTGGGTGTGAAGTCGTCCCGGCTAGCGAAATCGCTAGTGAGGATGAGGTCGATCTCCGTGTGGTCGTACGTCCAGGACCGGAACTTGAGCGTGCAGTTCTGCTGGTCAAAGGGGAAATCCTTCACTTCTATTTTACAGGCGCTTTTGTAGATAGCTGGAGGCAGCCAGAATATATCCCCATTGCTGGAGACCACGGCATTGCAGTAGAAAGACACTTCATAGGTCCCATCAGCACTGACAGAAGCAGAAACAGACAAGGATTACAACCATTCAGATGCGGATTCATGTCTTCCTCTGAAACAGGGAGAAAGACGTTTTACCAGCTGCGAACAATGTTAACCAAGCATATGACTGAATTTTTAGTAGATGCACTGCAGATATTTTACATTTCAGTCAGTTGGCTCCTTAGAGTATTATCTTGTTAAAGCACAGCATTTTTTTCCAAACTAATTTGCTTTTAAAATCATTCTGTTGGTCAGAATAACAGAATATGTGGTCTGCCGCTTCAAAGAAGGTATAATGGAATCTGACACCACCATAGTTAGGATAATCGAGCCTTTTGACTGTCTCCTCCATCCAGTTTTTATGAGGCTACGTTGCAATACCTCCAGAAGCCCACAGTCAATAAGCACGATGAGTGTCGCAGAAGGAGTACCAACGGTAAGCAGATGCACCTACAGTGAATCACGCAGCGGAAACCAATGGCCTGTTTAACAAATGTGTGACTATTTTATTCCGAATTCTGGACACCTTATGTGCTGCTAACGTTAGCTTAGCATCTTCAGCCCATAAAAGGTATAATTTGGCCCCAACTTCAAGATCTAGATCAGTGATCATGCAGAACCCCAAGAACACGAGGTTGACCATGACCCATGTGAGAGAATGGTCATCATTAAAAGGAAGTCTGACTTGGAACAGGAGTGGATTCTGAAGATCACCAACCCGTTCCATCTTTAAATCACTAATTGCAGTGCCCTGGTGCCTATCCCTAGTAAACACAGGCTAGTTACATTTCACTTAACAGGGCACAAATAATGTAGCATTATGATGAGTTATGTGCGTGCAAAGTGTGTTGGTTCTAAATTGTATTTTTGAACTTCAAACCTTGTTAAGCATTTTTACGTTAACCATATTGATTCATAATGTGCATTACCGGGTCAGTCCGGTTCAACTTGCGATCTGGCCTTTCAGAACACCTGTATGCTTTTTTAGACATTCTAATTGCTCACAGGCTATTAGTAAAACACGGAACTAAACACAAGACACGGCAGAGATCCAGAGAACTCTCACTTGTTGTAGAGGACGATGTCCGGCAGCCAGATGTGCTGCGACGGCATCCGGAGCTTCTGGATCCCTTCGTACTCCTCAGGGTTCCACATCAGCCGGTAATCATTCCACTCCTGTGGAGAACACGAAGACCACGACCGTAAGTGATGGCCGCAGATTCCATCTACAGGAACTGCACTTAAACGGTGAATAGCGGAGGTTCAGGCTGCACACCTGGGTAAGCCACACGTTAGTAGTCATGATCTGCTCCCGTTCATTCTGCAGGAGACAGAGAGACCATCAGCAGACCATCAGCAGACCATCAGCAGACCATCAGCAGACCATCAGCAGACCATCAGCAGACCATCAGCAGACCAGAGATCAATGGCTAAAAGACTTGTGCTAAATTATTAAAGCTTTTCCATTATATTTGTAGAATAGTCAAGGGATTCAAAGGAAAGTAAAGCCATTACTTTCTTAAGAATCCAAGTCAGTATGCAGTATAATCAAAGACAGTGACTGACGGACTTATAAGGCAAAAGCAATGTGTAGCTAAACAAATCCATTGGGTTTATGCTATTGAAAGTGACATCGTACGGACTGGTCCATGGAAGGCATTGATTAATAATTGTATAACTACAATAATCAACGACCAAAGCTTCTAAAGGTGAGTTACATGCAGTCTTCAGAGCTGAATCTAAGAAAGGACATAGATTTCAGTGTGGACCAATACTGCGGGAGTACCGTTTGTGTTTTGGGGGGGAGCTGATTTGCTCTCTATCAGTATTGACACCAAACCTAAGCCCATGAATCTAAGGGTTCGTTTCTAAGACAAATCGAGGAAACAGCACCAGTTCATTGGCAGTGTGATGGCATATTTCTTTCCTGGGGGAGGGTGGGACTAGGGCGGATACCATTAGAAGCCCATCTAGTGCCTGAGGGCAGCGTTACTCAACCCGGTCCTTGGGGACCAGCAGACGGTCCACGTTTTTGCTCCCTCCCGGCTGCTGGCCTGGTGGACTGTCTGGGGTTCCCCGATGCCCTGAATGAGAAACGCTACCCTAGTCAAGATGCCCCCTCCAGCGTTCACCATCCAAGACAAGGTGGAGTTGAGCGGTGAAGCATGCCGTGGGGGGGCAGCTACCTATATCACCTGTTGCATTGACTGGCCCTGGACGGGACACTAAGGTTGGGTTGTAGGGAAGCATCCCAGGGGGACCCATTCCCGACCGCAAGTAGCCTACTGACCAGGCTGATGAGCTGGGCCAGGGACACCTGGATGGCCACGGTGACCCGCTGGCTCTTGTTGACCGCCGGGCGGATCAGCTTGTTGTAGCGCTCCGGGTCCAGCAGGTGGTTGACCAGGCGTTCCTCTGCGTCAGCGGCCGTCGCGGCTACAGGACACATTATGAGGCGGGATCAGGTTTACGGGACGCATTCTGGAATGATCCAAATACTGCCCGCGGTGAAAGCGGGTGAAATCTCTGAGGTCTACAAAAGCAGACTGAAGGAAAGGTCATCGCCAGGCTGCTGACTGGGTGTCTCTCGATGCTCCCCCCTCATCATTAGACAATTAAGCAGAGAGAAAGCAACAAAGGCAGGAAGTGAAAGGTGCGATGAAAAGGATATGTGGGGGCACAGAAATGTGAGCAGAAACAGAACTCCGCAGAAGAAAGGAGAAGCTTCCATCATCTGTCAGAATGATCAAGCAGGATGTATCCAACGAATTAAAGGTGGCAATTGGAATGAAGGAATTCAAAGACGGATATTAATTCTAAAACACATACAGAGCAACACTTATAAAATGTTATAATCACAGTGTAAGAAGACATGGGAATAAAGTAAAATGACAGAGGGGAAGTTCTTACAGATCCGGGAACTCAACGATTCAGAGGGGATTTCTGTGACAGAAGGCAGCAGAACCGGACTGATTAAGGAGAGATTTCTGTGACGTACGGCAAGAGAACCAGCCTAGTGCAGGGATTTGTGTTAAAAGTACAGGCAGGAGAACATCTCTGCTCATCAGGGCGAATCACTGCAAGGCCGCGATTCCTTGGAGTGGGTGTTCAGCTCTAATTTAACAAATTAGCAGACAAAGAAAGTTCCAGAAAAAGAACCAAAGAAAGTTCCAGAAACAGAACCAAGGTTTAGCATAGCAGCAGGAAGAAGATCAGCGGTAGTTAATGATCCAGGACAACTTCAAATATGCTACAAGTAGACAGACTTCCTGGAGCCTGTTCTGTGTGTAAACAGCAGGGGGAGCTCTGCTCTGTGTGGCTAATCTGTCTGATAATTCAACTTAACAGGAATCGATGGACAGTGCCTTTTCTTCATGCAATATTAATCGCTATGGTAACTGCTGGACATTGCTATTGATTAAAATGGAAAGGGGGGCAAGTGGGTGGCATTTTGGGAGGGAAACAACAACTTCCGGCAACCAACAAAAAGGCCAGGCTTTGAGAACATCCTAAATTTCTATTTGGAATAATAAAGTATCTATCTATTTACGTTAGCCAAATGTTAGCCAAACGTTAGCCTCCTCTCAACTTTCCAGAGCCTTCCTGGCCACACCTGAGCAGGGCGGAGCTACAGAGTCCAGGGTGGGTTGCAAACAGTAAAAGGCTAAAACACCTCAAAGTGTGCAGAAACAGAGACCAAAAATATACAGAAAAGCACAGAAACAACAACAATGATGTATAATTGTATTATTTAAGAGGATTACATTTTATGAAAGTCATCTTATTATCTTCAGTGCTCCACAAACAATAATTTGTAATTATAGAAACAGATTTGTGGCAAGAGAGAAAAGGATAGAATATTAATGCAACGATTTATTGAAGAAAAAAATTAAAGGCCAAAAGTATAAACTTTATATTTTTCATAACTGCGTGTCAAATACAGGGTAACAGAGAGCCTGCAGTCAATCACAGACAGCACAGGGCTGGGGTACACCCTGGACGGGATGCCGGTCCATCACAGGGCACAGTGCTGGGGTACACCCTGGACGGGATCCCAGTCCATCGCAGGACACATGCTATGAGACATTTATAGGCGTCACATGTCCTGACCTCAAGCCTTTTGGCCTGCCATAGGATCCTGGAGATCAAAGATGAAACAAGAATCGAACCCACAACCCTGGCGCTGATACAGGGCTAACCACTGAGCCACATTTACATTTATTTACTTTAGCAGGAATACGCAAATGAGGATAGTTTGGGGTCAGTGATCAGGGTCAGCCAGTGCTGCTGGAGCAGTTGGAATTAAGGGCGTCGCTCACGGGCTCAGTGGTGATATGACATCTCTGCTGGCCGCGGGATTTGAACCCATAACCATCCCAAAAAGGGCACAGAGTCCTAACTTAGTGAGCTATTCACTGCCTCAGGACCACCATGTCACCCTACATATAAGGCAAGCTACGCAAAAGAGAATGTGGACTGTAAGACTAATAATTCATCACCGCCATCCCGGCACACTGATTTTATACGGGTGAGCAGTTTTGTTTTTTCCCTGCCAAGTCGACTGTGAATTCTGGGTAGCATCAGGAAGTGGAGAGCTGGACTGGGATCCTCACTGCCACAGATGTTCAAGTCCAAGAAGCGTTCACTGCGAGCCCCCAGAGGAGACGGTTATGATGCAGCACATGGCTAAGCAACTGAAATCCCAAACCCACAGCCACCCTAAGCCTTTCTAGCAATTAAAACGTTTCAATGCTCATCTAATTCTTTTAATTAGATTGCAATCTCTTGTTAAACAGGATGCCAAAATGTTGCTGAGGGATCTGTCACAGCGTCAGAGAGGAGAAGCCAATTTTTGTCTGGAATAAAGAGGGTTTGGGGCTGTAAAGCTGTTAGTGCTGCATTCAGCCTGTCAGTCCAAAGTCCTCTGAAGTTATTTAACAGTGATTCATTTCCTCAAAGCAAACCGTGGGATGGGGATTATGGATCTTGGGAGACGGTGACACCATATAAGGAGGTTGTCACTGATTGGCTGAGCAGGATCTCTACATACTTTCCTATTAGTCAGAAAACGGAGAAATCTCTCCTCTTACTGTGGCTGTTAGTGTGAAGGTATACGTAATAATTCTTCTCTGTGCTCCTTTCTTAAATATTAAATTGTTCTAGTGACAGAAATATCCTCTTGGTAAATAATTCAGCCTACAGTCACCGTGCTGCACTGGAGCTGACAGTCACCGTGCTGCACTGGAGTTGACAGTCACCGTGCTGCACTGGAGCTGACAGTCACCGTGCTGCACTGGAGCTGACAGTCACCGTGCTGTACTGGAGTTGACAGTCACTGTGCTATATTGGAACTGCCCCAGAGCTCACAGTTTCTGTGTTGAGTCTTGGATTCTGAAAGCACTGGATCCCACAGTCTCCAGCTGATAACACTGGAGCTCACACTCTCAGTGCTGACAGTTTTGGTAATTAGAGCACTGGAGTTGATAGTCACAGTGCCGACAGACCCAGAGCTGAAAGTCTCAGTGCTGATATTCTCAGAGCTCACGTCTCTGCGATGACAGCGGACCCTAATCCCAGACACAGCTGATGTAGCCCAAAAAAATACACTGCTGACTTCATTAACTGACGTTGGATATCTCAGTTTCTGTACCATTCATTAGGGGGTAGGGGCGGGGTGGGGGGCAGGAAACGTTATAGTTCTATATTTCACACTAACAGCCAATCCGTACCAGTGCATACCAGTTATAGTAGGTTGCTATTTCTACACATATTGCTTCATACATATCACTGAAAATGCTAGTTCTGAATTATTTAAATATAAATATTCCCATCTGCTTGTGGATCAACGTGCCCTGGCTCCTACGTATTTCACCCCTGTTAAGTAGAGCAGAGATTGCTGTTCTTCAGTTCACTTCAGGCCATGTCAAATTAAACAATGTATCAGATTTAATTTCTCTAATCCTTCGGCTGCTGTTTGCAGCGTGAGCGTCTAATCTATCCTGATTGTTCTAATAACGGGAATGAGCAAATATCTGATCAGAAGCAATTTCAGACATCTGTGCAAGAAGGTGAACAGGACAGAGAGAAACGCAAATAAGGGCCCTTACGCAACTTCCGTAAGGGCCAACCTTGTATTGCAGTTACCAAACGAGGCCTAAGTTTGCTCCTTATTCGCAGCTCCTTATTCGGATTTTCCGGTCCACCTTACATGCTGCACAGTATGACACGCCTTGTTTCCATCTGATTTTTTAAGCATTAAATTAGTCTGGTCCAGGACACTGTCACTTTTTCTATATAGCTGGGTACCAGATGTGTACTGAGAAGTTAATATTTGGCTGATTGGCCATATTTCCGGGCCCGATTGGGAGTGGAAAGACGTTTGCGTTTGTCTCATTTTCTGATGAAATACACACATACTATTACTGAAACTGCCCAGATGTGTACTTTCCTCAAAGTGGTGACAAGTCAGTAGAATCGTGTTCGGTTAATACGAATCGAAAGCCAAATGAAGTTCTGAAGGTAAGCCTCGTCAAATGAGTCCCCCTACAGGCGCAATCGCGTCATTGCATTCGGCTACGCGGCATTTAAGGTGGACCGGAAAATCCGAATAAGGAGCCAACTTCAGCCTCGCAGTTACCATCTGCTTTACCACGTGTGCCAGCTGTCGTATCAATTTTAGACCGATTAGAGAAAAAAAAACACGGTTTAGCCTGTAGATACTGTAAGTTGCACAAAAGCTTGCAAAAGCTGTACTTCTGGGAATTACCAGTAGCCTAACTGGTAGTTATGAAGATATATACCCGCTGCACACCGTCCCTTAATATGATGCTACAACTCGGTGAAAGTCATTTGCGAAGCAGGCGTCGCGAGTCTTGCTGCGCTCGGGATATCCGACACCCGGACTCTACATTTTTGTCATGATCAGTCTTCTCGCTGCATTCATATACAGCCTGTGCCGTTTGTCAGGGTCACATACAATCAATACGGCAGTTGAATATACTTTATACCCTATAGGGTAAGGTGGAAGTGTCCGCACCACCGGGACATTTGTAAGATCAACGTTTCAGAAAAAGAGCGGACGTCCGCTTAATATATCACCGCACAGGGTGATATTGCCTTAAATGATGAGCCACCTCTAAGACCTTCACTGTCACAAAATATTAACGACACAATACAAGATTAGCAAAAGTGCTCTAGTTCCTCTTACATAGCCCATCTGCTAGTTGTTTGAGTGGCCTCTCCCTAATACTTTTCCCCCTGAAATAGTGCAAAATATGTTATTCATCGGAGCTGCTGTGTTGAATTGATAAGGATGAGGATGTATAGGTGTCGAAATCCAAAAATTTCATTACATGTTGTTCAACTAAGGCGTCCTGCGATATACTGTATTTATATATATATATTTTTATATATATATATACTCTATTTTCTTAAAACCTTTTTATTTAACAAGCTTGGTGACTCAACAAGACGACAAGTATTCCTACCTGATCTTCCCTTTCTATATTCTGCTCTATTCCTTCTTCTATTCCTACTGACGATGTCTGTATATTTCAAGAACCCCTATGACTTTCACTCGAATCATTTCCACTCTTTTGGTTTCTAATATTTTTTTTAACCCTTCCACTTAAATATTTACAGACAAATCATTTCGCAAAGAACAGTTATGTGGATCAAATATCGTATTAGAATTAACTTGTTTAATTAAACAAATCCTACTTTATACGACATTTCATTGCTTAATGAAAGAATACCTTTAATCGCTAAACTGATATATTTTACGGTAAATCAGAAAAACAACATTTTAAGTGCAACTTAATCATTACATAATAAGATGCGTATCAAAATAATGCAGTCATACGTAAATACACAGAAATACTTAATAAAGGGAATATCAAAGCAAGAGACAGGGTGCAAAAGAAAACGTGAGTTTTTTTTTTCTTTAGCATAGTAATTGCATGCACTTACTTGCCACAGACAGGAAGACAATGCAAAGTGATAAAGTCACAGCCGCAGTCATCACCCAAAGCCCTTCTGTCCGGTGTCTTTTTTAACTTTAAACCGGCCCTTCCTTCTTCCTTCGCAGCATGCCAATAAACACCCTGGTTGGCGCGATTTAGGGTCCCATGCCCCCCCCCCCCCGACTGAGCGCTGCCCACCGGCTTAATCGGGAAAAACCAGCCGAGCTGCTCCTTCGCCCCCCGGAGACGTTAAGGCTTTCTCCTTGTTAAGGCTCAGCTGCGGACCCGCCAATTTCGCTTTTGACTCCGAAGCACCGGGTTCTTTTCAACCTGGGGTGTAAGTGAATATTATAAGAGCCGGAAATAAAGGCGATTCTTTGGAGCGCCTCGGTCGCGCGCTTGGAGATGCGCTCTTTTAGTAGCGGAGCTCGCTGCTGTCACACCGCATTGATATTCAGACTATAAATACATCATATGAGAATTTGTCTTTTACTCCCCCGGCAAGAATGTTCTATGTGCGTTTAGTTTGCGTTTTAAATTGTTAAATAATGTCACTGTCACCATCAAGAAATTATTATTAAACTGGCATAAATACAGATATACATTGAGATACAATTTTAGCTGCACTAAGAGTAAAAGCCTGGTGTGAGGTTATGGATATTGTTTCGTTGCATATGCGATAATATTCGTTTAATTAGGCAATTAGCCACGCTGCAGTCCTTCCATAAGGCTCGTTTTCTGTTGTCCCATAAGAGTAAGGAAGCCCACAGCAGTAACTGTGCCATATTAAGTCATATGAACGCAAAGAAAGTTATATAAATAGTTATTATATTGTGTTTTCTGTTGCCATGACGTTTGCGTAAAACATTATTTAATGAAATCGTTGCATAGATTTTAACACCCGAAAAGCAATACGCGCCGTAAAGCTGCCGTTGAGCCCTATATTTAGTAATGTTTTTTTCAGAACTGCAGCATGTTTGACCTGTACGCTCCTGGACAAAATATGGGCCCCAGCCGACATTAAGCTTTGGCCAATTTTCTACACAGGAACGTATAATCACATTGTTTTAATATAATACTGTAAGAGTGGGTCGGTGAGCCATGCTGGTGATCATTAGCCAACAGGGTCAGTTTGGGGTTTAATCACCAGATGCCGTTTATTACACCTGTATCACTAACCGACGCACTGGCACTAGGCTACCTACCGTGCCCTGCGCCCCGCATACTCCTAATACACACGGTGGGGGCGCACACATGCAGACACACGCACTACGTACAACGAGGAATTAACATTAACATGACATAACACACAGCACATTTATAACTACACGGGCGATTACTGGAACTATTTACAGAGCTGGCATCAGTCCGCCGGTACCTCTGCGCTACAATACAGTATTTATTTTGGTAAATGAATTGACAATGTAAATTCAGCAGCAGAAAAAGTCACTTTTTTACATTTTATAATTGTTTTTTTACATTCAGAATTGTTTTACGTTGTTTACAAAATTGCAAACAAGGCACTTTTCCCTCGATTATGCCTAACGAGATATCAGGCCATTCAGGCTATACCCAATAACAGCCCAGTAAGAAGCCGATTCAGCACTCCTTACCATACACCAAGATAAGTAACCGTTCAAACATCTGCAGATCTACTCCACAAGGTTGGAGCTTCTTCTTGGTTATGAAACTGCTAACGCCCCTTTGACATTTTAGTGGGACTCCTCTGTGAAAAGTGACACTTCTGTAAGAACAAATTCTCCTGTAAAATAATAATTTCATTAAACAAGCCATTATTTCGTGGTTATCAGGAAGTTGAGGTCCATGCACCAGAACCTGACCCATCCAGATGTACACTGAAGCTGATGTGAGATGGCATCTCAGCGTGAACCTCCTTCAGTCCTTACTGCGGCACTCAGCATTACCTTGCTGACTTTATCATGTGTTTTTTTTTCCAGTCAAAATTATGCTGGAAGTGGATTTCCCAGTGTTGTCTCTTTCCACTTGGGACACACATTTGTGTTATTGACATGTTATGTTGACTTGTGTATCGTGTCTTTTTTCCCTTGTAAATTCACCCGGCTTCTCTGCCAACACGTATGTGCAACAGTACTTAGTGTAGTAAAGCACTTAATAATAATACCCTGCATAGTAGTACGATCACCATGGAGACTGAAGTAGCTGCATTATACTCACAGATGTGTCTAGATGAGTGAAGCGGGCTTCACAGAATATCAAGGCCATATGGGGAGGCATTTGTGAAAAGGCTGTGGCAGGTTTCTCCCAGAGATTTCGCTGTCAGAGCTGTTCCATTCCACCTGAGCGCCCAGAAATGTTACTACCAGGGTCAGCTCGTATTCATCCAATCTATTTGTAAATTTATAGTAATTCATGCACTGAATCAAAAAGGGTCTGTCATCACGGGTAAAATAAAGGTCAAATATTTAATCACACTAATACCATATAACTAATGCTGTATAAGAGGGTTTTTTGGTATAGATGACAAAAATATTTTGTCTGTAACCACATATTGCATATTTAAATTAATCTGTCAGATCTCTTAACTGGTTCTTTCTTTCTTTCTTTCTTTTCTTTTCATTTCTTTGTCTTCTCTTTTCCCTGTTTTTTTATTATTCTGTCTTAATGAGGCAGGAATGTATCACAGCACGCCCATGTAAAGCACCTTGGGGCGGCTGTTGTGACTTTATATAAAAAATAAATTGAACTGTATTGAATTGAATTGAATTTAATTGAATTTAATTGAATTAACTAGAAGAGTTCCACGCTAAACTATAACAGCTCAATGCCCAGGGTGTAAACAATTGTCTACCCACTTACAGCGTCATTCTGTTCACACCAGCTAAAAAGCCTCATTTAAGGTACACTTATAATTTAGAGGTTACCTACCAGAACCCACCAGGGAACAATAACGGTGAAACGAGTTACGTGGGATTTTATCATCCCAGGTAATGAGTGAGGTCATTAGCGGTGCTGTAAGCTCGGGCTACCTGTGTGGAGTGCGTGTCCTGCGGAGTCACGGAGGGCTGTCCCTTCACACAGCGACACCAATAAAACCCCTAAGTGTATAAATAACTTTCACTTGTTTGAAAAGACTAATTGGATGAATTCCTAAGAGCATTCGTAATAATTAATGTTAGTCGAGCACATCATGCAGACATGCATACAAGCCCACATTTCACCAGTGTTCAACCACACTTTATAAAACTATATTTAAAGCCCTTATTCATGTTTTAAAATCCATATAAAATACCCTACACAAAATAGCCAATGATAAGACCTCGGGGGCGGAGCCACCAACACTGTCAGGTGACCAGCTGTCAGGTGACCGGCGTATTTCTGTTTTTTTCCTCTTCATTAGTATAGCTTACCTTCCCGGGGAGCACCACCATGTGCCCATCCTATTTCAGTTTGCCTGGAACTCAGAAACAGAAACCAGCACCTGTGGGAGATCCAGACCCAGAACCTTTTGATTCTGTTCACTGAAGCATTATCACATTCCAGGTGCAGGTTCACCCTGCTTAGGTTCTGCGCTGAAGTAGCCCCCCCGTTACTGTATTAGTACATTCTTTAAACTGATGCTATTATCCCAAGCAACATACAATTGCAAAGGCAGGGTCAACCAGTTCGTCATTTTGCAAAACCTGTATTTTTGTCTTTTTTTCTGTAAACACCAACAAATGTCATGTTTGAGTTGAATAAAAATAGTACCTTGGTTCTCTGCCAATCCCCTGCGCCACACGGTTGTGTAGACCTATTCCCACCATCCTCATACTTTCCAACAAACAAATTCACCCTCTGCTCAAAAGGTCTGTTACATGTATTATACTGAAGACATTGAGATTCAGATTTTACGCCCGGTGAGGGTCACACACCGAAAATGATCAGATTCATAGCCAGCTGTGAGCCAGCAGGAGGCGAATTGTTGGCACAGTGAAAGCATCCAGCTTGATTGTGTTACTATGGCAACTAATTGCCAAGTCCATGCCCATGGTGACTTGGGTAATGAATCCCTGCCGGCTCTGAAATGACTGCGTGCGCCGCCAGTGATCAATGGGGCCAGCTGGGCAGAATCGGGGACGAGACTTGGAGAGTTAAGGGGCAACTTTCTTACTCGCAAATAGTGTTGATCGCTTCCAGGCTTCCTGGTAGTTTCTGTGGTTGATTATATGAGGTTAAAATTGCTTTAACGTTTTCTGGTATCATTTATGATATTTAAAAGGTCCTAAAGCCAGAGTGCGGCCCCCCTCCCGTATGGACACTTCCGGAAAGTCCGGCTTAGTCTCCTCGCTACATGCTAAACGTGTTACTCAACTATCCCTGAGAGAGGGCTGAAAAAACCACTTAGTACCGTGCAAGAAATCAGCATTCTAAAGTAAATGTCGGATTAATTATCACATCAGAGATGTGAATGTTTATTTTAGTACACTCTCAGAAAAAGGGTACAAATTCATCCCTTTGTTGTCACTGGGGCTGTACCCTCAAGGGTCTGCCAATTATACCCTTAGCTAATTGTACCTTTTAATGTACAGAAATGTACTCTGAGGAACATTTCTGTACCATTGATGGTACAATAATGCTGTTTGTACCTTTGGAAGGTTCACCTCAGAAAGCCTTGGGTATAAGCTGGGGGCACCCTGGGTGTAGACCTGTGCTTTGTTCTTCCTCTTGCTAACGTCAGTTGTGTATTATGCACGACATGCTAAAGCACGTAGGTGAGAAGGTGGCAGAGCGGGTAGAGTTGCAGCCACATACCACCAGGTTGTTGTCTTTGACGGCTCAGCAAACCTTCCCGGCTTATCCAATGCAGGGTATTCAGAAAGCTGGAGCCTCTTCTAGGAAGCATGAGGCAGTGGGTGGGACCCTGGATGGGATGTCAGCCTATCACAGGAAGCAGGAGGCAGTGGGTGGGACCCTGGATGGGATGTCAGCCTATCACAGGAAGCAGGAGGCAGTGGGTGGGACCCTGGATGG
>JAODKC010000016.1:3313038-3328230 GCA_026777985.1 Mormyrops attenuatus
CCCCCCCCCCCCCCCCCCCCCCCCCCCCCCCCCCCCCCCCCCCCCCCCCCCCCCCCCCCCCCCCCCGCCCGGCGCCCACACGAATGCATATTACATCATACATACAGTTGGAATGTACCATTATGGAAAGCAGGGGAGGGGAACATATTTAATGTAACATCATACATACAGTCGGAATGACCCATTACAGAGAGCAGGGAGGGGGGACATGCTACAGCTGCAAGTAAAACATTGAATCCGTTGCACCTAAAGCATCTAAAATGTATCCTGATCTTCATCGAAGTCATAAGACACTAAAGACACTAACAAACATGATATGTCCCATTTACATATCTTTACTGAATAAATGGTCTAAACATCAAGGTTACTGGTGGAAAAGTATGTGAATCTTTACGATCAACTCAGGTCTGGCTTTTACCCAGTCTCACAGTCCTGGTTACATGCTGTTCCATCTCAGTATGTTATGGTCCAATCAAAGAAACCTCCAGAGGAGCTCGGACTGGAAGGAGCTGCAGTCGGATTTATAAAGACCTGAGCGTCCATCACTATAGTCGGGCCGAATTCGGGAATCCAGAGTGTTTCTGTTCTCCCACAAGGAGCAGAAGTGCTGCAAAGATCACGGCAAGAGCGCAACATCCAGTGCATCAACCCCTGGGTGAGAGGAAAGGCCCTGCAGAAACCTCTGCAATTCCCACAAGTTCCTGTCCCCATATCCAGTACAAGAAAATCACTGCAGCTCACGGAAGCTGTGGCAGGCTTGTTTTCTCTGGGGCGCCACCCAAAAAGTGACTTTGGGGTCCGACACCACCCCCCTGGTGTAGTGACAGTTAGTGTCATACAGGGGGAGCCCAAAGCTTCCATTCACTATTGTTCTTTGTTTTAGTGTTTGTCGGGGGTGCACAGGCAGTCATGGGCAGGGGGTAACTGACACGGCCTAAAACACAACGCTGCACGTCATTAAGTTCCCTGAAGGCCACGTTGCTTCTGGCTCAATGTTCTCCAGATGAAGGAGACAAAAGTTGAATCTCTTTACTGGAAGCACACAAAGTGATGATTGTAGGGAAACCAGCTCTGCAGACCGGCAGCGAAACCTAACCCCAAGTGTGAGGCGTGATGGAGGCAGCGTCGCTGTGTTGGGCTCAGGGCCTCGCCTGCCTGCTGTCACTGAGGGAACAATGAACCCAAAATCGTACTGAGGAATTTCACAGGAGAACGTCAGGCCATTGGCCCGTCTACTAAAGCTTAATAGAAGTCGGGTGATGCGACGAGACAATGACCTGAAACACAAGAGGGAATCCACATCAGAATGGCCTCAACACAATGTGTTCTGGGATGGCCTAGTCAAAGTCCAGACCCCAATCGTACTGGGAGACAATGGCATGACCCAAAGAGAGCAGAGAGAGAAGACAGAGAGGAAGAGGGTTCACACAAGACACTCCAGAAATATCAGTGAAATGAAACAAGGGACGATCTAAAATTCCTCCAACCCATTGTGCTAGTGTAATCAGCAGCTCCGGAATCTTCTAACAGTTTTTCCTACCACTGTTCATTACATCATAAGTAAGTCTATGGGGCGCGTCACACAGCGGGGCCGGATAAACATTCTCATAAGACATCACAAGAGCTTGTACCTCTTTACCATTAACAGTGTAACCCTAACCACGCACAGTCATGGAATGACCACCGTCCCACCGACAAAGTTCATAGGTAATCCAGGAAGCCAACCAGGCTCCGGCACCCATTAACCACTGGCATATGATTGGCTGCTGTGCATGACCGTACACCCGCAGGCTTACAGCAGCCATCCTGTTTGCTAATCGATGTAAACAAAGACCGAAAATAAAAACATACACACAGGTTTGTTTAGGTACCATTTGATAGATTTCACATTAAAAAATCCTACCCAAACAGTACTATATTACATTACCATTATTTAGCAGACAGTTTTATCTGAAGTGACATACAGACAGTCCCTGGAGCAATTGGGGGTAAAAGGTGACATCACTCTGATGGTCCTGGGATATGAGCCGGCAACCTTCTGATTACAGGCAGTATCCTGAGCCACTGAGCCAGACACCTCCGCCCTACTATATAACATGTCAGGAAGAGAAACACACCTACACTCCCACCCAAAGGAAACCGCTAAGTTGGGCTTCCTGCCATGGCAGAACTGCACGGCTCAATCCAGGGAGGGGGTGACACAGCCGCGGCTCGGCCCAACTACGCCCACTCCTTGGTACAGCCAACGACTCCAGCGAGAGCCAGCGTGGCGGGAGGGGAGGGGGGGGGTGAGCCAGAAAGGGGTACACACAGTTTCCATACTGCAGAGGTACTCTGACCCCTACTGAGAGCCCTAAGGCCAGATACATCCTGGATAATCCCACAGAGTACAGCACACAGAAGAATGAGGACAGCCTTCCCCCACAAGCCCATAATGGTACATTCCGTGGCATCATGGGAAGGGGAAAAAGGAGGGAGGACAGACACATGACACCTTATTTTATTTTTCGGGGGGGGGGGGCTATTTGGTTAGCAGTGTAGCTACGAGGTGCCAAGACCACTCAGTCATGTAAATCCTAGTAAAGACAGGCTGTTTGCTCAGATACAACACACAGGCACAGACAAAAAAGTTAATGCAGGTGTAGCAGGAGGTGAGAATGTATTTATATGGTATTATTGGATTGTCTCAAGCTTCCTGGACATCTCTGGCCCTCCTGCCATTGACATATGCCAAGCAGAATCACAATGAAATAACGTCCCCTAAAGGTCACACCAGTACCTTACATCTATACCCCCCCCAAAACACAGCCACACAGCTGCTAGCACATGAGTCTCCAGACTCCGCTGTTATTTCTCCCATCCCCCCACCCCCAGCGGTTCATGCACAGCTAGCGCCCTCACCTTGTCGCTCTCATCACTGCATGCCCTCTCAGGGTAACGGCCGAAGGCGGTGTTGACTCCCCCTGCAGGTGGAGAGAACGAGGAGTTAGCTTTGGCGCTAGTCGGTCATAGCGTACCAGCTTGGCGCAGGGGTGTCATCCTGGGTCGTTTCAAAGGAAGGACCAAACTTATCCATGGCAACAGAGACACAACCACCAGGGACATAACACGGAGACACAAAAATGGCACCAGAGAAACAAACTAAAAGGATAAATACAAACCATTTGAGCAAAAATTAGCATTTTAAAGTTCTGACGGTATCCTTTCCCAGGCTTTCAATAGCTAACCTTGATTTTCCTTTGTTCAGGAATGCGTAAGACTTAAGAGAAAGGTCATATCTATTAAATACCAGATTAAAGGGACTGTTCCCTTCATTTTAACATCAACTTTAAAACACAAAATGACCAAGAAATGTGTTCAAAAGACTTCATTTACAAATCCGCATTTTCTATTATAGTCACACAATTCCCAAACACGTCAATGAGCAGTGGGTAAGATGTCTTTGAAAGCACGTTTAAAAATCAAAGAGAAGCTAAGCATGCTGGGGATTTTTTTTCTGTCATGGCTGTGAGGTACCAGCTGTGGGTGTGACCAAGGGAACCGTTCATACAGGGAAGGTTAAATGACACGAGCCCCAGACTCCGGAGACTTGAAATCAAACCAAATCACTTAACACATCGCATCACTGGACACTTGGTGGAACGCAGGTGAGGGAGAAACTTGTGTGCAGAGTCCCACAACAACAGCGGCAAAATACTGCAAATACTAGAAATATGTAAATATAAAGGTACAAAAATGACAGATAAACATAGTAATAAGAAATTGCATACAAATTTGAAACAAAATTAATACAATGAACAGCAATAGAGTAACTATGACTGTTGGTTTAGTCTTCATAGTATTTGTATGTAATTTGCACATATTATTAAGAATTATTATTATTTATGAGCAAACGAAGGCATCCACCGCTCCTTCGGCATCTTCCTCCACCTCTAAACGCCACAAGGTGTTACGAGGGCGTGGCTGCTCAGCCAATCAGCTCCAAGAGGGCCGGGCTGCCCAGCCAATCAGCTCTAAACGCCACATGGTGTTCCGAGGGCCTGGCTGCTCAGCCAATCAGCTCCAAGAGGGCCGGGCTGCCCAGCCAATCAGCTCCAAGAGGGTCGGGCTGCCCAGCCAATGAGCTCTAAACGCCACATGGTGTTCCGAGGGCGTGGCTTCTCAGCCAATCAGCTCCAAACCCCAGCATGACAGGAGCTGCAAGCCTTTGCATGAAAACCCAGGATGACAGGAACATCCGCGAGGGCGGGGCACCAATAAGGACGACCCCGCCTCCCCCCCACCATTAAAACAGCATGGTGGAGGACAATGGAGATGGCTCTGCGCCAGACTGAATTACAGATTCACACGTCGTCACGGCGAAGGGCACAAGAACAAGCAGAGCCGTTCTTTAGTCCGTTTAGAGCACAGAGACACAGGGGCCGATTTGCTGCTCCAGGGGCCCCACTAAAAAGTCACCCAGAAAGAAATATTGCTCAAAAATTCTCCCTTGCTATTTATAGAGGAAACTCAGAAGATTATTGCTAGCGAGCTAGTTAGCAGAACATACTCTCCTAATCAAGTAAATGAAGTAAAATTTAGTGTAGTGACTGTTTGTGCCCAACAGGGAACCACAGGCAAATATGTGATTTGAGTGGCGGTAAAGACACACATACACAGTGTAGCACACGCTCTCCCAAACACTGAATCCACACAGCTGGGGTGGGGGGGCATAAAAGGAAAGGGGAAGATGAAGGAGAGATGCCATTCAGAGGCATCCAAACAGCCATCCGTCACACTCTTTTAATGGGCAGGATCTTAAAGCTGACTGGGCAGCGCGATAAAGGGGCGTCGCCTTGGTCATGTGATTACCTGATGGCAAACAGAATTATGATGCGTAGGATGCGTGTCCTTCACCTGGGTCCCCTTACTCTGAGGATGGGAGCTGCATGGGGGAGTTAGCTCATGTGGTGATGGAGCACCAGTAGATGGGAACCAGTGGGGTGCCATGCAGCTAAAAGACATGCAGGGGGATGCAGGGGGGGCTACGGTCATCGATCCATCCCCGAGAGACTCACATCAAATGTTCCTAACCTGCTCTTTCTCTCTCCCCCTCCCTGAGCAGCTGTGCCTCTCTATGGACCCCGACCCCTCGCAGCGTATCCTCACACCCCTCGCTGGCTCCCCCCACTCCGAATCGATCCCTTTTGCTCCAGTTCCCTCACCCTGAAAGCCATCGCATCACCAGACAGATCTACTTAAAGAGCCAGGAATGTAGGCAGGCCCAGTGCTCATGGGAAATCCAGTGCATTATTAACACAGAGCGGTGCTTCGGTCATGTGACCCGCAGTCATGACAACACACAGCCAATGAGGGCATTCTCGCAAGGAGCCTTGTGTAATTGTGAAGGCTGGGTATACAACCCTCTAAGTAATGGAGTATACAGAAGTATGTCTATGAAAGTATAGCACTTGCCTCATGTCCAAGAGGTTGCCGGTTTGAGTCCCAGGGCAGGTGTCAGAAGAAGAATCCAGATTTTTTTAACCTACCGAAGTACCCATAATAACAATACGCCTGTGAATGATGAGGAGCAGAAGGGAATTGTGGGAACAGAGGAGAGGATTCTGGGATAGGATAGACTGTCCAGAATTGATAATGGTGGATGGCACTTTGAAGATAATGAAAAGAATAAGGCTAAATGATATTAGTCTAACTACAGCGCCACCCATTGGGACAGTGGTGTGTCCGCCAGGGGCCGGTAAGCGGGCCAACGGTAACTGCAAGAGGCGGATTGGCTCGGCGCTTTAGTACCAAATCAGGAATCCAGCAGCGGAGGAATAAAGTATAAAAGAAATACTGAGTTTAAAAAAAAAATCTCCCTGGGGCGTGCTTTAAATAACATTACCGTGAATGGAATGGTAAAGGGCAGTGAGACAAAATAAAACAATTACAATTAATTTGCAGTAATAATCCAGCCGTAATCTTTTACGCGCATCATAGGTTTCAGACATCTTACAAATTACACCGATAACTTACATTTACATTTATGAAGCAATCCGTAAACCAACCAAAATTACAATTTTACAGCCGTATATTTGTTTTAATTCGCCCTTCATTCTCGGTATATTTACATAGGGTAGAAAAAAAACATACGAAGTAGCTGGCTATGCGGAGTTCTTTACCTGTTATCTATAAACAGTCGCCATGTGCATGATTTAATTCAATTTATTTTAAAACGGGTCGTTTCGGTAGCGTTCAGCGTCGACGGAGAGCCAGATGAAAGCAAAACGCAATGAAAAGGAAACTGGCCGGCGAGAAACGGTAAGAAACAAGGGACATGCTAAGGGCCTAATTAAGGATCAGCAGACTAGCTGTAATTAATTATGGCGGATTGTGTACAGATTTCAAAGCAAGCGGGACGGCACATTGTCAGACATAAAGGGCCAGGGACGACTGAACAGTGTGAGCTCAAGCTTTCAAAAAATGAATCATAAGACATACAAATGAAGCTGATTAATAATTAGAGCTCAGTGTGTCGTGCAGGTTTCCTCCGGATACTCCTGCTTCCAGTCCTATTTCCGCACAGTGTGTACGGGACACTGAACTGGGACCCCATCCAGGGCGCTCCCTGCGTCCGCCCTGGGACAGCCCACCCTCCTGTACTGCGGACGGCCGGATTATAAGTACGGTTGCGTTCGCACGTAGCGTGGGCGTGGTTAGCGGTTAGGGATGTGGGGTGGGGTGGTCTGGCCGCAGGCCCCTCCCCCGCCGGGAACCCGTCACTCTTACACATCCAGGGTAAATTCTTGTGGATCTACGGCGACAGACCTCCCACAAGGTCATTCTTCAGTAACATCCTTTAAAAAAATATTACTGCGCTTCTGTTCTGAGAAAGTCTATGTCCCCCACAGGACAGTGACAGGTGAGTAATAAGGGAGCATGGAAAACATCCTTTAAACCCCTGCAAAAAATAATGATGATTAAAAATATGAATATTTTACCAAGCCTGGGCCGTCTGTCAGCTGGCCGGGATGGTGTATGAACCACAGGCCTTGTGTTCAGTGCCTCCTCGAGCTGGCTGAACATGAGCTGGACGTGGAGGGCACCCTGAACAGAGTGGCACGATCTCTTAGATACCTCCCCCCCCACCACCACCACCACCACCACCACCACCACAGAGGGAATTCTGGAAAATCAGAGTGATGCTCTGCATTGTGTACGTCTTTATGCTAGACCAGCACAGGGGTGTGTGGCCTCCTGGGACCTGTGTGTGTGTCTATTTTTAAGGGGGGTTACATTATTATTGCTGCCTCCATCAAACCCTGCTGATGGAATGACCCGGATCACACTGAGAAATCCTCCTGCAGCCCAGTTCCTACATCATCCCAGACTGTGGAAAACATGCCAGACAGAACACAGGATTTCGGCCTGGATACTCAGAGACACACACACTCATACACACTCACACACACTCATACACACTCACGCACACAGTCACACGCACAGTCACACACACACACACACACTCAGGCATACAGTCACACACACACACTCAGGCATACAGTCACACACACACACACACACTCAGGCATACAGTCACACACACACACACACACACACTCAGGCATACAGTCACACACACACACACACTCAGGCATACAGTCACACACACTCACACACACTCAGGCATACAGTCACACACTCACTCATACACACTCACACACACTCAGGCATACAGTCACACACACTCAGGCATACAGTCACACACACACACACAGGCACACAGTCACACACACACACACACTCAGGCATACAGTCACACACACTCACACACACTCAGGCATACAGTCACACACACACACACACACACACACAGGCACACAGTCACATACACACACACACTCAGGCATACAGTCACACACACAGTCACACATGCAAAACAAGCCGCTTGTGGGGCTGGCAGGCAGGAGCTGGATGGCGGGGGGGGCAATACGGAATGTGCGTGTGAAAGACAAAGTGCTGAAGAGGCGGGGGCCGAGAAAAAAAGCCAGCAACAAAAACACACCCACCCAATGGGGGGGGGCTAAAGGGAGAGGAGGCCAGCAATGGTGCCCCGCTGTGGCACCCGGAGTGCTTTGCACCAGTCACTGCGCAGAACTCAGACCCCCAAATGTCTTCCTTTGTCGGGGTGCGAGTCTCAGCGAGCCGCCCAAGCTACAGCAGTCGTGGGGAGCAGCAGTCCTGGGGAGGCCGGTTGGAGCAGCAGTCCTGGGGAGGCCGGTTGGAGCAGCAGTCCTGGGCAGCAGCAGTCCTGGGGAGGCCAGTTGGAGGAGCAGTCCTGGGGAGGCCGATTGGAGCATCCCGGTTGAACACGGAGCCCCAGAGCTCTGCGACTCAGAAAATCACATGCCTTATGGCATACCACACAGGCAAGGCAAAAGCCGAAGCGGGGGGGGGCGGGGCACGTGAGGTCGTTTTTACAGCTTAAATGGTCAAATCCTCCAAACAGCCCCCCCACTCCTCGCAGTCTTCCCCTACATACTGACACCAAACAATGATCACGCCCAGGTCAAGCTCAGGACATCCGAGGACCCAGTTAGGGGTGGTTTTGTGGTTCCTGGGGCCCCACCCAAAAAGATCACTTTGGGGTGACTGTTTGTGGCCCACAGGGGGCTCCATGCAAATGAGTGGCTTGAGTGGTGGTAAACACCGCCGGTTACCCCAGTTACAGACCGCATGCCTACAGTCATAGGGCAGGGCACGTTACCGCCCCCTATTGCACAAAAGGAGATCACTAACATATTAACACGATACCAGACACGAGGGCCGTGTTAATAGGATTAGGAAGAGGAGCTTCAAAGCATAAACAGGCAAATCTGAGTCTGAACACAGATCACCAACTTCTCATAAACAGTCTAAAAGTAACACACAGAAGCCCAAACGACCACGGATACCGCAGCCATAGCAACTGGGAAGCAATACGGCAGTTCATCACAAGAGCAAAAATATACTTATGAAAAAGACAACCCACTTCATTAGGACCTAGACCAAAAGTCAAGAGGGAAAAAGCACAAAAGAGAACATCTCACCAGATCACTCAGTCCCATAGCTGGAAACAGAAACCTTCAGATATCATCGATTATACATACACAGATTATAACTGGTGAATGGGGGGGTCAGAAGCTGAGAGCTGATAAAATGCTGAAGTGAGACCGTGAGAAGCCTCAGACATGAACTCCGCTCACCTTTTTTCCCAGCCTGCACGTGTGTTATCCTGCTCAGGGTGGGACATCTTTATTATAGAAACCCTCTATTAAAGCCTGCATTCATGGGCCATTTTCCTTTAATAGTCCCACTCCATACTGCACCCAACCCCCCCAGGGTTACGCGAATCCACAGGGGCTGTAATACAACTAGACAGGACCCCTGAAAACAGCCGTCAGAAGATGCCTTTCATTGAGTCCCTGCTGCTCTCAGCCCTTTTTCGTAATAATAATAATAATAATAATAATAATAATAATAGTCTGCCATGATGTCAACCACCTCTACTGGCAACCTCTAAATCCCTGCTATGCCAAACCTCGACAAAATGGGCGAAAGATGCGGACAGCCCCAGAGCAGCGATCTCAGCCCCACACCCTAGGCTGCCCCCTAATTGCCCAGTACAATGCAGTGCCCAGGCCATGCCCGCATCATCCGATTCCAGAGCCTCAAACGCTACTCCGACCACTCCACTACAGAGACGTAAGATTTCCCCAGACACGGGGAAACCAAAAACAAAAACGTTTTAAAACCTTATCCACAATTTGACAGAACATGTCTTGGTAGAGCAACACTCAGTGACAAGTATCATGAAACACAGACCAAAAATATCTAAATATACTGGCAGGACCTGGTAGTTTTGCAGGCTAATTTTCATCCAGCATAACTAGGCATTAACATTTGTGCAAACTGGGTTAAATCACAAAGACTAACAGTACGCAGACCTACCACAGAGACCCGGCAGCCAGCCTGCCCACAGGGGTGACCCAAAAGCCAAAGAAGCCATTTATAGTCTGCGTGTATCTTACAACCGGGCCTCTACTGATCCATTAGCATAGCAGAGGTTGTTGAGTTACGTGATCGGCAATATTTCCATGGAGCGACAGCCTCTAAATATCCTACGAACAAATAAAAACTCAACAAAACACTCCCAAAAAGCTCATCAAAGTTAACATCTACACATTTTTTAATCGCATACCCTAGTCAAGGCAAAGAGAGAGCCTGAAGCTTATCTCAGGCTCCACACAACCATACACTATAGGCTAATTAGTAATTCATTTACAAGCCAATTAACCACACTGGCTAGCCTTCGACTGCAGGAGGAAATCAAAAGACTCAGAGGAAACCTACATAAGCGGCCTAGATCATGTAAACTGCACACACACATGCACACACACACACCAGATGTGGGATTTCAATCTCCAGCCATGCGTGTGTGAGGAAACTGAGCTCTGCAGTGAGGTATTGAACAACTTGATGGAAATTGGGAAACCCAGTTTTGCCACATTTCCTCAGTGCCTTCAGGACAGGAACTGTGAAGAAAGCAGTTCATCTGTCGGAGGACAGCGGCAACAGGAAAGCGGAACCCCAGTGTCATCGTGTTGCAAAGGCAGAACATCTGGAAATAAAGCCAGCTGAGGAAAAAGAGTGGGATTTAGGGCTGGGTATGAGAAAGACCCACGGAAACATGAACACAATCCATGAGGACATTGGCCCAGTGTGTGATGTGAAAAAGAGACCAGAGTGCAGAATGCTGACCATACGCTTTCACGTGGGCCTGTATAAAAACCCAGAAGGGGGAGGGAAAAAAGAGGGGAAAGGGGAGGTATGAACTTAGTAAGCAAATCGGAGCCGTCTTCGGACACATTTTCCCCAAAGCCAGACGCCCTTAAATAAAATCTCCACTTGCCTGCAAGTTATGGGAGAGAATCGAGCACAATTCATCTCTGCGTAGAAAAGCGGGTAACAAAGCAAGACGCCAAAGGCCGCCAGTTTTGGTGTTAAGACACGTGAAATTTGGCGGCTCTGCGCGTTTACATTCATCTCCATGAGTATAAAACCCAGCGACTCTCTGACTCTGGACCCGGTCCAAAATTATACCCACTGCCAGCATGTTTCGCAATTTGTTCAGCTCGTTATAATACTTATTCGTGGTACTCTGTAAGGTGAGTTGTCCAACCGTGCATGTGTTCAAAACAGAGATCCGATACGTGCGGCGTAACGCAGAAAAAGTGAATGATAAAAACTAAATTTATGACCACTTAACAGTATCGGTGAGACGGTAAATGGCCTTTCCGTCTCAGCATATGTGGTTGGTGCAAAGCAGGTCTGACTGAACTTCATCACCGATAACGCTTTAAGAAGACTTGAGCATCAAAACAAACGGTGTCCGTTAATATAATCAAGAAACACACAAAAACATACACCCTTTCAACTTTGCAACAAATACATGGTATGTTATATTTACAAAGAATATTTAGACAAATAGCCTATTTAGTAAAAACCAAGTGGCTCTTCAGTAGATTGACGCAGTATAACGGATACTTATGAAAGTTTGACAATATGACGTTAATTCGATTAAGCTATTGATCTTCTTATAAGAGAACCTAATTAATTTCAATCAACCTGATTAGACAGACGGAGGAAAGTCTCTTAACACTAAAAAGCACATAAATTGTGCGTAGTATTACATTAGAAATGCGAACTCAATCCCTCACCGGAAAAAAAGACAGCGGCTCGACAATTTCAGGGCTACTCGTTAAGTACCAGTACTTTGCTTTTCCCAGTGAGCTGCTATGGTATTTAAAATGCGACTCGAGCAAACAAGAGTTTTTCCAAATGGCATTTTTAAGAAATACGAGTGACACTCATCTTATTTCCATAATGCAAACTAAGAGATTTTACGCATTTGAAGATAAATATTTGGAAAAAATAAAAAATACTACATTTAAAGATAGCATGATTAAAGTGTTGATGTGTAATAAAGCGGGGAAAGGGATTCCTTTACAGATCAGCTACATGTTTAAATAGAAATGGCAACATTAATGTCAAACTAGTCGTGCAAAAATAAGCTGCCGTCTCCTGATTCGCGAGGTTGTCTGGGGGTGAGCTCCCATAACAGGTCTTCTGAAACGACCAGGGGGAGGGGTATGTTTATTACCTGCAGCGTGGCTTCTGTGCGCACCGGGCTGGTTCCCTCCCTGGGAGCGCTGTGAATCGGCGGGGCTGTGCACCGTCAGTGCCACACATCCGGGGCTGTGCTGCCGGGGGCGGTGTGTGCCGGTGCCGCCGCCGGCAGCGATACTGCCGCCGCCGCCGGTAACGTTTCCACTGCCGTTAACGCCGTACTGGTAAAAGCCAGACCGTGATCGCGATCGGGTCCTCGGTGGATCCATAGGCGGTGGGCGATGGTGAGGGGGTCGGACGAGACTGCGACGGAGACGGACCCAGGCGCTGGTGGGAGCCTGCTGCCGGTGTATCTGTGCCTCCCGAGTCCCCTGCCCCCCACCCCTTCACGCCTCCGTAATCGGCCTGCTCCTGCGACGGATACCCCCGCGTCCCTCACATTAATCACCCCGTTTCGGGATGGGGGCCGAGAATAAACACAGGGGTCCTGGGCTGTGGGTTTCTCCAGCTGCGGCAACTGGCATTTCCTCCTGGACTTCCCCCTTTGCCTCCTGCTCCTCCTCCCCTCTCTCTCGCTCTCTCTCTCCCTCTCTCTTTTGCTCTCTCTCTCTCTGTAGTAGTTTCAGGCAGTTCGTGGCGAAGGGGCTTCAGCTTGAGAGAGATCGGGACACGTCCGATTCCTCTCACCTCCGCCCCACGTCTCACTGATTTATTCCCCCGTTTTACAACGCAAAATCAGCTAAGAAAAAAAACCCCGCACATTTTAAAAATAAAACCCTGTCCTAATTTATGCTCCCCTTTTGTTTTTGTTGCTGGCGGGTGTTTAAAAACGGCACAGATAACTAACCCCCGTCCGCGTGTCTATTTCCTTGTGTTTAGGGATGTATCCTGGTAAGTATATAAAAAATATGTAACTCCCCAGCCTCGTAATCCCCCGATTTGTCCTCCCCTCCCGGCTATTCTGTTTTTCTCCTGCGCTGACTGCTGCCGCCTGCCTCCCCGGCTTCAGCTGGATAACCACTTTCCAACAGGCTGAGAAAAACAAGGGACACACACACACACACACACACACACACACACACACACACACACACACACACACACACACACACACACACACACACACCCCTCCCTAGCCATGCACAACTAAACACAAGCTACTTCCGTAAAAGCCAGTGGACGGCTTCGCACCCTATGTGCGAAGGCTATAATAACATACGCGAAAAGCAGAATGCCAAATAGGGGCGTAAATATCCAACTTGTGCAAAACCAGAAGTTAAATGCAGGCTACCTTAAACCGGATTATAACCTGACTTCACTTTTTTTTTTTTTTTTTACCGTGTATGGTTTATGTTTTAATCACCATTAGGTCTATTATTGTCATGCAAAAGGTCGCGTCCTGCTAAAAATATATAATTCAGTGGAAATTTGGATAGAAGATCCCTTATTCCATGCATTTAAATACTATGGTTTATCACTTTAAAGTAACCTAGCATTGGCCAGCGAGTTTAAATTAAAACAAGCATAAGGACAGGGCCTCCTGAGTTCCACGGAGCCCGCTGCGGACTGGGGAAAGGAAAAAATAATCGCTGTTATTTTCAGTCGCCTGATTTAAGTCCCCTCGCTGCCCACACAAATGTGTGTGTATGCGTGAGTGTGTGTGTTCGCCTGACGTCACAATGAAACGTGACGGAAGATCAATGAGATTTCAGATCTCCAATAAGTCCAGATGCATCGAGGACAGAGCGCAATGGTGACTAGCGCTTCCTTTTTCACACATCATAGATGGGTAGTTGAAATCCTGTAATAAATACTATACGATATAAGTATATGTGATCCTTCTAGTGTACTTTAATTTTTTTCCCATGTATTACTTGCTCTTGTAAATAAAACTGTAGTTATCGATTACTCTTGTCTTGCGAGAGTAAAAACAAGAGGGTATGCAAAGGCAGGGACGAGGCAAGTTGTAAATTATTTACGAAGAGAGTACTCCCCGTGAGATTGATCACAAAGCCTGTCGCGTGGCTTCAGTGCAGCCCCAGATCTTTCTGCAGTAGATTTCAGATTTCGAGCAGTAATAATGTGACATTTGTAATTTACTATAGTTCATTTAAGTAACGTACTTTTGGGTGCTTTGGTTACGCTGTCTGTACTATCTTAAATGAGTTTTTTTTCTATACATCGCTACATTGTGTTTTAGAAGCAAAATGTGTAGAGATGTTAGGATGCCAGATGTCCATGGATTTTAGGAATAACTGAAGTCCGTTATAATATGTTTACGTCAAAATTGTGAAGCATAATGCTTAACTCATAAATGTATATATATTTAAATAGTCCTTATCATGTTTATTTGTATGTAAATGTTAACCTGTTTAATTTTTGTGTCTTCATTAAGATAAATATGTTGCCTACAATTATTATCTTTTATTTAATAAAATAGTTTGGGAGACTTTTCTTTTTGGCATAACAGCTGAATTTAACCTTACTCACAAAAGCCCAGTTACCTCGTCACTGGACTAGTGGTCATATCAAAGATGTAAGGCTGAAAATGCTTCACCTAGTTAAATATTATGTTAAAAAAAAACTCAAGTTGTTAATGCAAAAATAAATGTATAAACTGTATATTAAAATGAAGTACTGTTCTCAAGAAGGCTGTGTAACGGATGTATCTGCCGTGGGCCACCCCAAACCTTTAACCCTTAAACAGTTCTAGTTAAATATACAAATGCAAATAAGTGGGCTGAAAATGTTCATAATTAATCTGTAATTTACAGGGCGTCGCTGCCCTTGCATTTCCTCCCATCCTTTCTTCCCACTGCCCTTGACTGGATATGACACTTCTTGCATGCATTCACATGAATTCTTTCACTTGAATACAGATAGCAAGCATAAATAAACCACTACAGACAAGGGAGGGCGTTTTTTTTTTAACCAGTAGTGCCACCACAATTAACAGGAAGCCACCGAGGCAGGGGAAGTGGAAGGGGATGTGATAGGGATATTGATGGGTTAAGGGAGAGCGGGGGGGGGGGAGGTACGGCCTCA
>JAODKC010000016.1:3337634-3360376 GCA_026777985.1 Mormyrops attenuatus
CCTGACATTTTCGGGAGGAGCAAAGGCAGGGCACCATTTCGCCTTCTGAACACTGAAGAACAGCTAAATGCTGCCTGACATTTTCGGGAGGAGCAAAGGCAGGGCACCATTTCGCCTTCTGAACACTGAAAAACAGCTGAAAGCTGCCTGACATTTTTGGGAGGAGCAAAGGCAGGGTACAATTTCGCCTTCTGAACACTGAAAAACAGCTGAAAGCTGTGGTATTCTGAAATGAAAGATTTTCCCCTGCCGTTCTTTTTTTTTCAGCTTACGCCTCGTACCACATCCTGGCTCACTCGACAGCGCTTGCAGCAGGTACACAGATGTAGAAGCTTCCCTGATTACCTCTGAAACACGCGGCAGTGTTTAATCTGGGTAAGAACGGGACTTGACGTCGGCTGTGGCCATGGTGGGATACTGTCCGATTTGTGGAAAGCCCGTCTACTTCGGTGAGTTTACACTGCCTACACACTTCATGTCTGTTACGTTGACGCAGAGCAAAAGGCAGAATAGCTTTCGTTTCTACTTCCCAGACATCCGGCCTTTCGGGCTGCCATTCTACTCTTGCTTCTTTTGTTTAGTTAAAGTTGATGTGAGATTTCAGATTATTAAAATTTCTGGAGCTTCTCAGAACAGAAAATGTATGAAAGATAGAGCAAAGGGTAACAGGAAATTTAGTAAAAACAAGAATCTTATATAATAACTAAAGCAGTGTAACAGGCCATAGGCTCCGGACCCCCAGCAACCCGAAATAGGACCAGCGGCTACAGAAGATGGATGGATGGATGGACGGATGGACGGATGGATGGATGGATGGATGATATAAAAATGCCAAAATGTTATCATTCAGGAGTTAAACTACCAGGATTGCCTTGACTACTTACCACTGTGTTTTCAAACAGTTTTGCTGTGTTGACATCTTGGGTATCACCTGCAGGTTTTAACCTTGGATAAACTGTATTTGTTAAATATAAAACAGTAAATAAGGCCATAGCTTTAGTTTACCAGCTGTGCAATTTTAGGTCATGCTGGTCTTTTTCATTAAATTACTAGTATGTGCTTGAGGAACTTTTCAGCTTTTAGCACGATTAGTTATTAATGTTTCGAAGAAGTAGAAAAATATTGTTGGCTTCAGTTACATGCATTGTTGTGAGGGTATGTATGTACGGAGGACTGCTGAGGATCTGAGCAACCCATATGTTGTGTCTGATGAGGAGTTTTACACACTGGAATGTTCCACGAGGACTGGCAGGGGTTTCGCTTCTGTCTTGGGGTCCCAGAATGCTATCTAGCACTTTCAGCAATCATGTGAGAGGGCAGAAAGAGACATGACAGGCTGCTTTTGACCGTTGATGGAATCTAGAAGGATGTACAGCAAAACAGGAAGTGGGTTAATTCAAATGGAGCAACCTGTGTAGTTTAGGCAGGAAGGGGCGGGGATTAGGCGGGGCGTCTGAACCGCACCGCTACCATGCTGCCACACTAGGCTAGACTATGACAAAAAAAAATTAACACAATACTGTGAAATATATGCTAAACTTCATAAAAAAATAATTGTTTTGTTTAAGAAAACATAGTAAGATTGGCTAAACAAAGTGATAGATTAGAGAACGATCAATATTCTGTCCCCGTCTTCTTGTTATTTAGATCTACATAGCTCTAATTTTACAGACATCTTACTATATATTTCTATAACAAAATATTGTCAATTTTATTTATAAATCACAGTGCAAAATGCCTTGAATTCATGTGATGATGTCATAACGAGGCAAGCCCCCCTTCGGCAGGTGAGAAGAAGCGTTCCTTGGGCCGGGATTACCACCCACTCTGCCTGAAATGTCAGGAGTGCAAACGGCAGCTGACCCCGGGCCAGCACGCAGAGGTACAGAGGTACAGGGCGACGCAGGACCCCGAGCTCCCACTGGGTGGCGCTGTCTTCAGCACCCCCTGCCAACGCTTTCACAAATGCACGGCATTTCAGTGTTTAGTCCTTGGTCACCTGCTCTTGTTGTAACGCTCCGTTTAGGTGACTAGAAGCTATGCTGTCACCGTGGTTTAATTTAAAATTGTAAAAAAAAACTATCAGAAACAGATCTGGAGCAGATCTGGGTGGAGGTTGAGGTTCCCCAGCCCGAATTCCCACCACCACTGCTCAGACACACAGTCACCCACTTAAGTGTGCTCCTCAAAAGCCGCTGGTGTCACACCATGACGTGCGGCCTACGTCGCAAACCCTGACGCTCACCTGGTGTTTCCTGTCCTTTCCAGCACGACGAGAAGCCGTACTGCACCTACTGCTACATGAAACAGTTCGGGCCCAGAGGTAAGCCATGTGGGGGGGCAGGGGGGGAGTGACCACACGCAGCATAGATAGGGCAGGGACCCCCCGAGAGAGGAGGCAGGTCGGGGGGGCGCAAGGATAGCCAGGGAAGAGCAGGCCTAACTGTTACCATGGACACACAGCACCCCCCCCCCCCGCTTTCTCAGGAACTCACAGATCTTCATAGTATTGATCTGCTCCAACACCAGGCTCTTGTCGTAGAGATCTAAACATATCACACTGCATCTCACTGTTTCTTCCTGCTCAGTTACCATGATCTACAGCAGAAATCCACAGCTGTGTTCCTTCTGCATGGTATCCACCAAGTATCCAGTTCTGATCCATAAAACATCAGCCCTTAAAGCTGGGCTGAACTATACATGCAGTAAAGTACCTGCTCTTTCAGGTATTGGGCAGATAAAAAAATTGAAATTTTTAGTTCAGATCTGGCAACCGCTGCTTTACGGAAAGCCATTGGCCTGGTTTCTCGTTCTGAACAGTCCGTCGGTCTCAAGCTCAAGACCTTATGTCATGCTTCTCTGCCTTCCAGGCGGCAGGAGACCCGTGTCGCACGTCTGCAACTCCACCGGGTCGTAGGAGACGAAATCGTATCTTCAGCTCGTCAAGTGAGGACCTTCCCAGGGCTAGACGTGCTGCCAGCACTCACCAGCAGGGGGCGCTGACTCCAGTGGGGTAAAGTGAAGTGCCAGGAATGGGGGATGCCATATTTTGATAGGAGTGTCCAGCATGGAACGTCAGACACGAAAGCCTCCAGGTCCGGATCATTCTGGAAATGCCTTCTCTCATTAAATATCCAAACCTGACACCTTTACATTCCAATTGGCTATTTGATTATTACAAGCATATTTTCTACAGTCATTTTAAAATTACTGTAAATACAGCATAAATATTTTTATTATATCTATAGAAGTCACTTGGTACTGAAATTTAAATGTTTTTAACAGTTAAACAGTTTTGTCAATATTTATCTGATGTGCTTTTCTATTGCCTCATATAAATA
Organism: Mormyrops attenuatus; assembly: GCA_026777985.1. Taxonomy (NCBI): domain Eukaryota; kingdom Metazoa; phylum Chordata; class Actinopteri; order Osteoglossiformes; family Mormyridae; genus Mormyrops; species Mormyrops attenuatus. The sequence goes on from JAODKC010000016.1 coordinate 3,340,976, forward strand.
ACTTGCAAAATAATGCTCATATCTGCATAGCGGCATATAATATTAATGTCTGTGTTATCACATAAACTGTTTAAAAAATGTTGCATAATGAAAATTCACAACAAAGCTTTGCCTTCTTCAATGTTCAGTGTGATTCTCCAAAATTATTTACTCTTTTTCTGCAAATGAATGAAAACAAAATATGTTGATTATGGGAAAAGGACACTAATTATAATTAATCTGATTTAATATTTTAAAAATGTTCATTTTAATTTCCTCGAAAAGAGCACATTCCTGGTATGATTTATTTTTAGACTTTGTCCTAATCTACTGCTATCATTCATTTTGAACATAATAGAAACCCAGTAATAAAAATGATTAAAAACAGAGCTATAAGTAATTTGCTATAATTGATATTTCCTTGGGTTTAATGTAGATGTGTGTCTGGGCTCGTGTGTGTGAGCCCTGCAACGGACTGGCATCGGCTGTCTTACACCAGGTACCTCCTGAGACAGGATCCTGGCTCCATGATAATGGGAAAAAAATCACATCACGATATTTTTTCGTGTTAAATATTGCGATATATCGTAGAACAAAAAAAGACCCGGAATAAAGCACAGCCAAGTAAAACTCACCGGGTGTCTCTCAGTCCGCGTGCTTCACCATACCTGTGTTTTCACGGACCCATTTTACATCATCGCCACCATTACCAAAGTCCAGTTCCAATACTAAGGACGGAAGTACAGAGGACGGTAAAAATCCCCGGGTGTCGTTTTTGTCCCACCCCAAATATCAAAGATACTGCCAGAACAATCCCATGATTCATTGCGTCCAAAGTTCGTTCTTGGGAGGCAAGTTAGCAAGACCTCTATTACCAAGACCGCAAGTGCGATCTTTGCATTCCTGGTGAAACTTATCGACGGCATACCTTTGCGTCCAGCATTGGGGGGTGGGGGGGGCACCACTCATTTAAGTTGAGGTTTTCACCCATTTGGCTGGTTTTGATTATTGGGGAGTTACAACCCCCCCCCCCCCCATTCCCCCATAATTTACATCCATGGTCTCGACCCAGCTGACTATTACTGTCCTTGCAATGTTACACTTGCATGTGCATATCAATATTGCAATGTCAACATTAACATTGCGCGCTACGTCATACAGCTCCGGAGGTCATACAATCCCAAAGCATCACAGAGCACAAACCAGGGTACATCCTGGATTGATGGTCCATCACAGGACACACACTGTCAAATCCTCAATCACGCACCAAGGGAACTTTAAAAATTCCAGTCCTGCTCTTCTTTGAAGTTTGTCAGCCCGATGAACACATTACACAGAGCCAGCAAATCTATAACCCCAGAGGTGCCAGGCCACAGTGTCACCTGTCGTGATTACTCCTACAATAATTACATTATAATTAACACACAGGGTGACAAAATGTCAACCAGAGGTGTTCGTGTGGTTTCTACATTGACACTTGTGTGTAAAGGGTCATGTTTGAACCCAAGGGTGGCACTCTTACTCAGGGCTGGTTTAAGAGTCTATTCCCCACACGGTAGGCCCCACCAGAGATAGGTAACCTTGACTTTTTTGGAGGGGGGGGGGCGTTCTTCAGCCTGAATATGTAATAAAATCTTCAATGAAGATATGGGCTGAGTTGAGTAGGTTAAAGACGGGGTGGGGGTCTAGAATCTGAGACAGGGGTTTCATAAATCCTTGGGTTTCTTTGATCAGGGGTTTCTGATCTTGGTGCGTACGGCCGAACACACGCACAACGCAAACAACCGCACGGCACACCCCCGCCTGCACACATTAGCGTGCTGGAGCAAGTGAAGTGGCCCCATTTTCTCCGTCAGCCCACGGGTGGAGAGAGGGTGGGTGCCATCTCTCTGCCGGCTCTGGCGGCCACACGGTAATCACATATGGAGTAGTTAGCCCAACCCCCCTGAACGTGCAGCCTGAGAGAGTGGACTGCTAGTTTCTTAATTCAGCCCTTCTGTTTTGTGACACATCATTAAAGCGTTCGTTTGCGAAAATGGTCGGTCGGGAAGGGAGGGGTTAAATTAAAGAATAGGTGTCATTCTGATTTGCCCTCGCCAGCGCCCACGTGTTTAAGCGCAGCTCCTCCGGATTAAACCTCGCACTCTCACTGCCCGAGCCAGTCAAACACATGTCAGCACGCTAATCAGCGCATAATGAGTTTTAATATAATTCCCCGCGTGTTACTCGCCCTGTCTTAACCTTTTATACCCAAATAAATACCATCATCACGCTGGGTGAAAAACACATTTCACACAGGACCGTATTTAGAGAGGAATCTTTCACGTCAGCCAATGAAGATCTACTAGAAGATCTACTTTAAAATGAACTTATTCTGTGCAATTACTTACGCTGCTCCTCTAACCATCTTTCAAAGGACGACAACTTTGTAACACGGGGTTTGAGGCTGTAACCGTGTTAAACACTCAGGGCTCGGTTGTCAGATGTTAATTTGCATTTATTTTAATTTCCGTATGGGACTTTGGGTATCATCCGCGTTAATCGGGTCGATCGCGCACACATGGAAAACATTAACACGCGAGGCACCTTTCGGGGATGAACGGAGGAGCGGCCGACCATCTTCCAAGCAGATGTGGCGGCGGATGCCTTGTCTACCGCCATAAGTGATTTTTCTTCCTGTTCAAGATTAAACGGGGGGGGGGGGTGAAGTGCAGAACAGTGATTTAGTCGTTTAAATTTACGACAGCTGAGAGTGGACTTACCGGCCGCTGAGGCAGATCCATACCCAGCTAGCAGATGGTAGCATACTGAAAGTAAATAACAAAGTCATTCTAACCGGATGGATCTCTGTTATTTATTTATTTGTGTCTTTTAAAAACTTTTTTCTTTAACTTTTATATTTAAATTGGAAAAAAAAACAACTGCACTTTGTGTTGCTATATACAAGGTCTCTCCGACTTTATCTGTTACTCAACAGAGTGATTGTGTATCTTATACTGCTATTGGCCGAAAATTAGTACAGACTGATATTTTTATAAGATTTGCTGCATCCGTTTCCTCGTATGCATCGTAACGTTTTCCTTGCACCATTTTCAGCGTTGATTTAATTTGTCCAGCAGATGGAGCCAAAGTTCGGTTATCTCATTACCGATGTACCGTGGATCCAGATGTTGTCGCATTACATCTGGATGGGAGATGTAAAGAACTCCGTACGCCTCGGACTGATTGCATGCTACTCGGGTGTATTTTCTCACGTTTTTAACTGAGAGTAACCATCAAATTATATTTTTAACTTTTTCGTGATGCAACGTTGCGTCATAACTTCACTTCTTTTATAATGAAAATTGTTACAACCTAATTGTTTAATTGTTCGTATAACAAACAAAACCCTTAAAGTATGTTTTTAGTCTATGGAAGCTTTGCATATTTAAAGTGCGTCGTCTGGCTCTGTGGTTTAGGACTGTAGTCTAGCTGTGATTGGAAGGTCGCCGGGGGTCGGAAGAATGATTTCGTCGTTGGGCATTTGAACGAGGCCCTTAACCCGAATAGCTCCAGGGACTGGGTGACTCTGCTTTCTCAATTGTACATCACTTTGGATAAAGGCGCCTGCTAAGTAAATGCACAAGATCGATTTTAAAATTTCTAAATATCAACACTAGGTGTCAGCAGAGCATAATCAAAAGGAGGGAAAGCACCGGGCCCATTTGGTGGGAATGATGACTGCAAAGAGGTGACTCCTTAGTTCTCTTACTTTGCACAAAGAGTGTTCAGCGGGGATTTGTACTTTCCCTAATACCACTCTGACTATTTCTAGGAAAATGTGGCCAAGTGCTAGTGTGTAGGCTATCAGATTATAAATCCGTCGATAAGTGTTTGTTATTATAAAAAATTGCGTTGCTGAATGAATGGTTTTGTTTATGAAAATGTATTTGCCAGAATATGATTTACTGTACATTCGTGATAAAATAATCTTGAAGGAGGGGGGTACACTTTCTACGTTGTGATCCTTGTAAGAAAATCAAACCTATAGCTTTAAGAAGCTGCAGTATCATTTGCGATATTAGTAACCACTAAAGAATCACGTTGAATGAAAAAATTAGCAAAATACAAAACCGTATATGATTATAGTGAACTGTGTTTTTATCAGACAATATAGGGCTTAATGTTTTAGGCCTATGTTTAGGATTGTATCGTTAAACTCTACAAAAAAATTCAAGACAAGGTAGGAGTCAAAATCAGAGGGCAGCATTTCATCAGTTATCAACAGTTATGGATTTGCCTGATAGATAAACAATGTAAACATTAAACGTTAGTGTCAAGATTGGAGACTGATGTGTATGTATCTAGGTTTTCTAGCTTCCCCGCCTTTATAGTCGCTCATAGCAGCCCAGAAGGGGCCGACCATGGACGCCGATCCTTGTCCCTTAAAGGGACGCCCAGTCACTGGATGCCGCACGGCTCGTGGGCTGAACGCCGGTCTGTCTGCGTGAGTCTGACCGCTGACCCCCGACAGGCAACACGGTCAGGCAGCGAGCTCCTATATGATCGCGGTTCCTGCGCGGACAGCATTAATTAAACGTTTATATCGAACCCGATCACTTAACCGTGTAGTGAATTGGGTTCAGTTTTCTGCAATAAAACATTTTATTTCTTCTTTTAATGACTCCCATCCCTCTTAATTTAAACCCAATTGTATTATTATTATTATTATTATTATTATTATTATTATTGAGTATCAATTTGCCTTTATGTAGGCTTTTTTAAGAAACGGAATGGTAAAAAAAAACAGCCGGGGTTGTACCTAAACGATCCTAGAGAAATGCCACGATGAATCTTTATTCAGCAGAGCAAGAAGATGTGAAATGTTTTTTTTGCTTTGCACGACACAGTCCCGCTCTGTGTTCAGCTTCACAGCTTCGCAGTGCTGAGAGGGCTTCCCCAAACAGCCGTGTATCAGTCCTTGCCGCTCTCCTCTCGAGATTACACACGGTCTCGCTCCGAATTCAGCCTGGTACCTGGGAACGTCCCACTGCGAATCTGACACATGTATCCGCCGGTGTCCTGCTATTGTTCTCCTGTCGTGACACACGCGTCCCCGCGAGTGCTCCCGCGGCGAGCTATGGCAGGTCCGCTAAGGAGGCTTCCCTGAGGAGGCTCCCCGACACGCGGCTCCGCTCCGCTCCGCCCGGAGAGGAGCTACTGGACTGTGGCCGAGGTCACGGGGACCGACACGGGGGGGGGGGGAGAAAAAGAAAAAACGCACCGGGTTTCCCTGACCCAACCATGAGGCTACAAGTATTTTCTGCTCTCTCTTTCTGATGAGTTGAGTTGGTTTATATGTGGACAGTTAGATTGTCAGCAGACCCCAACCCATGCATGTCCGCATAGTCCTGCTTTCTCCCTAAAACATCACTCTGATCTGCCCATACAGTGATGCGATCAGCGTTAAGTACAATGAAACCGCTAAGTACGATAGTGTGGGGTCAGATATCACAATTAATGAATCGCCTATGTGCTAGATTATTCGTGATTATATTAATTAAGCTGGCGTGTTCCTCTTTGCACCCCCAGACACCAGGGTAGTGTAAGCTAGTTTGGTCATTATGTGAATGTAAGGCCAGTCTTGATCTAGAACACCAACAATTTCGATGTAACGTATTTTATCACTTTTGTCAAATACTGTTTGTCCTAGCACACTTGTATTGTGTAGTTAAGTATATATAAATATAAAATTTTTACTGTAGATACTATAGTCTCAGTTTATCGAGGCCTATATATCTATCCATCTACCTGAGAAAAAATATTTGCCTATGTATAGCCTACATTTTTGACCGTATATCCATATTTCTTATAACCATTTTTGTGGTAGGCTACAGTGTTTAGATTAATCTAGTGAAGATTATTATTATAAGGTATTCTGTATTATAAATAATAAAGTGCTGCGGGTCAGTCGCGCGGTGTTATGAATATCCACTCGGGAAGAGCGACGCTGCTCCGGGTGAGTTTGATTAAACGTCGGGACCGGAGTCTGGACGTCATGCGGGTTGCTGATGCCATTTGACGAGCAGGACATCTGCTACTTTAAATTTGCTTTAAGCATCATGTCGCCTCTTCTCCGGACTTATCAGGTGAGGCGCTCATTTGCATGGCGCTGCCTCCGTCTGCTTGTTTTTAAGCGGGATTTATTAGGGTCGTTAACCGAAGTCACAGCTGCGCTTCCGGAGTTAAACTTTATGTCCGGGAAAACGAGGTTGATGTTGAATTACTACTTCATCTCTGTAGCGTGTCATTGTGATCAGGGCAGCCCGAAAGCCGACCCCGCCTGTGAAGGACTTAACTCCCTCTTCGCCGGACGGAAGGAGCCGTTACTGTGCTCTGCGACATCATTACTGCAGTACCGACTGATTAGAACAATAACGTTCGTTTAGTTAGGTTACTATGTAGTTGAAATACTTATACATATATTTCATTTTATTCTATTCGAAAAGACACAAATGGGGTGTATCTATTATTTATGCTTCTATTAAATTTGCCAAACAGGGTAGGCTGCAAGAAGAATGAGAAGAGCCGGTAATATTCAAGAGCTATTTATTTTTGTAAAGAAAAGACACAAAAGCGCCAAACCCCCATTGCGCTGTGTTCTCTCTGCTGCCCTGCAGGGGGGAGGAAGGTTAATGCACGGATAAGAAGATAAAGTATAGGAGATGTGTCCCCCCCCCGCCCCTGGCTGGTCCGGGAGTGATGAGTCCTGCTGGTCGGTGTGGACGGGGCAGCCAAGCCCAGCCGCTCGGGCAGACTTTACCTGTCAGCGCCCCCTCCGCGGTCCCCGCAAAGGGGGGGGGGGGGCAAGCTAGTCACGTGAGCGGAGGCTATGTTTACGTAAGAATAAAAGTTGTCATGTTTTATCGGGGATTTTTGTTTCTGTTTCTTAAAATGCATACAGTTTTATACACAGTTTAACAGGGCAGAGATCCGATATGTATCGAGCCAAAATATCAAATTATCACAGAATATTGTTTAAAATTTTTGTCTTGCTTTAGGCTAGATTCACATAAAGTGGAAAAAATCGCAAAAAGGCCATACACGCATGGATTCAAACCCGCAATCTTATAACACGCAAAATGTAGGTACGGCTTTTACTAACGCGCCGTTGCAACAGTATTTTCACTTTCGTTTTCTTCTTTTTCTTTACATCTTAACTTTAATTTTGGCCTAAATACAAACATATACGCACAACCCAACTTCGGTTAATCTGTATTTCGTGCTCTCTGTGCGCAGAAGAAAAACTTTTCAAAGTTTGGCCATATAACCTTTGAACCGGTCCTGTTCCCGGATATGAACGCAGAACATGTTTCTGCGGCGTTGCGTCCGCCTTCGTGCGTCTGTCACTCTCTGTATTATTTAGTTCGCCGCTTGCTGTTTGTAATTAAGATGGGGGACATTTCGGATGAATTGACGTGTAGCGTTTGTCTGGACATATACAAAGACCCTTATTTGCTACCTTGCGGGCACAGTTTTTGTCACAGCTGCATACAAGGTCTCAGGACGGCTTTGGAGCTGAAGTGCCCAGATTGTAGGAGGGAGTGCAGACGCTGGGAGGATGTAGTCAGAAACTACAAACTGGCAAACATTGTGCAAGTGCTTATGGCAGAAAAGGTGAGTTATCGCAGGTAAAATGCATTTCGTACGTGTAACGCGGACTACCTGGATGTTCCGTCCGGGTTCCACCCTTGGCTGTCGGGGTGGACTTCGGCTGTCCGCGACCGTACAGAGGGCAAGCTGTCGCCGATGGGTGTACTGATCGTAAGTTGTTCAATCCACTCATCATTACTTATTATTTTATTAAATACTACCCAGTCTTCAAATACTGGATTCGCGGATATTTCCTTCTACCCTGAAATGTCCAGCTGGCTGCCTGCTGTACCCAGTGAGCCACCCAATCCCTGCCACATGTGAGAGGCATTCTGTGTTGACTCTGGGGTTGGGTTGCCCAGCAATGATGTATAATAATTTTTTTACACAATAAAATTTGCCATGCCGGTCAAACTTTAACGGTTAATCTGAATATTTACGCTCCTTTTCTACGATAAAGTGCGTTTTACTGTGTAACCGAGACATTGCAGAGATAGACCAGGGGTGAGGAACCTGATCTGTGGAGGTCCGGTGTGGGTGCGAGTTTTTGGGATGGCCTCTCACTCAGCCAATAACAGTGGGTCCCCGGGACTGGGGTTGAGAACCACTGCTTCATTACGGATCAGGTTCGCCACCCCTGGGTGATGTTCTTTTAAAGTCGACCCTGCTCCACTTTCAGGGTTTATCATTCGCCTGTTATGCTGACATGTGCCGCGGTTTAAGTCTGAAAACTGCACATTTACTAACACGGCTGTTTTACTTAGAGCCCTGAAGTCGGCCCACCTTCAGATATTGACCAATGGAGGCTTTCCTACTGGCTCTTACTATTGGCCGTGGTACTGCTGGTCACTGCCGCCTTCTGTAAGTGTTGTTGGTATGTCTGTACTGGTGCATATGGGTCTGTGTCCGGCAGTGGCTCGACTGCTAGCACTGCAGGAATTTGGGGTCATATCCTGATCCCAGATGTTCCTGGGGTCTTCTCTCCAAGTTTACGTGGGTTTTCTCTGGTTCTCTGGTTCCAGAGGTGGAAAGTTCAGGTCCCGAAAATAAAACTCCAGATCAAGATTTTGTTTCAACCAATCAGTTGAGTATAAAGAGTCACACACACGGAGTACTGAACTGGTTGGTTGAAACAAAATCTTGATCTGGAGTTTTACTTTCTGGACCTGAACTTTCCACCTCTGTCTGGTTCTCATAGTCCACAAACCAATTGTTAGGCACACTGATGACTCAGAATTACCCGTATTTTATGCAAGCATGTGTGATTGTGTGGGTCATGTGATTGACTGGCGTCCTGTCCAGCGTGTCCCCAGCCTTTGCCCTGAGCTTCTGGGGATAGGCTCCAATTTCACTCTGACTCTGTACTGGGTAAACAGTTATGGATGGATGGATTATGAGGTCGATATCCTTGTAATAGTGGTCTGACTGACCTTTAACAATGCCTGTTATTGTCTTACAGTAAAAAACAAACTGGAATCTACTGCCGAAGAACTGCTGGACTCTCAGATGCAGCTTAGAACCTTCCAGAAGGAGGGCGCTGTATGTTCACGACTAACAAATAACACTATCGTCACAATTTCTTTGCAAGATTACCTGCAAAATTCCTCTGAATTTGGAGGACTTGTACTGCAAACGAGAAACATTTCGTATTTCGCTTATAACCACTGACAGACTAAACAGGTACTTAAATGTCACACGTGTCTTTCTGGGACTTTGACTCGTTGGCTTCTGGGCTTCATTTCAGGACAACATGGTGTCACCCGGGAGCATCACTGACTTTCTGATGTCCGCACTCTACTGGTGTGTCTGGATCGTCGTCAGCCCCTTATTCATTATATGGACCATAGTGCAGTGGCTTGTGGATGCACTCACTTACCTTATTTACTTCTGCCTATGGCTTGTCTACTTTTGCCTTTGGCTAATGGTCAGCACAAGTTTCGATTACTTATTTAAGTTATTTAACCTGTCTGTCTACACCTGTGGACTCAGCTATATTTTTTTAAAGATGCTGCGTTTGTTGTGGAAGCCACACACCGGCGGCTGATGCTGTGATTGGTGCTTGTGACCGGTAATGTGATCAGTCTGGCCAATGGCAGGACTTGTTTTTGTTACATGAAATACTGCCTGTTATTTTTTACTTGGTCTCCATGGCGTTGCCTGGCGCTGATTTGCTGTACGCCTGGGGATCATGTGGTGCGCTTTTTATAAATGTAATTTTGTATTCAAAATACAAATGTGCATTCACCTAACAAAAGCCTGGGCTTTTATATAGATGGAGGTTTTTGGTAGAACATGACATTTTGAACACTATTTTTGTTACCGCTTAAGAGTTCGCTGTTTTGCATCCAAGCTGCAAATCAGAAATGGCAATAAAAGTTTTTGCTAAGAGTTGTTGAATTTCTTTGTAAACATTTATTTAAACTGGTTCGAGTAAGTATGAGAAGACTTGCGGTCTTCAGCTACCTAGCGGACAGAAGTACTGCCCGTGAGAAGAGGTGAGATTTAACACCATCTTCGAAGAGCATGAGTCTGCAGTTCGAATTGCTGAAGCCAAATTTATGTGAGCTTTTGACATATCATCTCTCATGCATGGAAAAGTAAGACCTACAGCTGGCGATTACCTTGATGGTTTTGTTGCTTAGGGAGAATTATACAGCAGTACAATCATGTTTTTGAGAGTCTTTATGACTGATGCGGCCTGAAACTGTTGGCTAGTTTCTTTTAGGTCAGGAGGGGTAAGCTGTGAATTTGTCAGTGATGAGATATCAATGTTCTGGCTGAACTTTGGCACAAATGGGAGTTGAGCGTGGTAGGAGTTGACTGTAGTAGGAGTTGACTGTAGTCATTGTGAGGTATGGGGCAAGATGCAGAGCTGATAGTGCTGTAGTGTGCGATGTTTGGGGGTCTGTGTCAGTCTGGAAGGTTCCTGAAATACTCGCTTATTGCTGGGAGAAGGTGTAGATCTTGCCTTGGTTTACAAGCAGGCTGTAAACGTGACAGGCCAGATGACTTGTTCAGGGTGGTTGACGTGAAACTACTGAGTAGGATAGTGATCAGTGTGTTGTTAGAGTATATTATCTTACATTAATATTGAACTACTAATGTGAATCATATGCTAACTGCATGGTATACATCCATTCAAGTTTATCACAGACAGAGTTATGTTTTGGTTAGCTTTTGTTAGCTTTTATTTTTGTACCGCGTCGCTTCCCGCGCACCTCTCTACCTATTAGTTCCCAGCTAATGAATGGATGCGGATGTTCTCAGGTTTCCCGCCGTCACGGAAATCCGGCAAGAGTTATGTAAACACAACCTTTCCGGGCTCCTCGAGCATACATAAAATCACGGAAAAGATGTAAGCATTAAAAAGTCATAGGAAATAGCTTGGTGCTAACGATGTAAATTTTGCTGTAGCATTTGTCCGCTTTGACCTGCACGCCCGGGAAAAGGAGGCGGCCCCAGCGCCCGGCCTCAGCAGCGGCTCTGGCGTTCTGCAGAAGCGTACCCCGCCGCGTGCTGATATCTCCACTGTGTCATCCAGACATCCTGCCCCACCCTGGCTGGAAGAGTGATGGTTTCTCCAGCCTGGAGACCATTTGCCTTGGCGCTCCGCGTGCAGACCCCCCTAGCAGGGGAGCCCCCCTTACGCCATCCGTTGGCTTTAATTGCATATTCGTCACGCTACCGGGTCCTTAGGTCTAAAGAGGGTGCAGGAGGTGGGGCGGAGTTGGTGTTCTGTGTGCCGGGGACACCCAGGGCTGATGAAGGCCTATGCGCTAGGAGTGTAATTTGAACCTGGGCGTCAGCATGAGAGTGAGGACCCCTGAGCCAATGAGATGGTGCGAGGACTGATTATCTGAATGGCTCATCTGCAGCTCGCTGTGATGGAGACCTGGACAAGCTCGGTCACAGGCAGAGGATGTGCCCACTCTGATCTGCTGTCAGGCGCCTTCACATCTGGAAGAAGACAGACCAAGGGCAGAGCTCTGAACAGCGTCCTTCAACATTCTCTGGAACTTTCCTCAGAACTTCCTCCCGATTGTCCTTTTAGAGCTTCAGTCCAGGGAAGTCAGTCCTAAATGAAGTGAATAATTTATTCATCTAGAAAATGTATAGTTATATATATATATATATATATATATATAATGAAAACTGATTTCTGATTATATAACCTTGAAAAATTACAGGATATCTTAATGCACCAGGAAGTGTAGAAGGTATTGTTCTGTATGCTTCTGCTGGGGCCAAAAACAAAACCATGTGATATGAGGGCAAGAGAAAGGATCAGGGGCTGCCACTTTGGGTGGGGTCTGGCCAAAGGACCTTTTGGGGGGGGGGGGGGGACACTGAGGGGCAATGAGGATAGGAAAGGAAAACCATGTAAGCCCCGACAGTCCCCTGCTGCACACCCCCCTGATGAAGGAATGGTCCCCCAATAATAACTAAAAAAGTAAATAAATACTATTCCACTACAAAATGAGTGAGTAAAACTATATAACTTAAAAATAATTGGTGGTCAATAATGTTACATTTTTAATGTGCCACTGCTGGAAATTGCTGGTGGCTGGTTTAACTGGATAACCAACCTTGCCTAAGTGGTTACTACTTTGACTAGCTGGGTAGCTAAACCGTCTGTAATCATCTCCAAGGCCCATTCCCCTTTGCTGGCTCAGTTAGGATCCCGGCCTGATTCGTGCACGTGCCTGACGCACATTGGAACGGGAGCTTTTCTCATCGTGAACCAAACACAGATACTTGTCTTTCCTAACTCTCCGAGGGGCACCGAATGACTTCGCATCAGTTGCTATGCGACTGACGCAACAGCGGGACGCCGCTCGTGAATAATTAATAAGCAGCATGCTCCCGTATTACAGGAACGAGCAGCATCGCGTGTGTGATGCCCGTCGGATGGTCCGGGGAACGTTTACAAAACTTTCTGACATTTTTAGGTAAAATTATTGGCTTTTATTTACGAGAGCCAAGCCCGATTCGCAGTAGAAGGGCTCGGGTTACAGACAGAATTACCGCGATCGATATCCGAGATCGGAATTTCAAGTTATAAGTGTTGTAGAGTGAATAGAGAATGAAGAATGTTGAGTAAGGATGGCACGATGGTTCGTGGTTAGCGAGAACTCCCCCGGGAAAGATAATCGGGGGGAGGAGACGCCGTCCCGGTGGTGGGGTGGGGTGGGGTTGATTATTCCCAAGCGCGTGGACTGAACGCTGTGTGATCCCTGGCTACTTACTCAGTCAGTTTGGGGTGTGTGGGTGTGTGTGCGCGCGCCTGTGCCTGTTTGTTAATGTGTGACTCTGTCTGTGCGAATGTGTGCAGGCGCGGGCGGATCTTAGTGCGTCGGCGTAGGTGTGTGTGGGTGTGTGTTTACTCGGTGTAGCCTGACGGGCCGTATTAAGATGAGGGAGAATGACGACGATCGGTGTGCACTTCAATAAAGCCCGCAATCTGTGTCAGCTGCTCCACTTGACACAGGTATCTGCGGAAACGTGAAGCCAGTCACTGAGAAAGTTCTACCGTGTGACGGATCCCCTTCTGTGTCTCGCTACAAATTTCCATATTGTTGGGGTTTCCAGTCAACTTCCTTCCTATTCCCACTCATGCAGCTGCTCATGAAACTCCTCCGTTTTGGTCCAAATGACGCTCGTCTGCAGATCTTGCGCCGGGCCCGCTCGTTCTTGGATGAGGATGAGGATGGTTTTGGTCTGTAGAATGTCAGCTAGCTCATCCTCGAAGGACTTTTGGATAAACTGCCGATGAGCTGGACAGAGATCAGCTGCTGCTCCCCGTTCATGTCACGTGACGAGTCCTGCTTGCTGACATCCTGCTCAATGACCGAGCATCTACGTCAGAGCACGAGAGTGCAAGGCGCTTCCATTCAGTGCGTCGGAAATCTTTCATTTTTATCATGTTTTGATTAAATTAATTCATTATTCGATTACTCTGATAACGTAAATTCATTTTTTTTAAAACTTCATTTATGTTACTGGCCGGTACTTTGAGACCTCTTCTAAGAGGTGAATAAGTCCACGACCACAGAAACAAGTTGACAGTCCGGTCATATCCATTATTTTAGTACTTATGTCTTTAGCTCTGGTGCTCCTTTGAATATTAATAAAGTTTATATATTGGTGGGCAATTTCAGCTTGACACATCAGACGGCTACCGACATATTGGCCAATATCTCACGCATCTCTAAAGGCCAGTGTTATTTTCCACTTCGCTAGCTAGTTAGCTACCTCTAGGTTTCAGCTACTTTTTGCTGCTAAAGAGGAGCATCTCTCAAAAGCGTCATAGTGCTAAGATTATGTTCACATTATAGTGAGTATTCTGCACCACAAAGCAGACAGCTTCCCAAAAGCATCGTGGCGCTAAGATCATCGCCGTGGCGCTAAGATCATCGCCGTAGTGCTAAGATCATCAGGCAGCACTAGCTTTATGAATATTTATAAGGTTTCCCCGACCAACCTGCGCTTTGGAAATCCACATGCTGCCGCTGCTACTTTGTCCGTCCAGGCGTCCACCTGCAGCATGCGAAACATGAGAGCTTGCAAGCTGGAAGCAGGAGTATCTTTCCTTTACCCCCAAAAACAATTCCGATGCTGACATATCTATACATTGAATCGCCACCTCAGTAATCGATTCATCATGATGCGTCTTTACACCCCTGTAGTGCACCTCATAACATGGGGAGGTGGCGTTAGGCCTCAGTCCCTGAAATCTGAAGGTTGTTGGCCTGTGAAAAAACAGAAAGGGGTTGGGTTGTGCCCCACAGGGGGCCTGTGAAAAAACAGAAAGGGGTTGGATCGCACCCCACAGTGACCTTGTGAAAAACAGAAAGGGGTCGAATCGCACCCCGCAGCAACCCTGTGAAAAAACAGAAAGGAGTCGAATTGTGCCCCGTAGCAACCCTGTGAAAAAACAGAAAGGGGTTGGATCGCACCCCGCAGCGACCCCATTGAAAAACAGAAAGGGGTTGGATCGCACCCCACAGGGACCCTGTGAAAAAACAGAAAGGAGTTGGATCAAAACCCGCAGCGACCCTGTGAAAAAACAGAAAGGAGTTGGATCTCACCCCGCAGCGACCCTATGAAAAAACAGAAAGGGGTCGAATGGCACCCCGCGGCGACCCTGTGAAAAAACAGAAAGGGGTTGGATCACACCCCACAGGGACCCTGTGAAAAAACAGAAAGGAGTTGGATCGCACCCCAAAGGGACCTTGTGAAGAAACTGAAAGGAATTGAACTATACCCCGCAGCAACCCTGTGAAAAAACAGAAAGGGGTCGGATCAATCGAGATCGGTGACCACCGGAAAAACGACGGCATGGGTTGCAAGAGCGTTTAGGGACGTCTGTTCTCATATTCAGTAAACACAGGGACAGCATGTTAACGCACTTGTCTGCAAACATGCCAAGGCAGAGGAAAGCCGGGCGTCAGTCTACAGGCGGGGAGTGGGGGGGGTGGTCTTTTCATAAAGATTTATTTCATTAGAAGTGGCCTAATTATCATGAAGACTGGACTTACCCACTCAGGCAGAGAATTAAAAACCTTAATTATATTGTCACCTTTTCTCCCTGTGATCTCCGAGGCCCTCTGACTGATCCATATGGTCTAATTGTCAGTGATGAGAGGGAGGGAAGAAAAACGGATGGGACCTCTGTGGAATGGAGGGGGGGGGGGAAGAGAGAGAGAGAGAGAGAGAGAGAGGAGACAGGCTGACACCCGTACCAGTGCACAGCTGGGCACCAGCTGCAGCCGCGGACATTTTAATTAGGGAGTGAGGGGACAGAGTAGAGGGGGGGAAAATGGAGCGGGAAATGTCTTGACGCCTGGCTCCACACCCCTCAAAGGACCCCCCCCGCACCCCCTACCCCGCATCCCCAAAATGCACATGGCAACCATGCCTCCAGCAGAGCAGCCACGCCCACACCGGCGAGGGGGCCTTTGTTCCTCTCACCTCGCCGCCGCTGCCATCGGGGTGCCTTCCACCCCCCCCCCCCAGGAGCGTGGTGGGGGGGCTGACTGGTCTCCAAAAACGACCCGCTGTTTGTGGCCCAGGCGACGCTGACCCGCTTCCCCACCGGAGGAAGGAGGGTGGGGGGGTATCCCGCTTAGTCGTAGGGTGAGATCCCAGTGGGAGGTGGTGGGGGAGGGGGACATGGCGATGCTGATGTCATAACCTTGAGCGGGTGTGCGTCTCCAGCACGGCGAGCCTGCCTGGACCGGCGCTGACAGCTTTGGAGATGAGAGAGGCTGTCGGAGCACCACTCGCAGTCAGCGTGATAAAACCGCAGCAAAGAGACAGCCCCCTGACGGACAGAGGGAGGCAGGCAGGGAGCGCGGGAGGGCCTCCCTCCGGTGTCACTGCAGTCCTGCCCAGCTCCCAGCTTGGGGGTGCAGTCAGCTCCTGTAAACATCTGCAAACATCTGTAAGCATCTGCAAGATCTTAGAGGCAATAAGTTTGTTTTTCCTATAATACCTCAGCTTTTGGCTGAGTGTGTGTGTGTGTGTGCGCATGTGGTCTCACGTGTGCCCAGTGAAAGACCATTATTCCCTCCAGTGTCCCATGCCTGAGAATAGCTCCCCCCTCATCGTGATCTTGTACTAGATAAGAGCTGCAGAAGATGGATGGATGGATGGATGGAATTTAGGCTCATGACTTACTTAAAAGGAGTTTATGGAAGTGCTAATGTAAAAAGGTGACATTTGCCTGTAAGTAAACTGAAGTTTTACCATTCCATTTATTTAATTTGTGTTCTTACGCATTCCAATTTTAGGCTTATGTATTTTTATCTATAAGGTGTATAGGAGTAAATCTGACTTACATAGAATTTGACTCACAGACAGTATTGTGGAACAGACCTTCCTGTACTTCACTGTGGTTAATTTACACGTTAGTGACTTTTGAATGTATATATATATATATATATATTGTAAACAGATTTCCTGGGCACTTTAAATCCCATTATTTTTAAAGAAATGAGATGTAGGGAAGCCTCAGGAGAAGCATTGGATTGTGGGTACGGCGGCGCTGCCGATAATGGCGTGTTTTGCGCGCCGGCTTTTGGATTGACACCGTTTGGCGTTAGCGGGCCGTCGTGCATCGCGCCGCTCGTCACGCCGCCGTCGCGTGGCTCGCTGTCTCCTCCACGCCGCCCCCTGCTGTCAGATGCGCACCCCCAGCCTGGGGTTAAGGACCCCAGATCACTCCCACTCTGCCTGCCCCCCCCCCTCTCCGTTTGAGTGACAAGCCATGGATAAACACGGTGGGGGAGGGGGGGGCAGATAGAGAGAGTAAGAGGTTGGGTGGGGGTAGGGGGAGATGGAGAGAGCTTGTAAGTAAAAAAAAATACATTGGGTAAAAAAAGCTTAACTGTCCCATTTGGTGATGGGAGGGGGGGTTTAGGAAAAAGGATGAATACAGAAGCCTGTGGGCAGTACATCACCATCATTCCCCCTCTGCTTCAGGGACAAATGTAATCTGGCTTGCTAAGCTGGAATCCCCTCAGGAGATGGTGCCCTAGGCAGCTGCCTATGTTGCCTAATGTGTTGACTGACACTGCCTTTGGGGACAGATGCAGGGTGCGAGTTTTGGGGGGGGACACTGATTTACTGGTAGAATGATCGCAATGGCACCACATGACTGTAATGCTTTAGGGCAGTGTTTCCTAACCCACTTCTCGGGGAACCACGGTCAGTCCACGTTTTTGCTCCCTCCCAGCTCCCAGCCAATCAGGAACACTGAATACCTGGTACAGGTGCGCTGGGAGTTGAGAGGAAGCAAAAACGTGGACTGTCTGGGGTTCCCCGAGGACTGAGTTGGGAAACACTGCTTTAGGGTATAAGGGTCCTTCTCTTCTGATTTAGCTGGGCAGTGGGCTGATCTGGGATCAGTGCAGCACTGGAGTGCCTTCAGTCTCGAAAGGGCGATGATCAGTAAGTCGCTTTCCTTCTTGGAATGAGAGTCAACAGTGCAGCGATTTCTGTGCTTGTAACGAACAAGTGGGCAGACTGGGGGGGGGTGGGATGTCAAGCTCGTGTGCAAATAGAAAATGAAGCACCGCCTCTGGTTTAATCTGATCTAATCATATTGCGAGAGGGAAAAAGCGACTTCCGGAAAGTTGTGGCCAAAGAGAAGCACTGCTACAACTTTAAGGCTAAAGGACGGCGTGCGATCGGCAGCGGCTGGACGACGGTGTATGTTCCGCTCCCAGTCTGCCATGTGATGGTGGGATGGTTGGTTTGCGATTAAAAAAATAAACATAAAAACATGGAAGCCACGTGCTGTGTGGGAGGCGGAGGCCGGCAGAGCGGGACAGTAAGTCTGCTAGCGGCAAAACGCTCAAAAAAACACCCACCTACCATTATTCTTCTGGGTTCTAAAATCCAAAATGTCATTCTCAATCCAGTCCTGTGCTAGGTGAAAACTTTTTCCGAAATGTTGTAGCTAAAAAATAGATGAGTACCGTTTGTCGTATATGGCGGTGTGATCCTGTCGGCTAAGTACCGATGAATTAGCTACTTATCTGACAGAGTATTAATCACGGCGTACCTGTGAGACATTTTAATACCCGTCAGTCATTGTGAGCTCCTCAGTTTCCATCACCCTGGTCTCCAGGTGAGCTTTGCAAAGGCTAGGAGGAGTTCAGAAGTTCAGAGCCGGGAGCTGGCATGCTGATGTGATGGGGGGTCCCTCCCCCACCTTGATTCCCTCCATTTTCTACCTACCCAAAGGATGGGAGATTCCCGTAAAACATGTCACAGTCTGATATGATGATGTGTGCGTTCAAATCCGTCTATCTATCCGAATCCACGCACGCAGAACACAGTCAAGGAGTGATCCAAACTCATTCACATTATATTTTTGTCACATTGTGCTAATACTGATGAATTTGAACAAACAACACTGCACATATTTTGCCGTACGTTGTGATAATAATATTTCATATTTATAAAAAGGCACAGAAATATATCACATTTTATTTACCCGCATCCCGCACCCCTCCCAAATAATTCGTTGTAGACACAGGTATTTATTTGGCCCTGTGGCCCCCCAGGCATACAGACACAGATGCTTTTGCCGGACCTGTTCACGCGTCTGACGGGCAGTGTGACCCTGCGACCCCCCCAGGCGCAAGCAGGAGCCGCCTATCATCTGCGCGTCGTAAAAGCAAAGTCGGGCCCCCGCTCTCGCCGCTCCTTAACCTCACGGCCCTGTCCTGGCTCTCCCGCGGTGCTCGGCAAAGTGGGTGCGGGGGGGCAGCCGTCTCCTAATTAATAAATGAAAGAGGCACCAGGGGAGCCCCAGAGAGGACGGCTGGTCATGACATATCTGTCGGCGGCTCGCTAAAGCATTAAATGGCCATTTTCTGACAGAATGACTCTGTGTGTGTGTGTGTGCGTGCGTGTGTGTGTGTGTGCGTGATTAATAGAAAGCATCTCTGTTAAAAAGTGTCTTTTTGTGTTTAGCCTCAGTGTGAGAGTGTGTTGGCGTGCGTGTGCGAGAGAGTGTCTGCCTGCGCAATGGAGAGGAGTACGAGCCGGAGCGGGAGGAGTGTGCGAGAGGGAGGGAGGGAGAGAGGGAGAGAGAGAGAGAGAGAGGGAGGGAAAAGAAGTCAAGTATGTGCAGGGAGTTTTTCCCCTCCGTTTGACGGCTGGCAGTGCCTCTTGGCCGCTTTAATTGGGCCCGGGATGAGTGTCTGCAGACAGGGCCATTCATCATGGGGCGGAGACTGAAGACAAATCCGCAGGGAGGGGGTCCGGGAGCCGGGGAGC
>JAODKC010000016.1:3360553-3371638 GCA_026777985.1 Mormyrops attenuatus
GGGGGGACTCGGCCTTTCAGGAATTAGCGCCGCTATTAGCTTAACATGCTACGTTTATCCCTGTCACGCGGGCGCTGCGGCACACGCAGACGCGCCGGCAGCCTCGCCACGCACCCCTGACGGTGTCGTTTGACATTTAGATTTTGCTGTGGGGTGTGGGTGGGGTGAGAAATGACATGACACTACATGGCTTGTTAACAGGGCTGTTTGGAAGGTTCTCTGATTTAGTGATCTTGCCCCCCCCCCCCCATGTAATGTACTTAATAACAACCTCTGATCAGACTCACGGCGGGCAGCCCATCGTGTTTAACCGCACCCATACAAGCCGCTATTCACCAGTGATTCAGATCACCGTGATGGAAAGGAGGAAAGTGAGTCATGGCTGAAACCTTATAAGCCTCCGTTAAAAGAATAAAGGATGATCACTAATATGAACTAATGAGTGGAGCAAAAATGGTATTTATCAATTTATTCCAATTTGCGTTTTTTTCCCCCTTCATCGGCCAGTGGATATTGAAATTAATTCCGAAACCGAAAAGCGGAATTTTAATGCAACATAAAAATCTTAATTAGACACATATCAAGTTGTAACGCCTTTAAATATTGATATATGAACAACAGAGTGTCACTCGATGACCAGAAAATAACCGTGAGGGGAAAAAAATCGAAAATGAGAAGCAAAAAGAAAGTGAGAGGATAATTAGGAATCATTATCGTACGTCTGGCCATTGATCCTCTTTTAGGACTCTGTTAAATTATGAAAAGGAAAGCATGTGTGCATGGCTTGTTCGATATTTGTACTGAACAGAACCTGCGAAATATTTCAGGAGCAGAAAGCTGAAGTGGAGTTAGTATGGATGCCCGATACTGACCGAAGTAAAAGACCATGAAATCATGACCTGTAACTAACAGTAAAACCCCACAGGCATGAAATTGTGTGAGTTATATGCCAAGTA
Organism: Mormyrops attenuatus; assembly: GCA_026777985.1. Taxonomy (NCBI): domain Eukaryota; kingdom Metazoa; phylum Chordata; class Actinopteri; order Osteoglossiformes; family Mormyridae; genus Mormyrops; species Mormyrops attenuatus. The sequence continues at coordinate 3,361,510 of JAODKC010000016.1, forward strand.
GGGAATGATGTGATGTTTCCTCAGGTGACCGAAAGGCCGTGCGCAGAGATCCACACTAGGCCGATCCTCGGGATCCGTAACACTCTCGGTCCGTCTGAGCATTTCCTGTGACTGCCCGTCCGTGGCAGTTTCACGCTAAGTTTCCCGTGAGACACGAGGGAGGGGACACTCTAGGCCACGGGCGGATTAACTTCTCTGGGGGCCTTAGGCTAATCTGCGTAGCATCCCCTCCCCCAATGGGCCGTCTGAGCTACTTTCTGAGCCAAAAGAGAAACAAGAGAGAATTTAAAACAATGTAATGTCAATAATTAGCTATTGGGCACGGTTAGCTGGCGGAAAGACTTTCCAAGCAGTGGAGGTTCCATCCTTCCTAAGGTGCTGTAGGGCCCTAGCCTATAACCTAGGGTAGCCTAGGCATGAGTTTGGCCCATCTGCATAATTTGGGCAATAGGAGACACCAATCCACACTTCTTTGGGCCACGGGTGGAAACCAACATAAACATGGCCACCTACACACACCTCGACCTGGGAGAAGGGACTGAACCCACAGCCCCCAATCACACTGTCAGCTCCAATGTTACCTGACAAATCATCACAAAAACCAAAGGTGTCATTTATCTCGACGTCGGCAAAAATGCCATGACAAACTAGTCGGAAAATAGCTACCATTTAATTACTAGGAACAGTTGTCCAGTGACCAGGAAAATAATGATCACCCCCTCGATGGACGGTGTGTAATGTGAAGTGTCACCCTGAACTAACAAATTGGCTGATGTTCGCAGAGGTCGGGGGGGTACAGCAGTAACGTGGCCTGGCAGCTGCACCTCAAACCGCCTGCCAAATCGGCCAATTTGCTCCAAATTAAGCCAGCGATACGTGGCGATGTGAATTATCTCAACATCAAACATTCGCGCTATCTGCGATCTAAAGCCCCCCCCCATCCCATCCCACCCTGTCGGCCCCGACAGGCCGCTCTCGGAAAGTATCCACTTCCTGCAAATGAGAAAAGACTTCCTCGTAGCCAGCCCTCCCCCTCGCATGTGCTGCAATTTCTCTCACTTATCTGTCCGTTTATATATTTATTTAAATCCATTCCCCGCTTCAGGTTCGATCTAGTCAGCCCCGGGATGTCGAGGTGGAGGGTGGGACTCCCGGAAGGGGTTGGGGGGGGGCGTTAGAGGCTGGAACATATAAAGGATGAGATTCTCAAAAAGAGAGGGGTTCAGTAAAAGACTCTGGTTGGGACTCTGTGCTTGTGATCAGAAGGTTGCGGGTTCAAATCCTGTGGTCAGTGGGGATTAAGTCAGGCCTTAACCCTAACCCTAACCCTCCAGGCTTTGTCTAGTCCAGCTTTATCCAAAAAAATGACATGCCGCTTTGAATAAAGGCATCTGCTAAATATCTTCTCTCAGGTGACACCCCTGTGTTTTACAGACCCCGGCTCAATCCGGCCAAGTCACAAACGAGGACCTCGCTCTGGAAAGCCAGACGTATTCTGCTTCCAGAAACACTTAGCAAAGCAGGTGAAGACCCACAACAATGGGTGTCAGCCTTGGCTAATTATACATTTAAACTCCTTACATCTTATTATATGAAGTAATAAATATTCTATTTCAATATAAACCAATGTAAGATAGCTTGACATTTTACTGGAGGAATCTGAGTTAGTTAGCTTGTTAAAGAGCACAGCTGTGGGACCCCTTTGGGATTTGAGTCAGAAACCTCCAGCGTACGAGTCTGTTTGAACACCTGCTTTCTGACATAAAGAGTCGTTTATGCTTCCGTTGACAGCGGAAGGTTAATACGTCATCTTTTAACAGTATAATCTGTAAATAGAGCCTTGCCTTCCAAAATGGAGACCCATTCTTGACAACATATTCAGCCTTGATGTGAAGATCCAGAATATCACCCCCTCCCACCACCACTTGGCACGCGCCCCCGCCGCAGGCTTCGCCTCCTTGAGCTTTCTGACCTCCGGCACAAAGACGGTAACGAGCGGCGTGTGGTCGACATCACCCGACTCGCCGTGGTGCATTCCTCGCCAGCCGCTTCTTCTGCGATTAAAGGATCCCCCCTTCCCTCCACCCTCACGACCCCCCAATATGCGAGTGAAAGGAGCTGCCTCCATTTTGTCAGCCGGCTCACAGAAAAGGGAGCTCCCCCCTCCCCCGGATGAATTTCATGCCTGTGAGGTTTTATTATTAGTTACAGGTCACGATTTTATGCTCCTTTACTTCTGTCAGGTGTCTCCCTGAGAGGCGACTCCTACGTCTCATTAAAGGGACGGCGCCAGATAAAGCGCTAAGTTGAAATGAGTTGAAAGGCACTCCCCATGCAAGCTTCTGGGCCTTGGGCTTTGTGCGTCAAACCCTGACTGGCTCAGCGCTGCCGTGCCAGTCCGGTGCCCCCCAACACCATCCCCTCCCGTTACACACAAGTTGCGGCCTGCGATGAAACATCGCTGCTCTCCCAGATCGCCCCCGCCGGCCAAATAAAAACGATTTCATCAGGGCAGGGGGTTAGCCGTTGATTTGGTCCCCATCGTTGTTGAATCCAAACCTTCGCCCTTGAGATGAGATAAGATGAAGCTTTGTTGATCCCAGGGGGAAATGCTGATACATACAGCTGCGAGGTACATCAAGTGCAGACAAACAAGCGTGTAGTGTGAAACAAAACAAAGTGAAACTATGGTACACATAGTGCAGACAAACAAACATAGTGCAAAACAAAGTGAAATGATGGTAGACATAGTGCAGGCAAACATGTAGTGCAAATGAGTAGAAAATTCACGGTACAAACACTATCCTGAAAAGGAATACTGAGGAGATAAATAAATGTAAATAATTTTTTTTCCAGTGAATGGCAGCAGAAGAACATACATTCAAATTTCAAAATCATTTGACCTACTTTGTTGCTTTTTAAAATGCGGACCTCACATCCGGTAGGTTAGTTAGCAAACAAAAATGGCCAGACTCTTCGCTTTTAATTCTCCCAGCAAAAGAGGAGAGTTTCCTGGAGATTAGCAAGACAGGTGACACTACGTCGGATGAGTGACCCAGCCTTGAGTGTCCGACACTAGCTCAACAGGGGGGGGGTCTGTCTGCAGGGGGGCATCCAGCGTCACTTTGCATCTGCTTGTCAATCGAGTGAAAAGCCTTCATTTTATTTCCGAGCCGCATAGATTAAAGAGGTCACCTCACCATTTTCCTCGTCGTTTAAACTCCTGTTACAGCAGGAAGCAAGCAGGAAGGCTGGCTAATTACTAATGTCCAATTAATCTGCAAGGAGCCTGCAAAAGATAACTAAGAATCTCAGATTTGCATAGAAAGTGTCAAAATACTTTTTGTGTTTATCAGAATCAGTCTTTCTGTTCATAGCTGACTAGGGATTCGAACTTGCTGACTATTAAGTATGAACATATCAAGATGATAAACAAGGAATCGACACTGAGGAATTTAGCCCAACTCCAATGGAGAGTCAGTATAAACCCAACAGAGACATAACTTTATCCGCAATTTTTATCTTGATATTCTTTGATATTGTAAATGTTTAGTGGAAAATCTGACCCGATTTTTAATCCTGTCTGGAAGTCGGCACTTTGAATCAAAACGTCATTAAGATGTTATTAATAACATGGAACCAAATTTGGCTGATTGTAAATCTAGATGTCTGCAGTGGACTTTGGCGCCATTTCCGCTTTCCTTCCCGACTGTGATCTCTGAGAGACGCACATCGGACCCAACAAACTTAGTGTGTTGTAACCACCTCCACGGTCGCCGTCGTCCAGACTCACTCCTGGCTGGACCATCTTAGCGTCCGGTAAACTCAGAAAAACCAGTTAAGACTCCCTTTAAAAGGCAGCGTCTCTGGGGCTTCTCTTCTGTAGGGGTGGGGGCTGTTCACCTCCTCCCCCCTACTCCCTGCTCTCCCAGCACCCGTTACGGCTTCTCTTCTAATAAGGGAGAGCAATTACGGTGCGACTCGGCGGCCTGGCTCTGCTGGCGCGCTGCCGGCCCGCACTGAGTGGCGTTAATTTGCCTGACTCCTGCTCCCTCTGAGGAGTTCACCCGCTCTCCTAAGAGGGGGCAGCGGGGGCTGGTGGAACAGCTCGCTCTTATTATTCAACTGTTTTTAAATAAGCTTTTTGGAACATTATGTAAGTAATTTTTTCCCCCTTTGCCTAAAAAAAAAAAAAAAGTTTGAAGGGAGTTCGGCTCATCCCTGCCTGATATCGGAAAGGCTCTGGGAAGCATGACGGCGTCGACAGTGCCTCCCGGTGCGGCTTTTCCGGCACTGGGGGGGTGGTTGGAAATTAGGGCTGTCTACATGCCAGTGGGATTTAAACAGTGATGATGTTGGCCACCCAAGGCAAACTTCACCATCGGCACCTGCTCCCTGCCCCCAGCACAGACTGTCTGAGAAAAAGCAAAATTAGGCAATGAAGGGGGGCTGTTGAAGTTTTGTGGGGGGAGGGGGTGCCAGTGGTTTGCTAAGTCAGTGCCCCTTTTGAAGATGGAGCACTATAGACCTGTGTCGCCGACATGATTGACTGGCTGTGCCCCCCAGGGATGAGCCCCCATTGGCATCCTGGCTCCATTTCCCGCCCCCGCTGTGACGGCCTGCCGGCTGTGGGGGGGCCCAGTGCCCTCCCTTGCCATGCCCACACACAGGCCTGGGCATCGGCCCAAACAGCATCCTGGCTCCATTTCCCGCCCCCGCTGTGACGGCCTGCTGCCTGTGGGGGGGCCCGGTGCCCTCCCTTGCCATGCCCACACACAGCATCCTGGCCGCCACTCAGCCTCAAGCTGGGCATATGTTGTTTAGCATGCGTGTGGCGTGTCGTTCCGCATGTGTCCCATTATCACCCGGGTCCCTGCCCCCCCACCCGCCTGGGACTCCGGCCAAGTGCCCCCGGGCCGCCAGCAGGACAGCCGACATCGCCCTGAGCCCCGGCCCCTCCAGCCTGGCCCCCGCCGGTCTGGGCTGGAAGTTCAGCCTCAGCATTTTGGGGGGGGGTGGTGGCGGTATATGTTTCGACTGTAAAATTATGAGAAATATCATTATTTCAGTACTAAACAATTGAAATATAGGTGCAATAATTAATATCCACAGGTTGAAGCTGACTGAGCCCACTCTTCACCGTTACAAATAATCCTTAATTAATTCATTTATATTCTCCCCATCAGCCACCAGTCACATCACGTGACCTTCATGTGAAAAACCAATCACCCAGCAGTCTGCGGGTCACATGGTACATGAGACAGGAACCATTGAGATGAGCACAACAGGGGACCTTTTAACTTAAAAAAAATTACTTTTATTTTTAGGAACCAATAAAATTATGGCAAATATTTACAAATAATTACTTTTGCTTCACATTACTGGTACATAAATCGATAATTCACAAGGACAGTCACTCAGGTGAACAGATGTACATATATACTGATTAGCCTACAATCTTATAACATTGCAGGTTTGTGCTGAGTCATCATCAGCTGGCTGCAATTCACCATATCTTATAAAAAAAACAGAAATAAAATAAAATTTCTCGAAAGAAATAAAAAACATAATAATATTATTAATAGCAATCAAAATAATAATGATATTTAAGTCACAATTTCCAGCGTGAACAACCCGGAAAACAAAATCAGAGAGAGAAATGAATCGATACTGTATATCTTTGGCAAATTGGCGCTGCTGTAAGTACATTCAAATATTATGACACGAAAAGCAACACAACACTAGGAAAGAACATCAAGTTTGTTTTAGCTACTAGAAAATTGAATAGAAAACATACACATTTCTTAAAGAAGGATTCTTTACGAAGGTTATCCTTTTTCTTTGTTGTCTCCATCCTTTTCAAGGCATTTTCAATGTATTTTTTTTTTTTTACTTTTTTTCAATTCTTTACAAGTGAAGCTTTTTTTTTTAAACTGGCATCTCAGACTTTGGTGGATGCTATAGATATGTATTAGTATTTACGTGTTTCTGTGTTTAGCTATTTTTTAACGTTGACGAGTTTCGATTTACAAATCCGCCTGCTTTCCTCACAGCGTATTTTCCTTCAAAAACCTAGTCGGTATAAAATATCCTCAACACTCCAGAAAAGAAGAAGCCACGGACGCAACGTAACGAGGGTGTACAGAAAGGCCACTGTAAGGTGAGAACCAGGACATCTATGTTTTTTTTTTTTTTGGAAATCCTTAGTAAAGGCTAGACCCTCCCAGTCCGGCATCCCAGCCCCCCAGTTGCAGTGAGCGAACCATCACTCCTCCGATTTCGAAATCTCGGTAGCCCGTCGCAGTGAGCGGGGATTAGCGTCTCAATCTGTCGCAAGATGATAGGCTGCCCGTATCTCTTGCGCCTTGGAACTGAAGGATCACGGTAAGTAAACGGAGAGACGGATGTACGAGAGTGACTTTCAAATGTACCGAGGCGGTCTCTTCCATTGCGCAAGAAATTCCATTATCAGCTAACAAAACTCTTCGGTGGAGTGTGGTACCTCCCCCCCTTTCATTTTAAATTGTTGCTGAGGTGTTCAGACAACTATAAAGGCCTAATCCTTGATGGCCCCTGAAGTCCATAGCTTTGCATGAAATGGGATCATTAGAATCAGAGACCAATTAGCCCCTATAAAATGTGATAATATTTGCATGTAGGAATAGACAGAATAAAACAGTCCTTTATTTCAGTGTTTAATCAAAGGACGCAAACCCTTGCTATTTTATATGTCATAATGTGTGTTTCCCCCAAACATTTAATTCTTCAGTTACATTAAGAGCAACTTTAACATATCACACTTATGCTGTATTGTGCCTTTTTTTCATCTTAAAGGAGTTCAAAAAAATCTAATAATAATTCTTTTTGTACTTCCTGGAACAGACTTATTAAAATCGCAGAACTTCAACAATGCGTTCTACTGAATCTAATGAGAAGAATTATACATTGTGATTGGCTCAAAGGGATTTTTTTGTCAGTAGGAGCGAATGGTTAGCAGACCAAAGAGTAAGAACAAAGCCCAGAAAATCAATTACCGCTGTAATGAAGTCACTTTTTGCTTCATTATAATTCCGTTTATAATCGTGCGGCCGCCTCACAGGGTGGCGGGTTGCTAGATGTGTCAGGGCGGCGGGTTGCGCGGTAGTAACAAAACATCATAAATATACCTCCTCTTATTTGCGTCCTAGATTATTCATGAGCGTCAGAATGAAAATTGGACAGGGCCCGTGAATATTACGCCCACTTTTTTGATTTTATTCAGTATTTTTTTTTAAGGATTTGCAATTTTGAATGATATCGAAATAACCTTTCCTAAGGAGACATGGGGCACGTTTTTTTCAAGGAGGTAAGCACATTTGATCTTGCGGGAATGGGGAGCTGATTTTATGAAGATGGAAAGGATGGTTTCTGATGGCGCAGCAGGTCTACGGTCCCTGAGGGCTGTTGTACCCCCCCACCCCCAACTGCCACAGGGGACACGGCAGGTAAGGAAGTACACATCCCCATCATGCCTTTCAGAGTGTTAGCATGCCGACTCTGCTGTGTGTCGCTTCACCTGAGCTTGGGTCAAACCAGGGTCAGGGCAACCCTCTTTAGTTAAGGATCAACTAGCTAAACTCGGTGTTAACTACTAGAGGAGGTCAAAGCTGAAGGTTCTGTTTGCGCTGACCCCGAAGCATTGATTTGGACTTCAGGACCTCAGACAGATAACAGGAGTTCAAGTCAGCGGAACATTCGCTGAAGGTCACACGCCTATGTCGGGTGCTTGTTAACGGCCATACGGCAAATAGACATACAACACAAAAAACACTGGGGATGAGAAATGGTCCAATGGGGAGGGGTGAAATCTACACTACAATTCTGCTATGGTATGATCACACTGTCTAGCAGTCCTGCACTTCAGGATCGAGATTTGAGCTCCTATGAAGTTCACACCAACAGAACAAAAGTCGGGGCTGTTTGCGGTTACAATACCAGAGCCCTAAATCTGAATTGCATACTCTGCATCTGTTTTAATACTGCTTGTAGCATCATAATTCCATAAAACAGCTTCATAACCCAAACCAAACAGGCAACATGGGTCTTGATTGTGCTCCGTGACTACTGGCAACCTTGTGCTGAAAAGTTATTCTTGCTGAAATAGTCCCCTAGACTGAGTTTTTCCTGTCTGTCGAAGGTTCTGCGTTTAGTGCAATAAACCACATGACCATCAATGGTTGAATTTCCCGCAGGAAGTCATTAAACGTTGGCAGCTTTTTGGGGACGTTCGAGTCCACTAGGCGACTTTGGGCTGCTGACAATCACAGGGGAGTAGGATATATGAGAATGTCACTGACGCTGAGAGAAGGCACTGTCCTGTAAATTAGCTGGTGTACTTCAGGTGCATCGCTCCTCGCACGGAAGGAATAAGGTCAATTTTAACACTGCTCTGATAGTTCCATGGGTTGCGTCTGCGCAAGTTAGCCTAGGAAACGCATGGATTCACAAGATGATGCTTAGTTTCAGAAGATGACACCGCAACACATAGAGGAAACATCAAAAATGAATTGGACTGCCTCACGTGATTTAGGTGTGTAGCTCAAGATGAGATTCCAGAACTTCACACACACCATTTCCCTGTGCCGTGATGATTTCATTCAGCCAAACCAAAAGCCTGAACAGGTATTAGGCAAAATAATCCTCTCAACAGAGCTCAAACCAATGCTCCTACTGATGCTAAAGGCCTTACTTAGCCACAAAAGGAGGCGTTTTCAATGAAGGTCACTGTTCATCATACTTTTGGTCATCCATTGTGTCACATGGTTTTACAGGGGACCAGAGGATCTTGGGACACAATGTCTCCCCCCCTTGCCACCCCGTGGCCTGGAATACAGGAATTTACAGAGATGGCCGAGCCCTGAGAAGCGCCCTCCCCCTGCGTGGCACCGCCAGTGAAGGCATTCATCCCCGGATGCGGGTCTTGAGTTATCTTGGACGTCTCGACCTTTCCACTGCCACTTGCGTAAACTCCGATATGACATGGAGGTTGCATTGGGTACCAAGATACCATGCACTCTCCCTGTGTCCTCAGTCTCTTAAGGGCAAGGCGGCCAAGGATCACAGACGAAAGATGACAACTAAATTTGCAAACAACTTGGAGAGAAGTACAACTGGCCGATGGCTTCTCACTATGGCTGTCGTGGGCTCCTGTGTTTCATTTAATGTATCCTGCTACCATACTCACTGTCACACACCATCTACAGAACACCGGTCATGTTTAGGTTACCATAGAAATATATTAAACTCTTCACCATCTAAACCCATTTAAGACACATTAAAATCCTACTCAAATGCTCTGCATATAGAGAGAACCTACATTTCTGTGCTTTATGTCAGTTTTTGGAGTCCTGTACATACTCAGTGTACATATATAAATATATTCCTATACATATAATCTTTACATGCTATTGGATACATTTATACTTGTTAGTAGTGGTACAAAGGAAGTGACCTCATTCTGAATGCACTTCTAACAGTATATCAAGGTAGGTTGTCTGGAGAAGATGTACAACATTGTTACATGTTGATTGGGCTCATTGTCGTTGTGCTTAAGTCTTGCTTCCTGGGAAAAGCATTCATTACAGCACAATTCCGTACCACTGACTGACATTGTCATGGGCGTTTGGCATGTCGTACTTCCAAACTGTCCTGTAACGCCTACGTTCTTCATTCCCTCAGAATGCTCTTTAACTCTTGCCTTTTGCCAAGGAATCCTTTCGGATAATGCTGAAGGTCTTACCCTGAGTAAAGAATTGTTTCAAAACGTCTGGTATGAACAAGAGAGCAGGAATTGCCACATTTCCAACTGATAATCACCTCAGTGTTTCTCTCCATTCCTTCTTCCCTAAATCCAAAGCTGCTGTTCTTTAGCTAGATTATCTAGCCACTGTACTCTGTGCTCACTATGTTATCTGCCACTATTGTACTATTTTAGGACTATTATATTTGGCTGGCCAAGGTCATGTACGTCAGGACATGCTTGAAATGATGCTGGAGATCTGTGGGCTGTTGTATGTTTAAGTGGAAATTAGTGGGAGAACATTTTAAAATGAACTTGAGGAAGCACTTCTTCACACAGCGTGTAGTTGGA
>JAODKC010000016.1:3379492-3389809 GCA_026777985.1 Mormyrops attenuatus
GAAGCTGCTTGGATGAGCAGTGAAACGTTTCTACCTTATAAGAGAGAAGTCCAGTTGCCATGACTCAAGCAACAGACTTTCAAGGCATTACACTCAATCCTGAAGTTGGGACATGAACAAAGGCCTTTCACTGTATTACACTCAGTCCTGCAGTCAGGACATGGACAAAGGCCTTTCACTGCATTACACTCAATCCTGCATTCGGGACATGAACAAAGGCCTTTCACTGCATTACACTCAATCCTCCAGTCAGGACATGGACAAAGGCCTTTCTCTGCATTACACTCAGTCCTCCAGTCAGGACATGGACAAAGGCCTTTCACTGTATTACACTCAGTCCTGCAGTCAGGACATGGACAAAGGCCTTTCACTGTATTACACTCAGCCCTGCAGTCAGGACATGGACAAAGGCCTTTCACTGTATTACACGGTTTCTTTTCTGGCCAAAGAAATAGTACAATACTCTCATGTATAGGTATGTTGTCATTAAAAGACCTAACGCTGTAAAAAAATCTTAATAAGATTTTTTTCATTTTCATTTTTTTTTAAATAGTTGTGTGTTGTCCTTGCTGCACTGTGTGTTCTCCTTAAGTCTCACACCCGCTCACCTCCATTCACCTGAAGGGGGCACTGTGGGTTACCAGCCAGAGGGTACAAACTACTTGGCAATCCAAACTGGTCTGAACTGGCCTTCCCAGCCAGGCCAACTGCTGGCCCCTTGTTGGTGAAACACAGTTGAAGCGCCTGTGGCCTGGAGAATGGGGCAGGTCCCCTGGGACTGTCAAGTTGGAGGGGTCCGTGGGGGGGGGGGGGGGTTTAGCAGGCCATTGGTAGCAGGCCATTCTGTGACCATGAACCAGGACCAAGTAACACTTCATACTTCTGCAGTGGGGGAGGGGGTGCTCTTGGCAGTGCGATCACTGTCAGATAAAATTAAAACCCTCTTCCACTTGTCCTGATCACCACAAGGGAAAAATAACAGTTTCCGAAATAAGGAATGAATCCCGATCACAGCTTCAGCCTTAAGCGCTGATGAGCTGATAAGATGAAATGCCTTTAAGGAGCCCACTGGGCAGCTGCTGAGTCATTATTCTTCATTAGGGTGAGCCAGAACATGCAGGAAGGGATGGAGGGACCGGTGCATGTGTGTGTGTCCCGTCTGAGTGAGGAAAGATGCAGAAGAGGGGTGCTCCACCAAGCTAATGGGCTAATAAGGCCATAGCTGTGTATTTGCTCAGATGCAGCTCCCTGTGCGCTCCGCTTTTACCCTGGGGGGGGGGGGGGGGTCATCATGGGGCCGGGGTCTAGCCATGAGAAATGAAGAGAAAGATGGCAGGGCCTACAGAAAAGGAAAGGAGGGAGAAGGATGGAAGGAGGCAGAGAGAGAGGGTCAGATTGGGGGGCATGAGGTGGAGAGTTGGGGGTGTTAAGGCCGCGGTTTGGATGGTCTCATTTCTGTACCGTCATGGAGGACAGCAGGCTGACTACTGCAGCTAAATGTGACAGTGGACAGCAGCCAACAGTCTTTCACAATGTCGGATCCCTCTTATCATCCTTTCTCTGTGACCATGGAGACCAGCTGTCCAATTCCATCCCACCATGCTAAACCCCCCTCCTATCAATCTCTTGCATGGTTTACTAATGGCAACTAACCACCACAGACAGGCCAGGACGTGTGGGGTTCATCACATGACTGTGACAAACACATTAATGCTGTGAGAGAGCTCAGATCCAATCAGAGCTGGACTCCCAGCTGAACTTAAAAGGCCACGCCTACTCATGGCTGCCCTCAACACTGGGGCAACATTTATGCATCTTATTTGAATAATTTAAACATGGCAACATCTGTTCTATAAACTTCCAGACTGAGGGTGAATCGATTGCCCGGCTTGGCAGTTAGGAATTATGGAAACGTAAACAGGACCCTCAGGTAGGTCACGGGAGGCTCTATAGCTGGCAATCGGGGGCCAGCGGAAGCAGAAGGCGGTGTGACTCTGTTGAGCTACGAGACCCCTCCTCCTTGCCCCCAGCGGCCCAGCATTTCTGAAAATGACCTCCCCTTGTATTCCAGCTGCCCTCGGCGGAGCGCGCTCCCTACGTACCTTGCATTTGGCCCGACTGGCCGGCAAACAGCCCAGAGGTGCATCCGATCTCGGGGCCCAGACGCGAGCCATAGTCTTGCTGGAACACTGAGGGGAGCAAAGGACACTGGATGGGTCAGAGATATGGGGGGAGGGGGGGGGTCTTCATAGTCTCAATCCTGCCACACCCTCACCTAATCGGTGATACCACCTGAATGTCAAACACAGACTCTGCGTCCATATCTGTCTCCAGGCCAAGAGAACCAACTTTTCTTATAGGAATTCAAACTACTGCATGGGACTTCATAGCCACGCCTAATGACACACAGCTGCTGCTCCCAGTGTCCACCTCAAATCTCAAGTCAGAAATCTTTCACTACAGTAACGACAAAAAAAATTAATCCCATTTGGAAACTTCTGGTATATTGTGAATACACAGGCTATATCAGATACCAAGATTTTTAAAGTGAATTAATTAATATCACCAACAATCTGTACAGAAATTATTCATATCCATTTCATACTACATACTGCAATTACCTAAATTCATACTGCATACAGCAATTAGCTAAATTCATATTGCATACTGCAATTAGCTAAATTCACACTGCATACTGCAATTAATTAAATTCATACTGCATACTGCAATTGGCTAAATTAATACGGCATACAGCAGTTGGCGAAATCCATACTGAATACTGCAAGTAGCTAAATTCATACTGCATACTGCAATTACCTAAATTCATACTACATGCAGCAGTTAGCTAAATTCAAACGGCACACTGCAATTAGCTAAATTCATATTTCCTACTGCAGTTATCTAAATTCATACTGCATACAGCAGTTAACTAAATTCATACTGCAATTAGCTAAATTCAAACTGCCTACTGCAGTTACCTAAATTCAAACTGCATAACGCAATTAGCTAAAATCATAGTATATGCAGTTAAGGTCAGAATAAATGTTGTAATAATTCAATAACTGGCCCACAAATGAGCATTTTTAAAAGAGAGTACAAACATTTGTACAGAAATGCATGAATAACTTTGATGGTGAGGTTTCTGTGTTGTCAGGGGGGCTCGAGGCATCGAAACAAACAAAATATATATGTATGTATATATAAAATGTACAGGACAAATAAAGATACTACTTTTAACCAGATAGACTGACTGTTCATCTTAGGTTGCTTCTCAGTATGTGAGAGTTTTATCAACTTGAAACGTGTTGAGCCCAAATGGTGCATGTTGTAACCAGAGGGTTCGACAGTGAGGACACACGAGAGACAGGGACAGAGACACACACACGGCCATAAAGTCACACCAGCACTAGACAGCGGTTAAACTGTGACCACCAAACCCCCCTCTTCTGTTCGGGATGCAACTGGAGATGTTAACCACAGCAACACACGTGTGTATGGCATAGACTAAGGTTCTTCTGTCAGCCTGTTTCAGCTCAGCTGTTTGCCTTACAGCTAGAATTTTGTCCATTTTGTTGAAGTCGAATCTGTGCTTGAGGAAATATTGGCGTGGATGGGACCCGGAGCAGAGAACTCGATGTAAATTTTCAACAGAAGTACCTCTGTCCTTTTCTGCCTAGGAACTCCTTCATTACAAATGTACTCAAAAACTTGTAACCTTTGAGGATCTGAATCTTTTTAGTATTTTGCTGAATCGAGTTTTTAAAAATGAACAGTCAGATGCTAGTTCAGGGAAAGATGTTAACATGTAAAAGTTCCCACTGCCTTCCTCTTCCTGGATTTCATCTACTAATTTCAGGACTATTTGAAGCACTGCAGATTACGGCTTGGCAAAAGGAGTGTGAAATTCAGCTGTACTCAAGCACAAAAATGATGAGTAAGACTCTATGGAGAGTTTACAAATATAACCTAACTTGCAAAATTCTTAGATTATTCAGTTTCACGTACTTGAAATTCATCCCAGATGCGTGATATTGCCCTCATTGCTTACTCTGTTTACTGTAAATACGGCTTGTTGGTATTTAAGGAATATGTTATCCTGTAGGACTCGGTGGGTAGCCCTGTTTCCTCACACTGCCAGGGTTGGGGGCTTGAATCCCACCTCTGCTCTGTGTGTGTGGAGATTGCATGTTCTCCCCGTGTCGTATAGACTCCCTCTGGATGATCTGGTGTCTCTAAATTGCCCACAATGCGTGACTGTGTGTGGGAGTGAGTCAGTGCAGGTGCGTCCTGTGATGGACTAGCATCTCTTTCCATGCGTATCCCTGCTTTGTGTCCTGCGTAGTCTGAGATTGCCCCCAAGCCTCCTAGCAATCCTATGGCGATTAAGCGGCTGGAAGATGGATGGATAGGTATAATTCTACCAAAACATAAATCGACAAAGACTGATAGAAACACCGCCCCCTAGCTGCAGGTCAGTGGTGGATCGTCACAGAGCTGCACATTTTGCTGGTGTTTGTTAGCAGGCACTAAATAAACACGGATGAGACCAAACAAATATGGCAAAGTGATGGAACACACAGGAGTATAAGCGGGACAGAGGGTCCGAATCAAGGCATAGAATCTTATATGTCAACCTGCCACTGACCTTCCTTTATGCGCCACATGCTGGAAAGCTGTTGTATAATCACTAGCAGAAAGGGGGCGCCGTGCAGGCCACTCACACCTGGAGGCGGCACAGGGGGTGGGGGACGACGACGACGCCGTGACTCACCTAACAAGCTGGGGTTGGTGAATCTCCAGGATTCGTTGTACGTGGAGTACTGTGTATGGGAGTAGGGACTACCGGAAAAGTCACTGCCTGCAAGAGAGCGGAGAGCAAAACGGCGCGTTAAAAAAAGCCTTTGCTGGCGTCGCGCACGGGCGCCTGCTGAGCCCGCTCGGGGCCGCCAGGGCGCTCACTGCAATGGCGGGCAAATCAAGCCTCTTAGACAGCTATGTAAATGTACCACGCGCCTCCTTCCCTGGGCTCCCCCTCGCCTCCTTTGACGTCTCTCTGGTGAGGGTGGCAAATCTTTCCAGGGCCTCTCAAGGCCTCCCTGTTCACCCCATCACCAGCTCCCCTCCCTCTCTCCATCTCTTTCCCTCCATCTGTCTCTTCTCCTTCCCTCTATCTCTCAACTCTCTCCGTCCATCTCTCACCCCTGTCTCTCCATCTCTCCCTCTTCCTCCCTCCCCTTATCTCTCATCTTTCTCCCTCCCTGTCTTCCATCTCTTTCACCGTCCCTCACTACTTTTCTTCTTCCCTTTGTCTCTCCCCCTCCTTCTCTTTCTCCCTCTTTCCCTTATTCTCCCTGCCTGTCTCTCCATCTCTCTCCCTCTACCTCCCTCCCTTTGTCTCTCCTTCTTTCTCCTTCCCTCTCTATCATCTCTCTCCCTCCCTCTTTCCCTTTCTCCCTCCCTCCTTCTGTCTCTCCATCTTTTTCTCCCTCCCTCTGCTTCTTCATCTCTCTCCCTTCATCATATCTTTCTCCCTCCTTCGCTCTGTCTCTCCATATCTCTCTTCTTCCTGGCTCTCCCTATCTTCCTCCATCTCTATCTTGTTGTCTCGCTCCCTCTTGTTCTCTCTCTTCTTCCCTCCCTCTCTCTCTCTTCCTCTCCAGGGAGCTCTTTCCCTTGGCTGACAGTCTCGGGCCCCCCGGCCCTCTCCTGTGCCCCCCACCCCCGTCTGTTCTGCCTGAGTGCTCCCATGCACCCCCGGTGTCAACCCCCCGCAGCAGCCGGAGGAGAGGAACGAGGGATGCAGTGCTGGGAAGAGAGGAGAGAGGCAGCCGAACGGGGCAGGGGGGGGAGATGGGGGGGGGGCGAGGAGAGGCAGAGGACAGTGGAGACAGAGATAAGGATTTGGAAAATGAAAAGGGAAAAAAAGGAATTTCCAGGTTAAAGAGCACATTATTATAGGGATGTGTTTATCAGGTAGCGGGGGAGCCAGTCAAACCCCCACCTCCCAAAAAACACAAAAGGAAACATTTCATTGAAGTGGGGGGGCAGGCATTGCTGTCAATGAGCATCCTTCCGGAGTGCGGACTGGACTCCGTGTTTCATGTTCCAACAAAACGGTCTTGTTTTGCGGTCTTAGTCCCCCCCCCCCCCCCAATATTTGTCTCCAATTTAAACTTGGTAGAAATATGACGCTATTTACTATTAAAAAGTAACCTGCCTATTTTAAATTTGATTTTGGCATCCTCAGTCCCGGCGGATCTACTGACCATATAAATAACTTTAAATGCTCGTTTATTTAAGCTGCGTACGTAGCAGTGATGCCGAGGACTATTAATAAAAAAGAATAAAATAGGGATATCGGCAACATTTTTAAAGACTTTTAAACTGCTGGGGTAATTGCTATCTTACATCAGTTGTCAGACCCGGACTGTTAATATTTTCCCTCTTGTCACTGGAGAGTCGTGTGTGGCGACAGGTTTGCGTGTCAGGTTGGGAAGACAGGGGTGATCACCAGGAGGGAGCGGGGAAGGAGCAGGGAGGGTGTGCGCGATATGCAGCGGGGAGGGCGGAGGTGCGGCTGCTCCCGCCGCTGCGGCGCCCTCAAGGTCAAACCCGCTCGTCAAAGAAACGCAAATCGCTGTTGGCGCTCGGGGCGCAAAGAGCAAGGTCGTCGATATATATTTATTATATATATACAGTTTCGCGCCGTCGCTTTAAGCTTGAGAATAAAGTCGTTTAGGGGGGTTTAAACATATTCAGCGCGGTGTAATAAAAGCCGCTTTATTGCTGTAATATATTGCAGGTATGATCCGTAACGCGTACATGTGAAGTAAAGTAAGAATGCGACATTATTTGAATGCATTTTATCTCGTGCTTGCAAATATCGCTACTATTCACTGGAATTCATTCTGGAAGGTCGTAAACTAAAACGTAGATAAGGCGTTCACACTGTATTTTAACATTCGTTGTAATCGGTACTAAGGAAATATTCTTCTTGTATATATAATAAACTGCATTTAAACAGCAAATTTACAACACAGTGTGAAAATTTTGAAATGGTTAGTTTTTTACTCTATTCTGTTTAAACTTTATTATTTTGGAATAAATACATTAGGGGTTTTCTTATTCGTCCTTTTCCTCAAATTCTTCTCTCAGTAAGCGGGTATTTCCACCTCCAGTTGTCTTACATATTAGTCAATATTTCACTCTCGGCACTCCTCTGAGGTCTATTACCCTCTGCCCCCGCCTCCCTAAGCACCAAGCAGCCTCTAAAGCACATTCTGAGTCTTTAACTACCCCCTACCCCCCCGGTTAATGAGATCTCCTTGCCCTATTTTGGCGGTCTTTAGCTGTGTCTGTGCTGTGAGGAAACATCGCACCTTATTAATGAAATTGAAGATTAAAACAAAAAACTGGTAGGCAGGAGGTTATGCATAGAGTGCTATGCATAGAGCAGAAAACCAGCAATGTTTTAACCGACGAATTGCTCCTAATATACTTAATATGATTATTGTGCTCCTATAGCCTCTCTGGGAAACTCACTGCATATGCTTTACGGGGGGGGGGGGGTGTAAGCCCCTCTGATCGCATCACTGCTCACATCTGCGCTCAAACGTGCGCCAAGCGGGGTAACGCGCGCGTAACGAAGAGGCGCAAACGCTGCGCTTCCGACCGCCGCTGATATCACTGGTTTAGAAAAGTGATAAAAAAAAATCTGTATTTATCTATCTATCTATCTATCTACAATAAATGTTTATTTTAAAAATATCATAAAGTGTCTACTTTTCAGTAAGGTTATTTAACATGCTTAATATGTCAGGTAGAACTTGTCAAACGGGGGTTCTTGGGTTCCGCTGCTGATTATCTTAGTATCCGATGTTTAATCTTTGCCACTTGACAAATTGTTGATGCGCCATGCCTGCATTTGACGATCTATTTTACGATTTATATTGGATGATTGATCCGTTTAATCTACTGGACCACTGGTAAGAAAGTTTTTTCCCGTAAATGTCACAAAACTCTTGGTAATTATAAATGACTTAAGGACAACTCCATATAAGCTAATAATGTATTAAATTTAGCGGAGTGCAAAAATATAGCGCTCATACGAGGGAGTCATCACGCGGCCATCGATGGCCAGGATTCTGCGCACGACTGCCTTTAGTACGTGCATTAGTACAGTATGGTAGAGAGCCATACAGCATGGACGCAAACCGAGGAGCAGATTGCATGCTTTTAAGTGAATATGAATATAAACACGAATATCTCGGAGTTTGTCGCGCGCTTCCCGCACCTACGGCGCGCGTGCGTTCGCACGGCCGCGTGTACGTGCGCGGGATTAAAATTCAACCCTGACTGTTGTGTAGCCCCAACAGGCTCTGTTGTCTTGGATCCGGATCATAGGAGTAGAAGGAACATAAGATGGAGTGTCTGGAAATGAATGAATTAGTCATGGGTCAGTGGTGATTTTCATTTAAAACAAATTACTGATGAGAGTACGGACAGCTGAGCTACTTCATAGGGGCCCTAATGACTGTATTCAAACCACCGCTATGCTGGCTGCATCTTTCCATTCATTGTCCCTTAAAAAGTGCCCCCCCCACCCACAAAACAACCCCCTTGCCTTCCTCCCAGCCCCACACCCCCCATTCCCTGGGGAGGGCTGTCATCCTAGCAGACAGGACGAAAGAGGAAGTTCCAGAGACAGCCACCCCGTACACACACCCCTGCACACTCCCTCTCCTGAGACCCCCACAGGAGGAAAAAAAAACGTGGGTATGAGGGGTCCCTTGTCAGAAGGGGGTGGACACGGGACAGGCAACAGTTATTTAAATGACCAAGCAGTAGTTAAACATAACCTGATTTGAATTCAATTACCGGGCGCTACTCCCTGGCGCCACTTCGCATCTCTGCTGCCGGGCTCTCGAGGTGGCCGGCACTTTCCAGAGCCGCGCCTGCCCCAGAGTCAAGCGCCACGCCATAAATCCCGGCCCCCTGTCGACGGTGACCTTTCTGCGCGGAACATTCCTGAACCCGGAACATCAAGCACGGGTCCTGCAGATACATTAGAACACGGACCCCTCCGAAATGTTTGATGGAACCGGAGTGCATTACTGCTTTAGGAACTGACTAATAACACAGGCTATCGTATGTTATAGCCGGGGGGGGCAGCAAAATCAGAGGCCCCATCTTGAGAAAAACGTGACGGTCGAACTTATTAAATCTGGCTGATCGAACCATGTTAGCCTCGGACCCCCAGAGAAGTTAGTCCGTTCATTTGTATAGAGGTTGGACAGCGCTTATTCTATTCCCGTACACCTCCTAGTTTTTCCAAAATACATGTGAAACCGAATCGCATTCTGGGAGGTCTGGCTTTGCAATGCGAGTGCCGCAAATGTACGCATCTCTCCTAGAGTGACACACCCTAAGCCCTCTTCACGAAAAACCACAGACACAACCGGCGTCAAGTAACCGGGTCTAGTGACTGTCAATGCATCCCATGATATAAACAGACCCACCAGCATCCAAATGTCACAAATATCCGGCCAGAAAGGTCAGTCCCTTTCCAGACACCGATGGTGCGTGACACTTTGCCCCCGGTTCTGGCACTCACTACGTGGAATTTGTTTCATAGGATTTGGTGGGAATAGCTCAGTAATGATCACGTTAAGAATCAAACTTCGCTGATGTGGATGGAACGGGCTGTGATGTCATCCAGACAAGGGTGAGCACATTAGATTATGACCAAACTACACTTTGCACATTTGCTTATGGGGACAAGGGGTTAAAAGAAAGAGGTTTTAGGTTAGAAAAATATGTTTTAATGCAAATCGGGGACATATTCAAAAAATGGTAACGTTTGCTGTGCTTACTTACCAGGTACCATGCCGGTCAGCGCAGGGGTGGAGTAACTGCCCTGTCCAGCAGGGGGCACATGCGGCGGATACCCAGGCAGGGTGGTACTCGCTAGGTCGCGGCCTATAGGGATGAGACATACATGTACGCTTTGGTCAGTCACCAACCCGGGGCTTCACACAGACTTACCAAACTGAGCAGAGGGCGACCAGGACACAGAGATTAGGGAGGAGGGTACAGGTCAGCTGTCTGCCAGGAATCAACACTTTTATAGCTGCTGTTATTCTTTTTAAAATGACAAAAAGACACACAATTCATGATAATAAATGGCATTTGTTTAACCAGAAAGCAGTATAAGTTTCTGGAACTCCTCTAGAAAGGTTCACAAATAAAACACCTCACGTCCCAGGCTTTCATCAGTCACTGACACTACATCCTGCTCATTTATCCAGTTCATCCTGC
>JAODKC010000016.1:3429754-3453069 GCA_026777985.1 Mormyrops attenuatus
TGAGCAAAATATATGAAGCAGATCAAATTTGAAAATATTTCCGTATACAATCAAGCGCGTTCCAGGTCTCATTTAACGACACAAACTTACCGGTTTCTTTATTTCCCAATTATTCATCGCACATAGAATAAATCGAAATAAATCGTCATTTACAGGCAATGAAATATACAACAAAGACAACAAATAGGAAATATCAAATTAATAGGGTTGTATGTTACTCAGTCTCCGAGGTTTGTTCTCGTGGCTTATTTGTAACTTAACCAAGAGGCCCGAATATAACACCATAGGACCTATGCGATCGATAGACCCTCCTCTCATCTCGTATTTCTCGTCTGCTTTGCTGCGTTTGGAAATATTACATTTTAGGACAATAATCGCACCGTCGTTCCTTTGCAATACCGAATCTGGGTTCATCCAAGTCCGCAAAGACAATAAGAAACTAATAGCGCATATAAAGACTTCGGCAAGATTTTTATTACACGCCCACTGGCTGTAAACATAATGAGAACATCATATCGCTTAAGTTCGAATTAATTCTTAAATGATAAATAAATAAATAAATCAAATACTAACTAGTCATATTCAGAATTTGGTTTTTTCACTGTTTGATCCTGACTTGCAGCTCTAATTAAAATACACAGACCACGTAACTCTTCCGTGATTCCAAATAATCTTCAATATTTTTATGCAATGACATTAGCAACTTTAATTAAAATCAAAAAAACGGAAAATATTTTCCATTCCAGTCCTCCCCAGACAAAAGGCGGGCTTTTATTTACAGATAGAGAGAGATTTTCTCGTATTTTGTTGTTAAACCCAGTCAAGTTTGCTTCTAATTTTTTTTCTTTTTTTTTGGTGCGGATTTCACTTGCCCACCAAATTGCGACAGAATAGCGCTTCCACTGGAGAGTGCGGGAAGCGGCCCAGCGCGCATGTCCAAGCGGAGATGGAACGCAAACAATGCCATGAGTTATTTCACGGGTCACGGAAGGCAGGGGTGGGCCTCTTGAGGAGACCGTGCAGGGAATATGTACACTGTGACCGGGCTAGCATCCACTCAGCCCGATCAAGCATGTGCGCTCTGGTCATCGCGGCTCGACAGCGGCAAACTTGGAGACCAGTACGACAAGAACATTTCTTAGATTTCCCAACAAACAGCAATGAAACCAATCACTCTAACGTGGACTACCAGAGAGTCGATTATCAGTAACAGCCTTAATAACCAGTAGTTCTACTACTGCATATTATTCCAATAGAATATTTCGCAAAATTGCCGTCAGTTTAGCCGTTTATTTATGAGCAATGGGAATACTCCTCTACTTTCATGCTTTCAGAAAATAGTCCTGATTAAACTGATCCTTCCAAATCACGTTTTACGGTGAGATAAACCCCCAAGTATTACGGGTAATGTGTTGTATAATATTTCATGTATTCCAATATGTTTGTATTTTTGCTGAGCTATTTTAACATAAATTTCAGCAAGATTCTATGCAGTATTATGTCTCCTGTAAATCTTTTTTGCGACAGTGACAGTAAAACATTGAAACGCGACAGAAAACATAAGAATTATGTTATAAATAACGTGACGCACTGTGGTCTTAGCTAAAATATTTTTTCATTTTTCACAATACCGACTTTCGAACTTGAGGTTTGAAGCAATCGAGGTTCATTTTAGAATAATGAAATTATATTAAATTCATTTAAAAGTCCGATTAGATCAAGAAATTGACTTCAATTTACCACTGACGCGTGACATTTTATCTACATTGTATCTTTTACAAGCTTCGCATTAGGAGAAGTCAGCTATGCATTTTCGTCACTGTACTAACGGCTAAGCTCAGTGGCGGGTATTTATGTACTTTAATTAAAAACGCACGGGGTCCCACTCGACTGGAAAACAGACACACGAACCTGTTGCATCACGCATGTCCTTTAATATCACATTTTACAAATTTACCGCATTGCTTAATGCGAATGGACACGTATATAAACACGTGCGTGGTTTCAAAAGGCCACTAATAACCGGAAAAATGCGCGATCGGTGTTTAAAATGCGAGAGATAATTTGCCCATTTGTAACATTTCTATTTCTAACGCATCTATTGTGTTTCCGTAAAATATTAGCTATTTTTTGTCTACGATGCCAGATATCGCGAAATGAGATGTTAATCAACAGCATGGCCGCTCCGGGGGGCGTGTTCAGTCACACCGGTATATGTGTCTGAAGCCAGACACGTTAACGTGTCCTGTTCGCTCATTTTAGTAGAAAACAGCCACAAGTCGCCCTGTTCTATATCAAACATCGTATTCCGAACAAATAGCGAATACTGCACACATAAGATGCTGTTAACAAAATGAAATGGTTAAACTCACATGTCCTGCCCAAACAAAATGAAACACGATTACTAAGTTTTCGTTTTTCTATGTCTTAGTCCTTAACAAATAGAGATGAATTTATGTATCTAAATGTACACCACTTTCACGTGGAGTACAGTAAAATGTACAGCATCGGTTATTCTCAACTAAGCAATCCTTCACATTACATGCAAAAAAAAACTGTATTCCCATAAACCACAACCGCGTTTTTCTGGTAACTAAAATTCGGGTACCGACTCTAACACCTCTGCATTGCATCGGCGAATCAAAACTGCGCACATATTAAGGAGGCACGACCCAAATAAAGCGCAGATCAGCCAAAAACAGTCATCTTAACCTCATCGTTGTGTAAGCCTATATCATATCACACTTAAAAGTCGCTTATAATTCGTATAATGAAAGTATTTAAATGACACAGCAATCGCTGTGTAGGCCTAGGCGCAGTCATGCTGCCTGTACTGGGGCCCGGCGGACTGTATATGAGAGCCTGTCTGCTTGGCCGTCGCATCGCATCGCCCCTGTACATCTCCGCCTTCTGAGTCTCCCTGACATCAAATTATAAACACCAATACATTAACTTCAAATAGATAACATAAATAACTAACGCAGATTTATAACTACACTGTGCTCCCCACGATTTAAAAAACACGTGATATAATATTGGAAACAAGGAAATAATACCAAAACCAAATACATGATGATATATAATACCTAACTGTAGACATAAACTTATTTAACTTATATCTACAAGGCGAATGAGCCTCCTTAACCTGAGACCATCCCCTATGTCTCTCGTATCCGTCTTTTCTTGACATTTCATATATATATATATATAAGGTGCTGTTGCATTCACCTTCTTGGCGCGCAGATTTCCGAAGAGGGAGCGGCCCGGCCAAACTGTTGCTCGCTTGGTTAAAACATCTGTCGTATTTCTGGTTATCCGACGGTTATATCGAAGTAAAATGGGCACATCGGGTTCCTACCTGACCTCCCGGTCCTATGCGATTGATGTTTTTGGTCAAAATTCATGCTGGTGAGCGAGAGTAGAAGAGATGGGAAATTTTGTTAAAAAAAAAGACAATAAACTTTTCCCCTCTTTTCTATTGAATCAGTGGCCTTTGGCGAGTTGCAGGCTGAAATTATTCGGCTCTTCCGCTCCCTGTCGCGCTGTCGCGGTTGATCGCTGGGCTGAAACTAAACGTTTTAGGTGGAAAAAGGACTGAGAAGGAACCGTGAAATCATTAAAAGACTAAAGAACTGCTCGCAATGTGCACTCATGTCCTCTTCCTCCACAACATCGCATGCCTCCTCTAGGCACGGCCTTGGTCCCCACGGTCTGACATCTGCTACAAAGTTCCTCTTTACTAAACTTTTTCTCCTTCCCTTAAGATGTCTTCCTCCACGGCACATTGCCGAAGAAGAGAAAGTAGACGCAGGTGTTACCATAGATGCTGTTTACCAGTTTTTTTTACTGTTAATCGTGAGTTTCTGCGGTCGACTTTTAAAATATACATCCGATCAAATTTGTTAGGTCGCTGGATGTTTTCGCCCTTAAATGCTCTGAGGTTCTCGAATAAGGCACGAAAGCAGTGACGCTGCTAAAAGGATATTTCAACTTGACGAGCTCAGCTAGCTAGTTAACTAGTGTTACTTTTTAAAATCTATTTCAGTAAAACAGTTTACATGACACGTAATACATCACTTCTTCCAAAGGCCACACAACTTTCAAAGATTTATAGCAGGGTCATGCGACTCCTGTCAGCCATTTTTTTTTTCTGTGAAATAGGCTGCGCCTGAAAGTAAAAAAAAAAACTGTTACATTGATTATGGTCGAATGTTCATAATATAAACCTATGATTACTAATGTTCATAACAGGAAATGAATGAGTGCGGAGTTCATAGCTCTGCGGTGCCTAAGTAGTTGAGAACAATGGAGCAACACAATTGATTGTTGCGGATTGATTGTCATGTGTCGGTCCGCCCGACCTGACCCTCGGATATCTGTGCATGTCCTATGACCGTGGGGAACAAAGAAATTGCATTTATGACCGTCATCAAGTTTGCTAATGGATAATTGTCGCGGCATACTCCCTCTTGCACTCCGAAGTATAGCATAACTAGTATCTCACTGGAGTTCAGAAAAGTCCCGATTTATTCTCTGTATTCGACTTTTTAAATTATTTTATGTTTTTTTTTAGCATAGATCGTTAATGTCAATTGACTGACATTCGACAAAACGCCGTTCCAAAGTAATCCACTAAATATTAAAAAATATAAATATAGCCATCAAGGGAGGGTATTTTAATGGCCTTCATGGGGGCGAAATTTTACATCAGAACATGTAATTATACACATCAATGTGCTTCAGGGTATTTACATAGGCACGCATTTGTCAAGATGTCACATATGTCAGAAGTATTACGATAGCAATTCATTTTAAATATATCTATTACATACAGACCCAAGGTATGCTGGACATAAGGCACATTTTCTAAACACACTGCACACATCTCAGCCGTTTAGCCGTTAACTTTTCATTTCAGCGGCATAGTCGTGTATTTCGGGATATTGTCACTTTTGAGCCCACTCGGATATTACGTATTCTGCGCAGACTCGAATAATTTTGGATTTGCATGATCTCGTGCCGGTCCCATTTTACAAGTCAATGCCACTTCAGTCCTTCACAAGAGAGGGCTTATATGTCCCAGGGACCAAAACATCAAAGCAATGTTAAACTGTGACCTTGTCTCTCAGTTAGACCGTCAATACAGCGGCCTATTGGTGCAAACAAAACCAAATTTGAACGCCGGCGTATTTTATTCCGTCCTGCTACAATTTGTATCTGCATCTGGGGGGCCTCGCGGCAAACTCTAATCCTGTCATATGACGCTTGCGCCTTGCTTCAGTAAAAAGAAATCCATCTACGCGCAATATGGTTATAAAACATAAAATTCCCCGGGGTCTGTAAATCTGAAGTATATGGTTTTAAACGTAGAAATAATTACACTTGTGCCTGCAGCACATGGCTTATCCACTTCGTAGGCTACAATAGCAGCCGCGTTAACGTTTCCACATTAAAGGATCTCCTTATGACGACCTGCGTTCTACCACTTTAACGTAAACCCCAAGCAGACACCTTTGTATTGGTCTTCCCATCGTCTTTGGTAGTATTTTGAAAATTAATTAAAATCCCGTCCGCAGCGTAAACAGCCGAGAGGTGTGTGCTGACGCTGTTTAATACAACCGAGTGGTTGAGTCAAACCGATTAATCAACAGTCAGCCTTAATCAGGCAAATGTCGTGCGACCGGGTAGTTCAGCGTATAATGAATTTAATTGAATGTAAGTTTATTGAAAAACGAAATTTTGCATTTCAAATTAGTACCTCGAATTTTCCAAACCCTCTATACACAAAGCTAGGGACTGCACAGAACTCTACCTAATGTTTTATTCAATGAAATGCGCGTCCATATGAAGACTTCAGTACATATTTTACTCTGAATTCTATTTGCCTTGTCAATAAAGTATTTCCCTTGGTGTATTTGACGAATAATCGTTTCTAAAGGTAAGCATGGCTACTGATGCTATAATGACCTGTTAGGCTACTTTTCCTAAGGAATTTAGGTGTTTTTTTTGGTCATGCAGCTATACATAAATGTACGCACTATACTCAAATCGAAATGTAATTCATAAATTCATTTCTAATTACTATGTAATAAGATGACTAACAGCCCTCTACCTAAAACATACATACATTTTGTCAGTCTTTAAAATATACTTAATTTAAATTTATGAGAAAAGTGAAGGTATGATTTCAACAACAAACGAGCACGTGTCGTATACTTATATTGCAACTTAAGTTGTTTCATATAGGCTATTCACAGCAAAAGGTAATATTTTTAAAGGGCGTTGACCGCTATATAAGTCAGGATTCGAACTAAGTCCACTGCATAGCGTTTTGTTAGCAGCCAGTGACACCATGGTAAAGAATTAATATTCAGCGTAGTATGATACGTAAAATTCCGTCTACAAATAGTTTTTAATTATGCTTCTCTGTGATTTCATGCATTTCTTTATGCCCAATATTGGAAGTTATCATAAAATCAACAAACGAATCAAAGAACGCACAGAAAACAAGTAGATCGTTGATTTTTTGAAAGCTACGCCGAAAATTAAAGGTTAATACGTATTAGCTATAGGTATTAGGCCGAAATCAGATGTTGCCTGATAGAAATTGAACTTTTACAATAAAACTGAATATGATTAAAGTTCACTGAGTCTTTAATAAAATTGATGCTTAACGCTCATTTTATTACTGTCTTTCAGTTGAGTGGCTCCTAAAATATTCAATTTAAAAATCAATACTAAGCATCCAGTGAATTCCATCAGTCCTTCATATCGTAGCCAATACATAATGGAACGTAAATGTGATTTTTAGTAATTATTTAATTAAGGCCACACACATCAGACGCTAAACTTGGCAGATTTACAGTGACCCCTTTCCAAGCGAATAAGTTAGCCCGCAATCCCAGACCCTTCCGCAAATTCCTTAACAAACTTATTGACCCTAGTTATGCAGTTTCATGCTTCTTTTATCTGTTATGACTGTTTTAAAATAGCCAGTGTCGTCTATAATCGTCTATAATTTTAAAAACAAGATCTCTCACATAAATGAAGCCAGTGCGCGCTCCAAGGACCCACTTAGGGGTAAAAACAGTGACGCCCTGTGACATGGACAACTAGACATAATTAGTTTAGTTAATTCCGTCCGCAATCACGTGGAATGCAGGGGGGGAAACAAATTACTTTAATTCGTTTGTTAAACTGCGTCAGCTATATAACAGATAAATGTTTAATAATGCAAACTCGCGGAAGGAGTGTCGTACTTTGATTTGTTATTTAAGAAATTGGTTTTACGAGATTTAGAATACGCACTGTATTCTTTTCTGGATTTGTAAGGTTAGGGCAGCGATAACTAATAACAGTGGCATCTAATCATCACGTACATCCTTCTGCTAGGAAAACAGCATAAAATACGGTAAAAATCTAACATTAGATGATGAAAACGTAGGCCTATCTACGTAAGGGTAAGCAGCGGTACCTGAAATATTGAAATAAACATTGTTTGCCTTGTCAGTACCGTTAATGAGAACGGCTTGCTCTCTCCTGGGTTGTTCTGCTGTCACCTAAAACCGAAAAGTGGTACTGGCGTACAGCAGGATTAATGCGAAATATTATTTACCTAATTTGTATTTAGGTAACAACACAGATTCTAAAATATGTATGATTCGAATTTTTGGTACCATGTAATCTGATATTTATTGTAATTCAGTGAGTATAACCGAGCGTTTGATAGTGGTTTTGGTCTTTCCTCATAAATGTTTTAGGCTGGGAGATTTCCTCAAATGAGTTCTGTGAGGACCCCTCGCTGGTCATGTGGAACTGGAAATAATTACACGAAAAGCCAGACACCTCAACAAAAGAAGCCAATTAGTCACAACAAGCAAACAAACAAATAAAGGGCGAACGATGTAGAAAAGCTTTAATCACGTTCACCGAAAAAGCGCGACCCATCGTTCCTTAACTGCACTTTAAAAAAGGCAAAATCGTTTGAAGAAAAATAAAGTTTCCGGGATGGTGTGTCTCGTTTTTTTTTCCGTGCCCCCGCGGTTAAATTAACACGATTAAAATTAAGCATGTCAGCTTTGATTGTGTGAGCAAATTCATGCAAAGATAATGATGCCATTATCTTTTATTTATAAAAAATAAATAAAGCGTATTCAAATGTCCGTTCATTTGTGTTGTTGACTTTTCAGAATAGATAGGCCTATAAACGAAGCTGAGGAAAATCTATTAAAAGTGTGCATATAAAGTCAAATGCACTATACCTAAGGCGTATTCTGGTAGGTCCATTTAAATTTCGCGTTGTGACTCCACAGACCAACTCGACGGCGTCCTGTATATACAATCAAGTTCACTTTCTATACGCACTAGTTAAAAATACATTCAACACCGTCGTACTTTTAAAAATGAAAGTATTTTATAGAAATGTAGGATAAAATACATAGGCCTGTATTTGTATTTGTTTTAATCCCCTTTGGTATACTGTTAAACCTGGAAACCAACACAGTGATATATTAAATTGACATTTATTTGCAAAACCACATTAACAGGGCAGATTTCATATTGTCCGTGTCCTGGTAGCCTAATTAAACAAACGACAGCGCGATTATCCCAAAATGAGCGGTACACTCTTACGGGCGTCTTTAAAGCTCTTTAGAACTAGCTGGATGCTTAAACTGGGATTTTAATATTCAAACAGATATTGAATTACTATAAAGGATTTTTTTTCCCACAGACGATTTAATTCATAAAAGACATACGTTATGGTGATTACATTGAATAGTCCCTTTATTTGCTTCCCGTGACGAAAAATGAAGAACACGTGGGATTTAGCGGGAGACGGTCAGCAGGAACAACTCCGCACGTACCTGGTCGATATGAAGAGAGCCGCTATATAAGCAGAATTCGTCAGGGGACTGCTGCTCAGACTTAGTGGCCTAGGATGTCAGAGATACAGACTGGGAATAGGCCTACTGCGGCGTTATTTTAAAAAGAAGACAAATACAGCGGCGATTACGTTATGTCAGCATTTTCCTTAAATATTAAACACACGCACAGACATATATCTGCGTGTTATATATAGTATTCAAATTATATGTTCGTTTCCAAAATCAAAATACGATAATAATATACATAATGTTGCGTTCTGTTCTGGACAGGAAAATTGATCTCAATTCGGTAACCGGTCACATGTAAAAACTGAACCCAATTTGATTTTTATTTCGAGGGATGGACGGATGGATGGATAACTTCAGAACGAATCTGATCCTTTTCTGAGAATGTAATTTGACTTTTAAATTTCTTCACAAATTTTTTTTTAGTATAGTACGTTACCGAACGTTCCGCTACTGCAGATTAATGTTCGACAGCACGTAGTCGAATTAACGACACTTCACAGTTAAACATAAGTTTGCTCCTGTGCTATACAGCTGACACAAATTTTAAAGCAAGTTCTAACCAGCAGTGTGAGAATCTTACAAGTCACACACTAATGACTATGTTAGAATAGCCCTCGTTTTAAAATGAAAACACTGGTCATTATAAACAGGCTGAGTTTGGCAGTCCTGGTTTAGGTCTCTGATCCACTGGGTCCATTTTCCCAGATCCCCTGACCGGGCCTCAGCTTGCTCTGTAGCCGCACTCGAGACACAAGTCGACCCGGAGCGAAGCGGCAGCTGGTGGGTGGAGTTGTGCCCTGGCGTTGCGTTTGGTGGTGCAGTGAACCAGCAGCTGAAAAATGGGCCCAGAACTCAGCTCTGAAGAGGGATCGCTGTCCGCACAGGCTCGGGGACAACTTTCTGGCATTTTCCGCTGTCTTACCTTCCAAGGTAGCAATAGGCAAAGAACCCACCCAACTTCTCTGTATCATGTATGTCGAACATCCATACTTAGAATAATATTATACATACATCCATACTTACAATAATATTATACATACATCCATACTTAAAATAATATTATACATACATCCATACTTACAATCATACACACATCCATAAATTCTGGACTATTCTGCAATAATGGTGGCATTAAATCCTTAAAATGTCTTGAATTCAAAGCCAATGGTCTTTAGTGTCTGGAAAACCTGCATATTGATACATTGATGTTAAGGTCCTAGGATTGTACGCTGAAAGTTTCTTGGCCCAAGGGTGTTGCTGTTGGACCCTTGAGTGGCTGTTGAAGTTCCTCTTGTATGCTCACTGATCAGACAAGAGCCAAACAGGCATCACAATCACCTCAGGCTTTGAGAGTTGAGTTGCCCTCTTGCCACCTTTTAGAAATTCTGAAATCCACCCGACCATCCACCTTCCAGCCGTTCAAATGTGCCACCAGTGTTGGCTTTGTGAGATACATGACAGTTATGAACGGGGAAGGCCTGGGCCAGAGAGCCAATCCACAACATGGGTCTGTGCATCTAGAACATCCTGCCAAATATCTGCTAGGGCCTGACTCTAATAGGGAGTATACTGTCTGTGAGCAACAAAGATAGAGAATACAAACATTTCCCATGAAGAAGAATGAAACCATGATGGCAGGCATAAAAATCCCAGGACTGAAGTGTTTTCCGACCTCACCAGTTTACCACTAGGCTTCCAAGGCATATCTGGCACAGGATTGAGGCGGACCTGGAACCTATCCCAGGAAACATGGGGCACAAGGCAGAGGGCACCATGGACAGGATGGCACACCCTTGCAGGACGGTCATGGGAGTTTTACTTAAAGAAAAATGTTCTGAGGGCAGAACAAAAAATGGTTGGTTCAGAGAGATGACCAATCAGATTGTAGAGAAGGTGGGCAGAACCGACCAGTCGGATGCCTTAGTTCCACCTCCTCTATCTGCTTGGGCCCACTTTCTTCTGGACAAAACCTGCACTTTTCACCTATACACTGAGGTAATTTCTAATATGCAATAATGGCTGAATAGACCAAAGTCAATAGAGTGGAAAACGCTCCTATTAACACTTTGACATTACAGATTTTGGAAATAAGGATTTGAACCCCCAACCCATGAGATGACAGTACTGCTCGGCCACAACACCAGACCAAACAGTGGTCTTAAATAAACTACAGAATGACTGGAGGATTAAGGTCCCACTCAAATTGCAGAATCCCCAGAATTTAATTGTACACTTAATCACTCACAAAATTATGCACTGAATTACTCAAGACCTCAAACCCAACTGGATCGTTCTGTTTACCGGAGTGGCTGGTCCAGGTTGATCTGAGTTTTTGAGAATTTCCTGAATCCATGAGCATTTTTTGATCACTTATCTTTGTTTCTATCCATTTTGCCAACAAGATCCATGACTAACAAAGCAATCATTCCATCAGGTTGAGTGTTAGTTTTGCACACATCTTAAGTTCATATATAACCCTAGATAATTCATTATGTTCCTCTTACAGTCTTGGTAAAAAATGAGACCAGACATTCTGATATGAAACTGGAAACAATATTAATTTGTTGTAGTGTTTGAAGCCTAGAGGTACAGGATACAGGACTGAATGCTCTGTGAAATCGAGGCACGGAAATCGATTTCGAGGCAGACACTCTGACAATAGGCAGTCTTCCTTTCTACTGAATCCATCAAAGCAAAAAAAAAAACAAAAAACAGTTCACTTACAGTGACACCATGAGCAGCAGTGAAGCGCATTTGTGTTGGTCAGCTGAGGAGGAAAAAGGGCAGGTCTATACAATTTTACAGAGCGACTTCGGAAAAGGCACCACTGAGCCGTGCAGGCTGATCCAAAGAGGCTGTGGAAGCTGCCTTTCGGTGCTGTTCTGTGGACTCAGGCTGGCCGTCGTCTTGTCTGGAATGAGAAGGGAGAAGCGATTTGCGTCTTTGATTTCTCCCATTGCCCTGTGTGAAACAGGACATGACCCTACTATGCTGTATGTCCACGGATGATGCCGTCATCATTTTTCTCGAGAATTGGGTCATAGACGTAAGGAAAAACAAGCAGTAGGGCAGCACCACTGAGAGTGAAGTGCTGTGTTTCTTACCTAAATATGTGAAAGGACGGTGGATGCTCTGTGTGAGAGTGTCTCCTTTGATACAGAGTGTGTAGCACGGTAAAAAACCTTGTGTTTTTCTGAGGTTGTGCTGTAAGCGGCTGGGCCCAAATGCAGGGACAGGAAGGCTGCCGAATTCAGCAGATCCGTGCGTCGCACACCGGCGCGTAGAGGAGCTCACAAACCTCTTTTTGCCATTTAGATTAACCAGCTAGGATTTTATGAAAATGAAATTCGATTGTTTGATTCAAAAATTCTTCGCTTGTCAATGTTTCAAATTGCGCAAAGCAAATATTATTTTATTTGTTTCTTGTAAGAATATTCTTCCTTAGATATGCTCTACATAAAGAATTATGTCTATTTTTATTTTACACATGGGCAACATGTTAGATTTTTTTGGGGTTTTTTTCCTACTAAGACCATAAGTCACCCAGATACTCGTATTTTAAATAGAAAACTTGTATTTATCCTGTTGAAAAAAATCTATCAAGTAATTAAATACGTGAAACCTCTCATAATAAATATAAAAACCTGAGAAAGTAACTTAAATGCTTTGTCACGTTTTCAAAATTCATAAGGCCAGCGTTACCGTAGCTGACTAAACATTATTTTCACACAATATAAATTCAGCAATTTCATATTACATTAGATAAATATGCAGCAAATTGCACATGGCTAATTCTCTCCACATTCCTTCCAGCCTCATATTTTTGTAAGGAGGCTCATCTGTAATAACTTAAGTATGTTGATTAATTACTTTGTCTTCCCTTTTCTGTGTTTTGTATTATTCCGTCTTAATAATGTTCCAATGTAACACAACGCACCATTTGTGGAACTGTGCTCCTGGGCCGACTGTCGTGAAAAGCGCTATATAAAAATAAATTGAGATTATGTAACTGAATTACATGTGTCACTGTGATTTATTTTTGCTCGTTTTCATCGAAATGCACAAAGCAGTATTTTTGAGAAACGTTCATGAACCTGTACATTTCAGGTTTTGGTGTCTGTGAGGCTTGTGACACTGGGGGACATTTCTGCATAAAAATAAGAAGTAAGCGTACAGAAAACAGACAACTAGCAGAGCGGTTACCTCCTGATCATGGTGTTCAGCAGAGCAATACAAACCAAAGGACGGTTAATATCCAGGCATGACAAATAAAATCACAAAAAGCTGGAGCGCCTCACCGTTCCTTAACCGATTTCCTGAGGAGAGATGCCAGTGAGTGTTAATTCTGCTCTGCCTGAATAGAAAACCTTAAACACTCTCCATGGATGCTTCCTTCAATGCTGACAAATGTCTCCAAGTCATGCTCCAGTGATTCACACCAGCTCTCACTGTTTCTGACCTCCATATAATCTTCTGGAGTTTGTTATTGCCCCAGACAGCCGACCGTGTGCGGCACTTACTTCACCTGTGAACTGGAGTTTTCATTAGATACTGCAGAAATTACCCTCTTTGGGATAAATAAAGCCTAAGCCTAACCCTAAGCCTAACCTCCACCTATCTCCACTTGTGACAAGATTCTTTATCCAAAAACCGACATGGAAAACATCGGTGTGCGGCACACAGGGCGAATTCTCCAGGATTGAAATCGGGTTGGCCCCGTGCGTGAAACGGTGCATAATTAAAATGTCTCATCATCTCATGAAGTTGATGTGCTCATTAAGCATCGCGGAGGACCTGATTAACCTGCCGTCCTAACGGGACAGCGGAGTTTTCAGGACGTTGTCCAAGTCTCTCGCGTTTAATGATTAAGAGATAAGCAAAAATTTTTTTCATGGTGTTCTCAGAACATGCGGATTTCCCAGCTTGGGGGGAGTTGGGTGGGGTAGGGGAGGAGAGGGGTGAGTGCGGGGGGGGCACAGATTCTATTTCCTTGCACACATCAGTTGTTCTTATGCATTTTTAAGCGATGACCGTCGGCGACAGGGGGGTTCATCAGCATGCATGCGTACGTGGCATTAGAGAGGCCGAAGGTAATCTGCACTCCACTCACAAAATTAAAAAAGAATTAAAAAGGAGAAGCAGAGCCCAAACAAAGCGAATCCACCACCCACCATCACCATCGCAGGAGATGCTCACCATCACCATTGCCGGAGATGCTCACCATCACCATCGCCCCAGCAGACCCAGAACCCCAGGTTGCCCTCAAACCTAGCAAGACCTTTTTTCAGCCCCTTTAATCTGTGCCCTCTCGGTGTATTTTCCAGCCCCCCCTCCCAGCCCCCTGCACCCCCCACGTCTGTGTTCCTCCTAATTTAAATTTCCCTGGTCCTTGGCTCGCCAGCCTGGGGATTTCTGCAAGAATGCTCACGCACCATCACGTGCCAGGGTGGAGGGGGCTCAGTTCAGGATTTCCT
This sequence comes from Mormyrops attenuatus, assembly GCA_026777985.1. Taxonomy (NCBI): domain Eukaryota; kingdom Metazoa; phylum Chordata; class Actinopteri; order Osteoglossiformes; family Mormyridae; genus Mormyrops; species Mormyrops attenuatus. Next base: position 3,444,123 of record JAODKC010000016.1, read on the forward strand.
CAAGTCGGCCTTTGTTGTGCAGGGGGGTGGGGTCAGGGAGGTGGTGGGGATGAGCGCCAGTTGTTCTCTTGTCCGTCCACTGTGTGATCTTTGGAGCCTGCTCCCTTGCCCAGACTGACACCCTGCACTGCACTGCACTGCTGACACAGGCACTGCAATCTTATTGGCCGATGGGGGTGGGGGGGGGGTGGTGTGTTAAGGTAGATAGAAGCCACTAGAGTGGACCCTGGGTGATGATCCATGAAGAGAAGACTACAGGTCAAAGGTCAGAGGGAGGGAGCCTCTGTGCCTGTGATCAGAAGGTCGCCGGTTTGAGGCCCAGCCTCAGCAGAACAGTCACATGTCTGGGGGCCCATAAGCCCCAGCTCCAGGGACGCTGTGTGCCAGCTGACCCTGTGCTGTGACCTCCTACTCTGTATGTGTGTCTCACAGAGAGCGAGATGGACGAGATGAAAAGAGAATTTCCCCATATAGGTTACTAAAGTGTCTTCTGTTACATTTTATCTTGCACTAAGTCCATTTTCTGCATTTGGGCCTGAAAGCTGACTGAGCTCTGTGCCCTGACATGCCATCCCAGGTGTGTGGACCCCCACCCCCTACCGAGGGACCCAGGGGGGCCAGGGGGAGCACCTGTGGCTCTACAGCTCCGAGTCACAAGCCCCTCGTGCCCCCCCCCACCCCTGTCTGCCACCCCCTCCTCTGTTCATCAACACTGACTGATCACGGCCGCTAATTGGAGGGAGGGAGCTCGCCTCGTTCTACTCCACCAGGCCTGCGGGGCGGCGCCGGTGAACATATGCGACAGCTTGTGCCCGCTGTTCCCGCTCGCCACTTCCAATATGGCTGTCTGTGGTGCAGGACACGGCGAATCGGCACGCTTGCCACATCCACACGCATGTCAAACACACTCCAGCGGCTCGCTGACACGCGGGGCCACGTCCCCGCTTCCTGTTCCAGGTGCGACACCTCATCCGTGGGAAGCTGCCGTCTCTGCTTTCCTTTTCCTGTGAGCTGAAGACTCGTGTAGAGAAATCAGAAACATCCATGAAACTCGCCTTAAAGTACCCAAAATTAGGGGGTCGGGTGGAGCCTTTTAAAACCACAGGCAATCATCCATCCATCCATCCATCCATCCATCCATACCCAGCACAGGGCCCAAGAAGCATGGGGAACGTGGCAGGGGAACACTCTGGAAGAGATTCCCTTCCGTCACAGGGCACACCCAAAAACATCTGAGTCACACACCATGGTCAATTTCGAGATGCTACCTCACTTCCTGCATGTTTCTGGACTGGGGGAGGAGGCAGAAGAAGATGGAGAAGACCCTCACGAACGTGGGAAGAACGTGACATGCGAACTCCGCAAGCCGGAAGGATTCAGCGCCGAGTCCCTGGGGGTGTGGAGCAGCACTGCTGCCGTCTGCGTCACATGACCCACACAAACCCCCTCACCTGGCCCGCCCCCCTCCCCCTGCCCACTCACCCACACATCTCACCTCGTCTCACCTCCTAAAATCCCATCCCCACCTCGCTCAGCCTTGGGCACCGCATTTCCATAACAGCGCTGTGATTTAGACCTATGCTGGGTTTGTAACGCGATGGATCACAACGACATGAACAGGTGTGAGATCAGCTACTGAAGAAAGACATCCAGTGGTGGATCTCGTAAAGCGTGGCTCTCAATCAGAGCGAGCAGAAGAGGGTGTGGATGGACTCAAACAAGAAAAGGAGAAAGTGGATGTCTAGTGGAAGGAGAGCCTGCTCACTCTTATGCCTCTGGCTGTCATTTCTGAGCCTTGCCTCTTATTTGAAGATGGTGCCACGTTAAATGTGATCTTCTCACAAGTGGATTCTCCATTAATTTTACACAGTTTTATCAATATTGTCTTAAAGGCTGTTTTTTTGGGAGGTGTAATCATGAGCACACACCTATAGCCTGAAATCCCGGAAGGGTTAATCTGTTGCCCCTTTGATTTGCCGCATTGCTTTTTCTGTACGAATGGGCAGAAGGTGGCTTGTAAATCCTCTATAATGACCTTGGGATGTACTGAGCATTGTACCGGAGAAACAAAAGTGATTCCTGTCTGTGATTCTGATTAAAAGGAGACAGGACCGAGGTTCCGGTAATCAGCTAAAATGCATCGGCTACAGCTCCAGCCCAGTAAATCCACCAGATCCAATTGGGTTTGATGGCCCTTTAATGAGCCGACTGATGACCCCGGTGCCTCACTGCCCACTGCAGTGACAGGCTCTCTCTGAGGTGAGTTCTCTCTGAGATAGGCTCTCCCTGAGGCAGGCTCTCTCTAAGATGGGCTCTGTCTGAGGTGGGCTCTCTCTGTGCCAGGATGTCTCTGAGGTGGGCTCTGTCTGAAGGGAGCCCTCTATGAGGTGGGTTCTCTTTGACGAGGGCTCTCCCTGAGGCAGGCTTTCTGAGGCGGACTCTCTCTGAGGCAGACTCTCTCTGAGGCAGGCTCTCCCTGAGGCAGGCTTTCTGAGGCAGACTCTCTCTGAGGCAGACTCTCTCTGAGGCAGGCTCTCCCAGAGGCAGGCTTTCTGAGGCAGACCCTCTCTGAGGCAGGCTCACTCTGAGGCAGGCTTTCTCTGAGGCAGGATCTCTCTGAGGCAGACTCTCTCTGAGGCAGGCTCTCCCAGAGGCAGGCTTTCTGAGGCAAACCCTCTCTGAGGCAGGCTCTCTCTGTGGCAGGCTCTCTCTGAGGCAGGCTCTCTCTGATGCAGGCTCTCTCTGAGGCGGGCGCCAGCACTTTTCACTCCAGTGAAAACTGTGCAGTGGTACAGATTACTTTCGATGTGCTGAGTCCCTCTTATCACGCCTGAACTGAAACTAAAAATCAGCCCTGAATTCTGGGGTCCCTCACAGGGAGGTTCCAATATAACTTTTCCCAAGCGCTGACATACTCACTGGTCCCCTGAGAAAAGGCTTGGTTTACCAGACGCACAGTTCAGCCCTGGCTGTTAAGCTTGTTAGTACTACTAGTTATGAACTTTATTTATGTGCCAGACACCTTTATCCTAAGTACATTTTGAGAAAGCAGGGTCAGACAGTCCCTATAGTAACGGGGGTTAGGGGCCTCGCTCAGGGGGCCAATGGTGACCTTCGGATCATGGGCACAGCTTTCTAACCCTCAAAGCCACACAGCACCCCCATATACGAGTGAGGTTTGTCTGCGAGAGACCTGTTAATCAGGGGTGCCTGCAGCAAACACTATAGGTGTGACTGTGTATTTCAGTGCGTTGGATCGAGTTTAAAGTGTGGCTTGGTGTGTCTGTCTGTGTGTCCAACTGAAGTTCCCTTGATAAAAACTGACACCCCATGGTGTGTGGGAGGGGGCCTTCAGGTTCTTGCATGTGGGTGGACCAGAAATATGCAGGACAACAACAGGGGCCACAAACAAAAGAGAAATCCCAAATCCGTCTAGATATCCAATTTAGAGGGGCAACTGCGGACCCCCCAGGGCAGGGCGGCTGATTGGGTCTTAGCGGTGGGCTTTTCATTTGGAGGGCTCCCCATGTCCAGCCAGCCAGAACGGGACAGAATGGGGGCATCCGGGGGGACACTGATGGCTCCTCTTTAGCTGGGTTCCTGTCTGAATCGGTGAGCACCCTCCCGCCTCCCCACTCCCCCCATCTTTGTTCCCTTCCTGACCTCCTCTCCTTCTTCGCTCAGTGCTCGGCAAACTTTGTCGGAGGCAGGGTGTCGGAGGCAGGGTGACCTCGGCGGATGGGGCGAGGCAGGGTGAGCCACACTAGGCCAGAAAGGTAAGGAGCTCCGCTCTCCTCTGCCGGTCCGGGTCTGACCAACGGGGCCTGGGGGGGTGGCGGCAGGAAGCATATCTGGGTCGGGGTCGGAGCGCAGAAGGAGCGAGGTCAAGGGTCTGAGCCAGGCCACCCCGTCTCTCTCCTCCGGCCCTCTCTCTCTCTCTCTTTCCATCTCCTTCCCTCTCTCTGACTTTCAGTTTTTCCCCGAGAGCGTCGTCTGGCTCACAAGGACGAGACACGGGGCAGAGTGGGGCAGCCAATGATAGAGGGACCGAGGCCAACGGCATCCTATTCCGCTTTCACAGATGTTGCCATCGCCTCTGTGCTGTAGGTGCTGGGATCGTGGCTCGGATAGGGCGCGCTAAGACTCGCGGAGCCGCTGTTATGCTTTTACTGCTCCTTCTGTACTTCTCACCCCTGCCTTGGAAATGTCGCACCTCGTCCCGCTGAGAAGCCGTGGTTTTGCCGTATCTCTCCATGGAATTGCCCGGTTACTGTTTTGGTGCCGTGAGTGACGCACGGGCCCCCTTCCCCGCCAAACCCGGGTGGCCCGGCTCTGCTGGAAATGCTCGCCATGGCCAATCAGACAAAAGGCCGGGATTTACATTGTAAATGCCCCCCGGCCCAGCCCCGCCACCCCCCACCAATGTTTGTGAAATTTGGCCTCGTCCAGGCATGATCCATACTCATGAGAAACAGGTCTGGAAAAAATCGGTTGCATACCCCCTCCCCACCAGAGATTTCAAAGCCGTGTGTGTGTGCATGTGTGTGTGTATCTGTGTGTGTGTATATATATATTACATTGTGAGGACCAAATGTCTCCTTGGTGTGATAAAAACCTGTTCTTTTGACATGGTGGGGACCATTTTCCTGGTCCCCATAAGGATAATCTAAATCTTTGTTTGGTTACTTATGGTTATGGTGAGGGCTGGGTAGGAGTAAGGTCGTCATTGTTGGGATTAGGGTTATGCCCATAGAAATGAATGGAGAGTCCCCACAAAGATATAATTACAAGCCTGTGTGTGTGTGTGTGTGTGTGTCTGTGTGTCTGTGTTCATAAGGGCAGATTTCACTACTTGGTACTAGTTTCTTATTTTTAGTAAAAGCAGTCAAGGTTACAGTCGTACAGACATGCTCACCGACGTCATGGGCAGCACTACGTTCCTGTTGGTAAAAGCATCCCCCCCCGTTCTGGCTGGATTGAGCGTCGCCTCACAGCTGGTGCAGTCCGGTGAAGGATAGGCGGGGGCGTGGGGGGGAGATAAGGGCGCGGGGGGGCTCTGAGTGGGAATGGCTGTTATCAGAGAGGCCCAGTGCCACGCTGTGTTTGATCAGGCAGCGGGCCGGGGGCACAGGGAGGGGGGCAGTTTGCTCACCGAGGGGGTTATTTTGGCCAAAACTTTCCCGAAAGCGCATCCCCTTGTCCGAGCACAGAAGCGTGGCCCGCTGTGTCACCGGTGATGCCCCAGTCACTCTCCTGTCCCGTCATGGCCACCGGCGTGAAATCCCAAAAATCCGGAGAAGCCGAAAATCAGTCTGTAAATATCACAAGCGATTCCCGAAATTCCCAATCCCCATAATTTGGGGTAAAATGGCTGTAAGGATGGCTTTCAAAATGTGTCTACATTAGAAATAAACAGAATTTGTTATTTGTCATATTAAGGCTGCATTTTGAACGTATAAATATATTTATCTAACTAGCAGGTCCAAGCTGAAGGAATATTTTTGAGAAAGCAAGGTAAGAGAGTCCCTAGAGTGACTGGGGACTGGGGGTCTTCTTCAAGGGCTCAGCAGTGACATCACTCTACTGACCATGGGATTTAAACCAGTGACTGTCCAATCAACGGCACACACCACACTCATATATATACCTGACATTTGGTTCAGTGGGTATAGAAGGTCATTGGTTCAAATCCCAGGCTCGTGTTTAGTGGACAGAGGAGAGGAGAGGGGCTCTGCCAGGAGGCGACGCAGGGGAGAGTCTGCGGTGTGTTTCCGGTTGGCAGGATGGACAATGAGGGCTAGGGTCACGGTTAAGGTTATGGTTAGCGGAGAGGCGGGTGACCTGAGTTACCGTGATCCTGTGGGTTTTTAACTGAGCCAAAAAGAAGAAAATAAGAAAAATAATTTATCCCACTTTTTTTTTGCTTATTCACTTTATAGATGTTGCTGCATAAATACTGCAGTAGTAAAATTACAGAAGACAAATTTTTATTTTGAATTAAACCATATGCTCAAGCTACCCCCCCCCCCCCCCGAGCCTGCACAAGATAAGTGGGATGGATGGATGGAGTGATGGATGGATGGATGGATGGAGTGATGAAACCGAATGTATCAAAATAATTATACTTTGAAGTACAGAAGTAAGACATTTAAATAAAACACATCATTTTAAGGCTCTGTGAGCCCAGCCAGGATAAGTGATTAAAAGTGTTTCATTAAAATTTTAATGAAAGTTTAAGACAAAAATTTGGCAATATAAATTTGAAATGTAGTTTGAAATGTTTTATGATACTGTGCATTCATAACAATCAAAGTATTAATGAGTAACTGTATTGTGAATGAAAAATTAACATTTTGTAAATCAATGATCTGTACATGTATATATATAGTTAATTTCCCATTATTCGATTCATTCCAGAATATTGCATCATAGATGATTGCATCATAGTGATATTTAATCTTTTCTCTCCTTCCAATTTAAAAATACACCTATATGGAACTAAAAGTATATCTGATTTAGGTTATACACCAGTTTTGCCACTGTGGCCATTATTTTCTTGTGTAATTAAAGGAAGTTACTAACCGTCCTTCTTCAGTGCTGCCTTTTCACCATGTCACATGTCACAAGGCCTGAAATTAAAAGCAATTTGTCTCTTTTTTCATCTACAGGAAATTAATAAGATCAGGCCTGCTATTAAGGCAAACACCTGTTGTTTTGCAGGCTTGTCTTCCTAGGGACAGGCCCTGCGTCTTTATAATTATAGGCAAACTGAAACTGATTGTTTATCATTAAATCTGCTGCCCCACAAAAGGCAGAAGGCTAGCACGCTATCCCGATATCACTGGCCTGCTCGTAAAGAACGAGGAAGGCCTAATGTAAGAAGACAGTCCAGTGTAGGAGGGAGGTCCAGTGCAGGAGGGCAGAACTGGGGGAGACAGGCTGCATTTTCCACATTTGTCACCAAAATCCATACTTTTATTAAAAAGCAGGTTTTCTGAAAGCCCAAATACCCTGAAGCACTTATGAGTTTTACCTGGAACCGGCACGGCACTTTCCTGCAGCTCTGCCCAGATCAGCCACAGAGCTGAAGCCGCACAGGCGCGCCGTCCTGGATACGGCACCGGGACCCGCCCTCCTGCGTCGCCCGTGGAAACGGCGACAGGCCGAACAGACGGACGCCGGCCACACGGAACAACGCCACCGCTGCTCTGCTCTGCCGGAATTCCCAAATCCGAGACGTCGCGTCTGAGGATAATAATTTTAATGAAGCAGTCATTTAATATTATATCTAATTATTGCATCAGTCTCAGAGGAACAAGGTACCCAGCAATGACTTATTAATTTTTTAAGACTGTTTTTTTAAGCTTGGGTTCGGGGGCCAAAGTGTTTATTAACTGTTAGCCCAAGGTGTCGATTTATAAATTAATATTAATATGGGGGCGGGGACGCGGGGGGGTTGAGGGCTCCGCGTCGGATACACAGCCAGGCGAGGGAGCAGGCTCCGGAGTCGGCTGAGCATGGCGGGGGCAGCTTTGCGGGCGCTGCCGGCAGATGGTACCGCCGGAGCCTGCTTAATTAATCAGCGCCGTAACGAGGCCACGATCGGCTCGGCTCACTGGGAAAGAGGCGCAGACCCGGCCCCCTCCCTGGAGGGGAGGTGCATTCTCTCTCTGTCCCAGGACTCGCCCCCCTTAGGGACGGGCTTGCCCCGCTCCATCGCGGCCTGCAGGAGGCGCCGTGCCTTGACGCGCGTGGTTGGGCGCCTCCACATGGGAGCGTCAGACGGTCGAGTCATGCAAGCAGCATCTCTACATCTTTTCGCCCCCCACCCCCAGAAGCATTTTTTTCGTTCCTTCTGATTTTGCAAGCCCATGTTGTCGTGTTGCTGCTAATCTGCAACCCGCATGGGGCGGGGGGGGGGGGGTCCATGGGGACCGGCCTGTGCAAACACACCCTGCTATTATTAGCCCCTCTTTGCATACGCAGTAACTGCACAGACATACGTAGACACACACAGACACACACAGACAGACACAAACACACACAGACACACACACACAGTCATGTAATCATATCTTTTTGGGGACTGTTCATTCATTTATATGGGAAAAATGCTAATGCTAACTATGACGATCTTAACCCTACCCAGCCCTAACCAGAACCAAAAGTAACAAAATACAAATTTTCAGTTTTTTCACTGCAGTCACGGATTTTTATAAAATAGAGGAAACTGGACCCCATAAGGTAAAAAAACAGGTATTCATCACGATGTGGGGACATTTGGTTTGTTAGCCCATTTGGTCCCCACAAGGTAAGGTATACCTGGACCACACAGATAGACACAAACACACACACACACAAACACACACACACACACACACACACACACACACACACACACACACACACACACACAAACACACGCCAGTTCACCCTGTCACTTCCTGTTTCGAAGCGGCTGTTTAACCGAACCCACAACACCAAAACAACTTTCACTATATTTTCGAGGGCTCAGTGGGACAGGGCCAGGCGGGTGTCTACCCCCCCATGGTGCGGTGTAGGAGGCTGCCAAGATGGGGGTGGTCACGAACCTGTTTATTAAAGTGGGATCTGCATGCGTGTAAGCAGAGTTTCTGTTAGAAATAAAAAGGAATGAAAAATGACGACACAGAACAAGTCTCCTTTATATCTGGAATATTTCTGTAATTTTATTACAAAGGCTAGTATTACCTTCCCCTGGTAGCGTTATTGTTTAATGATGGAATTTTATTACAAATGGCTAAATAGGATGAGTTTGTGTCAAGGGTGGCTCTAAGGAGGTCTGGGGGGGGGGGGGGGGGCAGGCGCCCCCCCCCCACGGCACCAAAAACAGACAAAAAAAAAAAAAAAAAAAAAAAAAAAAAAAAAAAAAAAAAAAAAAAAAAAAAAAAAAAAAAAAAAAAAAAAA
>JAODKC010000016.1:3473398-3484112 GCA_026777985.1 Mormyrops attenuatus
TCTCTAAAACATAAAAAAAAAAAAAAAAAAAAAACAAAAAAAAATAATATAAATCCAAATTTCTTCTTATTTTTTCCCCACCCACTCCATACAAAAAAAAAAAAAACCCCAAACCCAACCCCACCCCCCCCCCCCCCCCCCCGCGGCACAGAGGCAAACGCTGGTAATTGGCAAAATCAATAAGCAGTTTTGTCCCCCAAGGCGTCGGCTGGCGCGGGGTGTGTGACAGGACCGGGGGGGGGGGGGGCTGGCCCAGAGTTGGCATACTGCTCCTTTTTTTTGGGGGGTGAAATATAGACCTCAGCCTAAGAGAAACGAGCGAGCAGTTTGTCAATTAAAAGGTGTGATAAAGCATGAAATGGGTCCTGGCTGTGAAGGCCTCCTCTTCTGCCCTGTCTGTGAAGGCCTCCTCTGCCCTGTCCGTGAAGGCCGCCACTGGCCTGTCTGTCTGCGGCTCTTCCAAGATTAATTAGCGGGGCTGTCTAATGAAAAGGCAAGATCATTATCGCGGGGAGCACGGACTCCGGGGCCACTCCCACCTCGGCCCAGTCCAGCATGCCTGCATTCCTCACCCCTCCGGCCATTTTTCCAGTCCCTTCCACTCCCACTCTGCACTCTGCAGTTGGACTACTTTTTGTCCAGCCCCCCCCGGTTGACCGAGCACTTTCCAGTTCATGACCCCATTAACGCGCCCCTGCCCAGCACCCCCCGCCCTGATATAATCCCCTATCATCTCTAATCCACCCTTTGTTTCTCCCTAATCCTGACTCTTCCACTGACCTCTCTGTACCTGTGAACACTTAGAGTGTGCGGGGGGGTTGGTATTCGGCAGGTCAGGGATCCATCGTCACCCTGATCGCCGTGGGAACAGTGCCCCCATTTTGGGATGTCCCTGAACCATCATGCAACAGATGCCCTGTCCAGGTCAAATATTAGGAGGCACATGTGTCTAAGAGGGGCAGTAAGTCAACCTGGAACCTCGGGGCAAATAACAGGTTGTTCCCATCAAGTTTTATCACAGTTTTAGTGTAAATCTGCGAAATTTTCCTTTGTCAAACACTCCCCTCCCCAAAGGTCCAAAGTTGCCACTCTTGGTAAATTTGGCTCAGTGTAAATTTAGAGATTTTTGTTCTTGCTCTTTGTTGATAGTGAGACCTCTCTGACCATCCACCATTTGTGTGATTATTGTTTTCCTCTCATTCATGTTAACCCGCTATTTTTTGTTTAGCTAATCCATTTAGCAATCACGTATCATACACGCATCGAGTAGAAACATTTAATCAGGAAAGCTGACTAGTGTTTATGGATGGGGAAAAAACATATCCGTGGGAAAGCCAAATGCTCATGTCGAAAGATTTATTGTGTCCGAACGACAAATTAAATAACGGGCTCTAATTTAAGTTCAGAACGACTATTTTTATTATACGAAATAATCTTTATCATCCTCCCTGCTTAGTCCCTTCTCCCGCAACATTTTTAAGAAATCTCTGTTATTTTCTCATCTCAATGATGTACATACCAGTGCATAGCCTCGGCTTATACTCACAGCACAAGGGACCGAATGGAGACCCGGGGGCGGCTGCCATTGTTTCCGGCCAGGGGATTTTTCCCCCCTCTTTTTCGATAAGAGCCAGAAGGCCGACAGAAGTGTAATGACCTACGTTGTACACTGGAAGGATTCATTTGTTTAAAGATCATGTTTGCACACGCCGCTTTGTGGAAGAAGCCCTCGGCCGCGCCGAAGTTCAAGGACCACAGCGCCATCTGCTGACGCGTGTCGGCGTTTCGCTGCGCCCGTTCGGGTAAGGCATTTTAATATTGCAAAATATCTGTAATAAATACTACCTAACTTATACAAACATCTTGTTATTTCCGCTGTGACTTCATGTTTATACTTACATATTTACTTGTAAAATGGAGAAGTTCAAAATATCCCCATTTGCGTAGGGCAGTAGCGATGGAGTATACACAGTTGTATACAGCTGTCAGAGTTTCTTCATAGTGCGGCTTTTGGGAGCCTGATGGTATCAACTGCAGCGCTGATTGAGGTGTGGATTGTCAGCGCGCTGCGGTATCAGTGCGCGCGCATTTATCGATCTCCCCCCAGCTAGAGGTAGTGATACCAGTGTGTCGGTATCGATCGGCGACCTGGGTGAGTGAAGTACTCTCTCGGTGGCTGAAGCCCCGGCTTCGGGAGAGATACGGGTGGGGGACATCTTCAGGCCGCGTGGCCTGGCTGAAACACCAGTCGCCATCCCGTCTGACCCCCCCCCCGGACTGGATGCTAGTAAACAAACTGTGACTGTTCAGACCACAAATCTATACCTTCTTAACACCCTTAGGGTGCACTGAGGGCTTTCAGCCATTACAATTAAAATGCTGATTCCTATAATTGTTTATATTCGATGTTTTTTGCGGCTGAATATTCTTTTGGAACAGATTAATAGATTAAGAGTAAAATACCCTTTTCAATGGTACAAAAGCAGATCCCTCCTCAGATTTAAACCAGCAAATTCTAGTCCTCGCGTACCTCGCCCCTGCTGCCATCAGAGCATGCGCACTCGCCATCGGTCTTGACTCCCAGTGATGCGAGCCTGTATCCTCTAGTGCACCATCCTTGTCCAGTGCACTGCCCAGGGTGCCGTTCTTCTCACAACAACAGTGTGTCTTTCCTGACCATAATGGCAGCAGAGTCGACCATAAATCGAATCGACCAATAGCATAAAAACACAGGAGATGGTGACTTCTTCCTGTCCCGTTTGTTAACTGCGCTTAAAATGAATAAAATCACCATGCAACGGAAATGTCACACAGAGGGACACGTGTGTTTTAGTCCCCCGAATACCGATCTCTCCCCTTCTTTATTACCTTTGTATCGACAACCCCAGTTCTCACTTGAAATTTCCATTAAAAAATCAGCAGACGTAGACTGGCTGTGCACTATATTTTAATTATATTTCAATGAACCGTAAATGCCATGTACGTTTTATTTCTTTCTATTTAATTGTAGTAATAATGAAATGGCCCTTAGTTGTAAGTGTATTCTTTCAATGAAATATTGCACGCCTACTTCAGATACAAATATAATTCACTAAGAATATGGGGGAAATCATGTATACACTATTAAATAATAAAGAATTATGAAAGCATGACTCTTTTTTCAAACAGTAGGCCCATATTACATCTACCTCTTGCTTTTACTAGCTTACTGGTTTAAAGTAGTGAGTTAACAGTTTTCTTATTATTTTAGAGTTTCGTGATCATGTTCAGAAACTGGCTAATAACAGTATTTCTAGTGAACATAAGAGATATTCAGTTATTCAATATGCAGGTTCTTGTTTTTTTCAGTTTGTGACACAAGGTTGACGTTACAGTAAATATACATTTTACATTTACTACACATCTTGTCATTTGACAAATTGTACTTAATTGTTATAATTGCAGATATGATTATTTGTATATAGACATACTCCTGGGTCAAAGCTTCAGTTTGTATATATATATATATATATATATATTGTCACGCAGTAATCGTTTAAACATTTCCAGTGACCTTTAAAAACATCACATTTTAATTGACGTCATTTACAATTTTACTGCTTCCATGTATACAACATTACTGTAAATTAATTTTGCTGAGAAATAATTATATAAAATAAAACAATGTTTAAAGTTTAGCACAAGTGCAATATATTGTGTGAAATGTGCATGCATGTCCTATACTAAACGGGTCTTTGAATATAATAGTTTCTTAGTTTTTAATGTCATTTTTCACAATTTTAATGTGTTTAATAAATTATTAAGAGCCAGTTCGCAGAGTCGACCGGATATTTAGCATAAATTTACTTATTTACATTTTTGTTGCTTTTCCTGTTTATGACTAACATTTTGTACGCATAATATGTTGCTGAATTACTTTTGTACAGTTTTAACGTTTTCGTTTCGCTATTTAAGGACACCCCCGCATAACACAAGCTGTTGGCGGTCAGTACAAATTGAAAGGCGGGATTTCACCGTCGTCCTGCTGGCAATGCGCCGGGTGTTTCTCCTTAAACCAGATCACCCCATCTTCCACTTTTTCCTTTCACTTTCTTCTTGAACAACTCATGGTTTAATTGTGTATTATATGTATATCTGTGTTTTTTTGGGGGTTACTGATTTTTCGCGTGGGTAGATATTCTAAAAAATCAAGATGAACATGAACATATTTTTTGCAATTTTTTATTTGCATTTGCACATGTTAACATTGTAGTAACGAAAAGTATTTGGAAATGTGTATTATGTCTGTTCTAAGACCAGTTTTTATTTTATTTATGTCTCCTACAGTGTGTTCATTTTGGAAACGCAGCTCCCTCTTTCACATTAACTGACAATCAACCCTTCCCGCTCCATTCGCCCACCCCCGCCCGGTACCACAGGCTCGAGGAATCCCGCGGAAAATGTGGTCGGTGACGCGAATCGTCGTGTCATTGGAGCGCCCTCATGTGGTGAAACAAGAAATCCGCTCATTCAGCATCGCATTCTCTGAATGGAACTGAATAAGAATCCTAGTGAGTCTGCATTTTTTTCCGAGAAGAGAAGGAGACGGAGTACCTAACTGTTTATGCAGTACTTCCATGATTCCGTTATTTTAGGATGCATGGAATTTAAAACGAAACAATAGACATATATTTAATCACTTGCATGCAAAAACTTCTTTTCCAAATAAGTTATCTTTGGAGATTTCTCATACGATGGTAAATAAATGATGTGTAATATACTCTAGTCAGTTTTAAATTGTTTCCCACATGTGGTAATGTAAAATGAATAATAATATAATAATATAGTCCTTATATATCACACATATAATAGGCCGATATATATATATATATATATATATTTTTTTTTTTTTTCTTTTTTTCTTTAATGGTTCAGGTTTCCATGCCCGAGTTGTTTGGGTAAGACTCTCGCTTTATCCCCACAGAGATTTACATCGTGTCCATAAGGTCGCGGGTGACGGTCACAGGTGGACCAGTTCAGCTACAGCGGCCCTGTTGGGAGCTGGGACATGTGAAATTGGAACATGTGAAATATCTAAGCAGATGTGATTGTTGTGCGGTACTTTAAATAAAATTATAACAACATATTACCCGAATATTTAATACTGTCTATTTGGAACAAGAACATATTTAAAGCAGTATCTTTTTCTTCTCTAACAGTTTCTAGCGCAGGCGTGCGCGCAGTAAAGCGTTTGCGCGTCTCGGTTTCCGCCTCCGGTTTGGTCCCCCCGCGCACCAGCTCTCTTCGGTGCGTGCGAGCCGCCCGCCGTCCCATTCAGCCGGTGACAAAGGGTACTTCTCCGGCACGCCGCCGCGCACGGCGCCGAGCCACATCAAGCGCTAAATTATTAGCCTTTTTAATGGACTGGTAATTGTCAGCTAATAGACAGCGTGGAGGAGCAATTAAAAAGACTGTAGGCAGGGCGGGGGGCGCATGAACGCTCACGTAGCCTGGTCGTCGTGTGGGGTGTGTTTAAGATCGTCCTTTGTAAGGCCCAGCAGCGCCATCCCTTCCCGCACCCCCTTGATCCCTGCTGTGGTGCAGGACTGTTGCAGTCCCACCAGCCCTCCGCTTCTGGAAGCAGGTGCTTCTTCGTGGAGCCAAAAACTGCTGGGAATAAATTTACCGTCCTTCAGGGGTTAACATCATGTACCCCATGTCGTTTATCGTAATCTGTCACTTTGGAGGTGTAGATGAAGGGGTGCAGTTTTCAAATCGAACTTTTCCCCCAACCCTCAGATCCTGTATGGCCCGATGGGGCCCGACAACTCCGTCCGTCGGGTGGCGCGACTTCACCTTTCAGTTCCGAGGGCAAGGGGGCAGGCTGATTGATGACCTTTGAGAGGAGAGGTGATAAACAGAGCTGGCCTTTTATTCGCTCACAGGACCCCCCCACCCCCAGCCGCACCTCCATCATACAGCCCCCAGGGATTAAATGTGATGAGGAAGTGTAAGATAGCAGCACAGGCAGTGCATTTTCACCCCCGCTAAGATAAATGCAAAACGCGTACACATATAACACAAATATATTAAAAATGTGTAACATAAAAATGTGTGATATAATTTTTTATGTGGAACATTTACGGTGCAATGGAATTGCCTGAAAATTGAAGTTTCACAGATCAATCTGTGTGAGTGTGGAGGTGAGAGTTCAGAGGGCACCTCAACATGACACCAACCCACAAGGACTGACAGGCTCCCTCTCACATGGGCACACATGCCCAGCCCCTTGGCCCCCCGCCCTCCCAGCCCGGCTCGGGAGGCTGGCCGGCGTTATCAGGCCCGCAGCAGACGTTGCGGCTCTTTCCGGGCCCGCCGTGCTTGGCCGGACAGGGTCGATAGCATTACAAGGTATTTGTGGCACTGCTTCTTTGAGCGGCGCGCGCTGCCAGTTTGCCGGCCTGATTTGAATTACAAAGGAAGAAGAGGCTGGCATGAAAATTGAAAGGGTTTATCGGCTCGTCTGAATCCTTGGGGCGGCCAGCTTATGGGCGCGGCCCATCTGCCTCCCGGTAAATACGGGGCCGGCGGAGGCAGCCAGGGAGCGCTTCGCATGAGCAGGAAGTCCGGTCACGGCGTCCGGCAGGCGCCCAGTCGACTGCCTGCAGTTACCTTGGGGGCGCCCGCCACTTGCTATCGTTCATCCGAGCATTTTTATGTCGTTGTCTTTCGGCCAGCGCCAGGGGGCGTTACTCTCAACTAGGCAAATTGCAGCTGCACAGGGCGGTTGCAGCGCTGGAGGAGCGTGACCCGTTCCGCCGTTGTCCGGAAGGAGGAGCACGTGCCAGGCATGGTGTCTCCCCCATCAGCACTAAAAAAGCAGCGGCCTCCTCCCAGACTCTGGCCCTAATTTCGATGCGTTGCTAAAAGGATTATGGCGAATTCCGAGCCCAGGCATCCGATCCCATTTTATTTCATCCAGGCAGAGGGCGGATTAAGACGATTCCCGTGTGGGGGACGAGGTGCTGGCTGCCGAGATGGGGCAGGAGGGGCAAAATGCTAAGGCCTGCATTCCGAGGGGCAGCGAGAGGCTCCTGGGGCCCAGGGTGCGAGCATGGGGGGGCGGATCAGTCATTCTCTGCTTTTCCGCTGACTGTCCAGTGAAGATAGCGGCAGCCAAAGGGAAAGTCTGTGCGCGGATTTAGTCGGGGGCCCAGTGCTTTGTTAAACGGATAATGGGAAATTCCCAGCTCATCGTCGGCATCTGGTTTGGGAAAAATGGGAAGCTGCTGCTTCGCCAGTAATACCCCCACCCCCCAACTCCATTTCGGCCCCGGGAGATAAGTGTCCCCGAGCCCGGCTAATGTTCCTGGCTCCCGTCCCCTGGAACGTGTGTGAAATGCTCTCCAGTGTCACAAAGCGCGTGGGAGCGCCGGCAGAAAAGCGAGGCGCTTTCCGTCCCCCTTAATCTGACAAATGAATCAGACTCCTAACCACATTCCCCCCCCCCGCCTCTCGGAGGACCATTCGCTCACACCGAGTCCTGGGGGGAGACAATTTATTTTGGCTTGAACATCAAGTAGCTAGCTTCAACCTCAAAACACGGCAAAGCTGAAGAGTGTTGTTCTATTTGCCTTGCTGGCTACTCGGGAAGGTCTTCCTCTCGGCTCTCTTCTGCGCTCATTTAATCCTGTACCTGTGATCTTCGCATGCGCCTCTAGTATCCGTGCCTCTAGTATCCATGCCTCTAGTAACGCGCCTCTAGTAACGCACCTCTAGCAACGCGCCTCTAGTATCCGTGCCTCTAGTATCCATGCCTCTAGTAACGCGCCTCTAGTAACGCGCCTCTGGTATCCGTGCCTAGTGGTGCGCCGGCAAACGGCCGACATCTGGACCTGGACAGTAATATATACAGATACTGTCCGGGGATGACCTCCCCCTGCACCCAGCCTGTCATGGCAACTCCAGGATTTATTCAAAATTCAGGGCCCCCCCTCCAACCACTACCCCCAGCCAGCTGTAGTCTGTAATGGTTTGAGCAACTGCGGGTGTGAGAAATTGGCCCACGTGCATGTGTGTGTTGCCGTCAGACTGGTCCAGTCACCCACCCCCATGCACCACAAACACCACCGCTCTCCCATCATGCATCACGGGTGCCGTGTGACTGGTGTGTTAGCCCTGCACTATAATGCGGGGCCTCACTCAGACACTTAATATGTATTAGTTTGGCCCATGCACCTTTGAGCATAAAAATATACGGTGTATTTAGATGAGCTGTTTACGCCTCCACGAGGGCACGAATTTGGAAGAGGGGCCGGCCCCTCTGACTCAGCTCAGATAACGGGCTGGATTTTAATTTCAAAGTAATGAGTTACCTGGCGGCCCGTGCCCTCGGCTCTCAGACTGCTCCCCCAGACTGCCCTCCAGTGGAAGCAGAGTGCAACACACCGGGAGCGTGCAGAGCGAACCGGCTGAGTGACCAGGAAGCTAGCTGTACTTACTGTGACCAGCAGGGGGTGCAGTGGTCAAGGGATTGTGGTTTTGATTAGTATTTTGGAAGAAACATAACCTTCAGGTAAGAACATAAAATCTTTAAAAATATGCATTTTAATCTGAAATAAAGCGAATATGTAGCAAAACAGATGATTGATTGGATTAGATTAGAGGGCCCCTTTAAAATGTGTAAATATATCCGGGCAGCAAGTGGTAACTCAGCCTTAATATTGCTTTACTAATGAACAAAAGCCAGCTAAAATGTCAGAGACACCATCCGGCGCGATCAGACACAGACACCCACCAGGTGACACACCTGGGTACAAGCACACCCTTTCATTTGCATTGGCCTCATCTGACCTCTCAAGATAAAAATCATTTTGATAAAATATTTCAAGTTCGTGGATACGGGTCCTTTTTTATGTTTGCGGGGACTGGAGAGGAACGTGTAGTGGAATAAAGTAAAACAGCAAGGAATAAAACAACTGGTGGAATTAGTGGGCTGGAAGGAAAAGCCGCATCTAACGAACACACAGATGCAATTAGAGCCGCGAATAAACGCACCGTAAAATCTCCTAGTCTTGTTAATGTTGTATCTTAGAGTACAGACAAATGTAGCTCTGGTCCTCAGTAAAGAACACCCCATGGGTACTACAAGATTCCTGAAACAGCTCTGGCGACTGGTTTAAAATTAACTTTAAAACCCGTTGGAGCGCTAAAGCGATGCAGAGACCAGTAGGACCTTGGAGGGTCCGGGGCGGCCAACTCCCCAGCACCAAAAGGGAAGGCGGACGCGAGGAGCGGAAAGCTTTTCATCCCTGCCCGTCAGTGGGAGCGACGTGCGGCGGCTTATCGTGAAGCTGTCAGCTTCCGGACGCCAGCAGCCTTTCGGGGGCGGGGGGGAGATGCGATAAGGCCGCGCTGCCCCGGAAACAACTGCTGCGGCGGATCGCCGGCTCCAGCCGTGACGTGTCTCATGTTATCGCCATAACGTCTTATTGCACAGGCAGCCATCTCCCGGGAATCAGCTCAACTTACTGCATGTCAGGAAACCAATTTGTGCTCCGTCAATGCACAGCCTGTAACGCAAAGGCCCCCATGAAACGTTAATAAATGCGACGTTTCACATGCTTGCAGGCGAAGGGTCACGTGTAATTATACAAGATAAAATGCTAATTGCAGACGTGTGGATGTGACAGGATTGCGCAACATTCTTCCTTTTAACATAGCTCCCCAGATGCTGAACTGCAGATGTATAATTTCTATTAAATCGGGTCCGGAAACAACACATTATTGCCTTAACAGTCATTAACCCTCCGGAAAACAGATAACATTAGTTATTCTTGATCTCGCTTTGAGAGTGGGTCCTTCAATTAGGCAGAAGAAGTGACTTCATTCTGTTTAGGAGCTGAGACAGACCCGGTTACACTGGATGCAGACTGGCGCACTGCTGAATAAGGACTTAAGTCCCTGAGGAGCGGGTCAGATGTTGGGAAATGCGGTCCCCCCAGGGCTGGTCAATCCTATAGGTGGCCACCTACGGCGCCAACATCTGATGGGCGGCGACTTGCCAACCAATTTCACTTTGCCTCAGACAGGGGGCGCCGGCGGTGATGCTCCATTAGGGCGTCCCAACGGCTTGGACCCGTACTGCATCCCGCCCTCTGCAACAGGACTAGACTGGGCATTTTGGTCACTTTAGCTTTTAAAGGGACATCATGTGTAATTTTGAGGAACATCACTCAGTTTGCTAACAGCGGCCTAAACCCAGTTTAAGTGGGCACATTACCCAGTAAAAAGTTGCCTTTCCTCTTATAATTACAGGGGAAAATAATGTTACCTGCATTTCCTGTTTCATCATCAACTTATCTGTTGGTTTAAGGTACAGTACACAGACTTTAGGACCGATTTACTAGTGTAGGACTCTTCAAATCTGGCCCTCGATTCCAAATCCAGGCTGCGTTTTCAGTTCTCCCAGGTAATTAGTTTAATGATTACTGATTCTGATTGGCCACAGAGGCGTCACACCCGGCTCACAGGTAAAGGAAGGCTGGAATATCAACAGGGTTCGGCCTGTGACGGCCGTGATTTGGAGAGTTCTGCACTAGATCAAATCCACTACATTTCCCACAGTGCCGGTCAGGCTGGTCTTAACTGGGCTGGTCGAGGTGATGCTACGATTATATAACTCCTTGGTAAGACCCCACCTAGAATATTGTGTGCAGGTTTGGTCACCATACCT
>JAODKC010000016.1:3490956-3505910 GCA_026777985.1 Mormyrops attenuatus
CTGTATGTCCCCTTACATACACAGTGGCCCTTTGTGGATAAGATTGCCCACCCCTGTATGTCCCCTTACATACACAGTGGCCCTTTGTGGATAAGATTGCCCACCCCTGTATGTCCCCTTACATACACAGTGGCCCTTTGTGGATAAGATTGCCCACCCCTGTATGTCCCCTTACATACACAGTGGCCCTTTGTGGATAAGATTGCCCACCCCTGTATGTCCCCTTACATACACAGTGGCCCTTTGTGGATAAGATTGCCCACCCCTGTATGTCACCTTACATACACAGTGGTCCTTTGTGGATAAGACTGCCCACCCCTGGTCTAGAACATGAGTGGTAAAAAGTACCTGTCCTCCCGATTCCTGCGCTGCAGTGCACCACAAGCGGAGGACCCCCTGCTGGTCCGGTCCAGTCAGCGCACATGGCCCGAAAAGCAGCCTCCTGGTGCTGCTTGACCTGGGCTCTGAAGTCCAGCATGGCTCCGGCCGATTTGGGGACGCCAAAGTCTGGCCAGCTGACGTACAGGTAGTGGGCCACACTGTGGAGCTCCCCGGACTGTCCAGAGATCACACGACAGTTCACATGGTACAAGTGCCATCGTAAGACACCAGCCCAAAACTCACGCTCCTACTCACCATGCTGTCATACACCTGCAGCTGCGACAGTCGGAAGTCCTGGAACATCCTGACGTGGACGTTCTTCACCAGGAAGCGGCCATATGTGTCACTGTCGCCCACCTCTTGCGGCCAGTACTGGCCACACTTCACCCGTCCACGCTCCACCACTCTGTGCCAACACACATCGACCCTGTCAATGCCCACTGCCCGCCAAGGACGACCGCTCATGAAAGGGACAGCCCCCCAGCAGGCTTAATCCGTTTGTTCTGTGTACACAGACGGTAAATTCGGGAGAGGCGATCCCCCCGGGGCTGGGCGTTACCTGGTTGTCATCACTATAATCAAAGCTCGCTGCTCCCACACCATGCGCCAGAAATCGGCAAATGTTTTTGGCAAAGGGCCTGCAACACAACGTAGTATTTTAGGAAACCGCAGGATCCATCCCCGAAATGAACCGGGGCCATCGCTAAAGCCCCCAATTTAACTTAGCAGGCCCAGAATCAGAGGTGCGTAATTCAGGTCCAGAGAGTAAAAGTCCAGACCAAGAGTTTGTTTCAACCTACCAGTTGAGCATAAAGAGTCACAAAGTACTCAACTGGTTGGGTGAAACTAAATCTTGGTCTGGATTTTTACTCTCTGGACCTGAGCAACCCACCAAGGGCCATCACCAGGGCCAGGCAGCCCACTGGGTAACATAGGCAGCTGCCTAGGACGCCATCTTCTCAGGGGGCACCACCACCAGCACTAACCCCTCTAACTTACTGTGTGACTGGGGGGGAGGGGAATCAAAAACCTTACAGATTTATAAAAAACAACACACACCCCCAGAGAAGTCCCTGCAGGACATGACCGCTCACCTTGAGTTGCAATGTACGCGTTTTTCCGTTTGTAACCATCCATAAAGCTTGCGTTGATGTAATCTGATGTCTGTGAAAACAGAAACGAACGTCATATGTAGCCTGGATGCTTTGGGAAATGATACTGAGTTCTAGAAACACGAATTAATACAAGAGAGACATGCAGGAACACTCCCCGGCCCTCCAGGGGATTGTTAACGACGGCTACTTCGTTACCAAGCAAAAAAAAGTTGTTAGTGGCACAAATAAAAGCCACAGGAATAGAATCACGCGGTCCCTTGTACGCTCGGTATGCACGGGCAATGTTCAAAATAAATTTCCCGTGAAGAACAGCTAGTTCTCTGCCTGTACATGCCACCAAGTCGCAAAGACTGAAAATAAAAAAGAAACACAAACAGACCGACAAGAAATGTAACGCGATATCTGAGGGACAGCTGATCAACAACCAATTAATGAAGTTGAGGTGTAAAGATCGTTTGCTTGGGCCTGACTTGTTTGCGTGAACATAATGTAACTGCTTCAACCGCTGCTGGGAAACGGGACTTATGGGGGACCCATATTTAGCCGTACTAAATCTTTCCTTCCAACAGATCATCCTGGTCAGGGTGGCGGGCGCCTGGAGCTAATTCCGGGAAGGGGACACCCTGACTGGAAAGCCAGTCCACTGCTGGGCACAAACAGACAAACTATGGCAATTTAGAGACACCCATTAACAGCATACTAGGGGGAAACTCAAAGGATACAGAGAATGGCTCGGATTAATTATTAGTGCATTTGGGTACCTTCCAAGGGACAACCCATCCTCAGAAATGGACTCTGAGAGACATACCCAAGGTACAAACAGCAGTAATGTACCATCAATGGTACAGAAATGTTGCTCAGAGTCCATTTCTGTACCTTGAAAGGTACATTTACCTACAGCTAGGGTACAACTGGCAGACCCTTGAGGGTACAGCCCAGTGACAAGCAGAGGTACAAATTGGTAGGCTTTTTTTCCTGACAGTGTACGTTAAACTCTTTCCTGAATTTCGTGGGCTACGAATCAGCTAACCTGACATGACGTCATGTGTGTCGCTGCCCAGGGCCACTTAATGCTGTTAATCTGACCCTGAACGGGGAGGATACGTTCAGAGAGCTCCAGCCCACAAGGTGTGAGACAGCGTTACACACCAAGCAACCAAGACGTGCTAGTTATGTGGCACGGGATTTCCGGGGGCCACTGGAAGACTGTATCCGTCTCTCTAGTTGGGAAGTCTGACATTTTCACTTTAGGTAATTAACAAATCCATCCATCAATCTCACTGCTTATTCTGGTCAGGGTCTTGGTGGATAAATTATCCAGAGCAGTGTTTCCCAATCTGGGCCTCGAAAGGGGCCACAAAAGTGTGGCCGCATAGGCTACTGCTACATTGCCCTTATGTATCCACCCACGGTACCCCCATTTTCCGAGGCGCGTCCCATTTAAAACCATTCATTGCTGTAACGTGAGAGCTGTGGATAATTTTATGCCGTATGAGTCGTGTATTAATGGTTGTGGTCACAGCGAAGATCGCTTTCCAGAACGCACAGTCTGTGAGATCACGTTCCTGCTTCAGAACACGCATCGTCTGAGACAATAACAATGTGTCACATCGATTTTTGGGTTGAGATATTTCCATAAATGGACATAATTAATAGCAGAGGAAGGAGAGGTCAGCCAATTTCCTTAATTCAATCTTTTCTGAAATTTAAATATCTAGTAAAATAAATACCATTAAATAATAACAATAACAACAATAATAATACCTCGTCATTGTCCATGACACTGAGCTTGACCCTAGAGTGGTCGAGGCAGAGAACGTCACTGTATCTATTCTTCGTTTGATTGCTAGGCTTCCTGAAAAGACAGAGATGCATTAATGGGACTTTTCCACTGGCATACAGGAACCGAACCGTACCCGAGCCACACCGCAAAGAGAGACTAGTTAAATCCCGGTCCCTGCTCACTTCGGTTTTCCACTGCAGGTTGGCCCGGAACAGGCCTTATCAGGTTTGGGGAGCGACAGTGGCGTAAAACGAAAGAGATGGTTATATACTGTTCACACGGTGTACATTATGATTTATTATGTGCTATTTCCTGCTAGCATGTTTGTGAGAATCACCAGGTTATGTTAGCAATAAACGCTAGCGGAATTAGCATTAGTTTGTGTAAATTTGCATTATTAATACATTCCGTTCAGCTGTTCCATAGTACTTTTTCCAAGTAGGAGGTTAAAAATTTTCAAGTTCCGAGTTCATGAATCAGGAATGCATCAATACGTCACGTGTGCAATACTACTAATAATGAATAATTCCAGTTCTTTCTTCTCCGACAGTTTCGACCAATCAGATGGTGGTGATGCAACCAGCTCAGTTTGGCCATGCTTTCATCCCTGCTAGTATGCAGGGCCATGTCAGCGTGGGTACGGCTCTGGTACAGCTTGATACTTAGTGGAAAAGCGCCACAAGGCTCAACTCCAAAAACATGAACCCTAAAGAGCTCTATCGGTAACCAAGCAAGCCGTGCAGGTGCAGAAGCTGAAGGCATTAGCCCCGCCCCTCCTGTAACTACCCGGGGGCTGTAATATTTTATCTTACTTTGATTACTGACAGTAGGTTGAACTTCTAGAGCTGGTTTTCGAATATGGAGACCTACTGACTCTTCTGGAAAGTTCCGCACACTCACCTCGAGTGGTTGAAGGTGCCTGCCGGGGGCTCCTTGCGGATCTCCTCGTACTCCCGGAAGATGCCCTTCTTCTTCATCTTCTTCACGTGCTCCACCAGCTCTCTTACCGTCATACCTTCATTATCCGGCACGTGCATGGATGGTACGGAGGTTCTTCCACAGCCCCAGGCGTACGCTGGGCGGGCCGGCCCACCGTCAAGGCCCGCCCCCTCCTCCCCGGGATCCTTACGACGGGGAGGCACACCGGAGGCTGCGTCTGACCGGTGTGGGGACCTTCGGGCGGGTCCATGTCCATTAGCTACATGACCGTTGCCATGGCGACGCTCCTTGGTTCCCATGTCAGTCCCCGCCACCGTGCTCTTCCCTGTCAGCACGAACCCGTCCCATTCCTCGTAGTTACCCTGCAGGCGCTGGGGGAACCGGTCAGCATTTGGCTCAGCCATAGTACAAGTCCTGCCCTGCAGGGGGCAGCGGTGGTCACGTAGAGCGACGCCATCAGCAGCCTTGTCACGACTGAGCTCGTCCCCGGTGGCGGACGTCCGGTCAGCGCTGATGCACGCCTGGATCCAGGCGGCGTGGCTGTACCTCGCAGAACCTCCAAGGTGTTCAGGCAGAGCCTCCTTAGGGATGTGGCGGGGCAGCTCATGGGTCTTCAGCGTGCATACCTGGCGGGAATGGGCATGCACGTGCACACGCACGCGGTTAGACCTGACATACATAGACATTTATGCAAAGCAGCGCGAGCTTCGAAAGGGAACACAGACGCCCAAAAAAGAAAAGAAGAAGAAAAAAACGGGACAGGAGACGGAAGTTTGAGAGGGTACACTATGCTACGCTAAGCTACACAACCCTCTGCTATGCTACCCTGCGCTACACTATGCTATGTTACACTATGCTACAATCTTTGCAGGCATCGTGCGAGAGGAGCGTCTGCTCAGGACGCTCTGGGCAGACGGACACAGTGCCTGCATCTAAAACATCTGTGAACCTGGGCTCACGGGCTGGCGAGCGGGATAATAACAGGACGGTAAAAATAATACTTAACGAGAGGCTTAAACGGGGCCGGATACGCGTGGGGAGAAAAAAATATCCTGAGGAATAAATAAAGGGAAAGGCCCAGGAACAACACGAGAACAGTGGTGCTGGGGCTGATTCCCAGTGCGGGGTGGAGCTTACCCTCTCTCTCAGCTTCTCCCGCACAAGGAGCCGCAGAACAGCAAGTGAAGCCCGAAACCACAGCGGGGACGACACGATGAACACACATTTGAGGCGGGCGGGAAAGGCACCCTGTCCGGGAGAGAGGGAGGCAGGAGGCATTCAGGGTGCTTACCGCCACTCAAACCACTGTCGAGGCCCCCTGCTGGTCATAGCCAGGGAAGACCCCAAAGTGACTTTTACAGCAGAGCCCCAGAAACAATAATCCCACCCCCTGGACACATGGTAGAGCACCTTATTAGAAACAGAGGAACAGAAGTGACAGCACTGCACACGACATCATCATCACCCTTCACCACACCTTCAGAAGATTGAGGATCTTCATAGACAGCTCGTAGTCGAAATTCTCGTACGTGGAGTTGGTCATGTCATAGATAAAGACCAAACCGGCCCGCTGTGTCTGGATGCTGATGAGGACGAAAGGAAAGGGTTGAGTACAACAACACCCTCAGCTGTAAACGCAAGTTAGCCTGCTCCAAAGTCTGCAGTTACGTTATCCGAATGCTCAACACAAGCAGAGCTTGACTGGAATCGGGGTCTAATTTGGCCAAGGTTCACTGGTGGGCCTATTTTTAGAGAACAGTCAAGTGTAGGGAAGTACTACAGATTAGGAAAAGACAATAAAAACGATACTTCTTAAACCACATGGTTCTAAAATACCAACTTTATGCTTCAGAACTGAGTTACAAGAAGTTCCTAGTTCTTGCAATGAAAACTAAAAATAAGCACAAAGAAAATGTTCAGAACTAAATACAAAAACATGACCATGTTAATAAACAAACCACTTACCTCTCGATCGCCTTGTCTAGTTGGTAGATGACGGCCTGCAGCACAGCCTTATGGGTAGTGTAGTCTGGTCTGTGGAGGCGAGCCGTGAACAGGGCTATGGCGGCACCCCTAGCGTCTCTACAGGGCTATGCATGGACACAGGCAGCGGATTCTGAGCACTCAGCATTGTATGGTGGGCACAGCAGGTTCTGGACTACACTCACCAGAACCGTGAACTTTCCGCTGAGCAGCTCGGACTGCAGCGGCTCCTCTTCTGGGCGGATATCACAGATTCCCTCTCTCAGCCTCGTACTCTGATATGAACAAGCAACAGTGACCAACAGCGTATACCGAAAATGAGAATCCGACGCAGTGGATGGGATCAGGGGGTCGCCTGGAAGTAAATAGTGCCAGAGGACCCCAAACACCCACCCACCCTCCATCCCACCATCCATCACTGCTCTTCCGCTACGGGACACAATGAGCCTAGGAACGCCCGCAGCAGTAATCGCACACAGAATCAGGGCAGGTATCGAACCCACAACCCTGGAGATATGAGGCACTAGTGATGTACAGCACTGCTACTGACAAACATATCACATGCTATACATATAACACCATGCATATAATTAAAACCCACATGGAGGGAAATGCAATACTGTTGCTGAGGTTGGTGTAATTTAATCATTCCACCATGTATATTTTCAAGAAAAATTATGTCTCCACATATAATATTTATCTTGTTTCAATCTTGCTTCATGTGGATGAAAGACCAGCTTAAAATCACCTCCTTTAAAAGAATTTCACTGACCTGTCTTGATGATTGTACGAAAACAAGACTTGCTTTTGTAGAGCCGGACAAAGCAAAGTAGTTTTGCCGTTTTTGTTTTTAATGAAGATAATAAACTGCTTTGTTTCTGCCAGATAAAGGCTCATTCCCACATCTGAAGCTGCTGACTGAATAAGCCGGAAAAACGACATCTAAAGAACGTCCACTCCTGAAATCATTTTAAGATACTTCAGTCCAGGTCCTTTTCCAGATCCGTGTTCAATTACCAAGAATTCAGTGTTCAATTTCCGTGCATGAGCACGGCCAGATAACCGCATCTTACCCTGTAGGCCTGGAAAAGCTCGATGGCTCTGGATACGTCGAACTTGCGCGCCATGAGGAACTTGACCGCCGTGTTCTGCGACTCCACAACCGGGCCGTCCTGATCCAGTTTCCTCACTTCGGCCAGGAACTCCTGCACTGCCTGAATTGTAGCGGAGATAGGGTCATTTACACAGCTTTAAATGTGGAGCTTTCATAGCTCGTGATTTTTCATCCCCAGCAATACAAGACCAATCATCGGTTGAACCGAAAGCAACAACAAACATAACTGAAGCATGGGAAGTTATCTGTTGAACCTTGGATTGCAGAGGTATTCGTTAAAAAAAAATGCTGAATAAATAAAACCTTTAAACTGACACCACTAAGCATTTGCAGTGACTGGTCCAAAATTACAGATTGAGATCGACCATACCTATGTCTCATCTGGCTCAGACCCAGATCACCGGAAGGGTATACTGGGTATACTGGTGTATATTAAGAGCACGTACATAGGGACATCACGGACAAAAGGGTAAATGTGAGAGCTGAGCCTCAGGCCACAAGACGCCGGCTGAACGTATTAACTAAATAAACGGTTAAGAATTTCTCTTTTTAGGTTATATTTTATTGCCAAATATCCTGCAAACAACTGCAGTCTATAATTTAGCAAGCAACTGTTCAGCAATAAATATATTTTTTGAAAGTGGCAGTCAATTTTCTGCAGATGAATAAAACATCTAAAATGAACTGGCATAAGTCAAACGGGCTAAAGCTTTGCATAAAAACATAAATACGTAGGGATTCATGAGATCCTCAATAGTGGATTTGGCGTCAGGCAGCCTACACTTCGACGGCTTCTGAAATAGGGGCGCTTTCACAAGCTTTGAAATGCAGGCGCCGTGTAGTAACTGCCCTCAATAGTAAACTACACTTGATATATTATATGATATACATTTTTTAATGTCATGCAGGAAGAATTAGACATGAAATCAGTATTCTTTAATGAACTCTGAGAATAGGACGTTAATAAGTGTCCTCACGTTATAAGAATCCAGACAAGGCGGCGTGTTGGGGTTTAAAACTGAAGCCACACATGTTCGCCAGGAGGGGAAGTGTCGTTCTGGGAAAGTCATGCGGCCCCGCCCCGGCCCCGGCCCCCCGTTGTCCCACATGCCCAGCCATCCCTCGCACTATTTAAATGCCCCCGCCACATAAGCGTCCGGCAGCAACGATCATGCTCAGTGATTTCCGAGACCAGCCGCTGCTATTATTATACACAGAAGTCTGCAATTTAAACACAGCTAGATAGCATGAGAAACAGCGTAATAAGAGCGTGAAGCGACCGTGCATTTACACCTACGACCATGCATTTACACTCACGACCGTGCATAATGACAAGAGCTTTCAACATACATCGCGGGACACACTAATGCGCTCAATAATGCATAACTCCTGCACGCTTGACAGTACTGTATGTGCAACATGGACAAGTAATACGTTTAATAATAACGGGGGAAGGAGTCGTCTTAAGTGCCTCTAGCGTAACTTTATGTATACCAAAAAGTGACATACCGGGGTAACATACCTATTATAAGCTCTATATTATATCAAATGCTTTTGTACAATGAGCAGTGGGAAAACTGAAGAAATCACGGTGTTACTACCCAAAGGATGCCTAGGAGCCGATCGGCCAGCGGCGGCTGGCGATGGGAGACTCAGACAGCCGGCTTAAAGGGCATCTACTCTGGCCGGGGCCGGCGACGGCATTGCGGTGAAGGTCTAGCTTAAATGCCGTCATGCACACGCTCGTCCTGGGTCCCTGGCTGCGCACTGCCGGCCATCTCACCGCGAACACGGTGTGCAACATTGCTTAAGGTCTCAATATAGGCTAATATTACGCATCAGCCGGGCGTACTGAATAGGCAATCGGCCAATGCATCATAGGTGGATAGGCTGATAGTAACCACTGGGGCAAGACGGACTGTGCAAAGGCCCCGGGCTCCATCCCCGTTCATTCGAGATGACGTCCAGCCAGTTCTATGGTAACAGCTGGGGAAAAATTAAAATAAAAATGAAAGTGTTCTGACTGATCGAAGAGCGCAACCCTGGACCGTGGGCGGCAGGAGAAAGCGAGTCAGACAAGGCGGCGAGCAACGCGAAGCGTGGGGGGCGACAGAGCGGACAGGCGAAGAAAGCTGGTCAACTTACCAGCTCCTCCTGTATCGTCAGCGCTTCCGCCATCTTGAAGCCTGGGCAACAGTCGCTAAGCGTCCACCCACCCACCGACCGACCGACCGACCGACCGGCCTCGCAAGAAGCGGCGCCCCGGCCGATCGCGGCAAAAGCCTGGGTAGACACCGGCAGGGGAGCGGCGAGGGTGTGGCTCCTGGGCGGGGCCGTGTCCAAAACAAAGCGTGCCATTGGTCCTGCTTAATGCAAGCCCCGCCCACTGTGCTGCTGCCCACGAGGGATGGCTTTTTAAGGGTGAAAACAAAAAACGACGGAAGAAATATCTATCTATATATCTATCTATCTGTCTATCTATCTATCTATCATGGGGACAACGAAGGATAGACAGGGGGAAAGATTCACTTCATGAAACGACGAAGTTTTGAAGTAGGCTAAAACGCGGTACAGCCATGCAGGTACATGCACATGGAACGATGAAAGTTATCATGTAGTCACATATTGTTCTTTTTCCGGGGCTGGGGACTGTGTCGGCAGTTTGCATGCCCTTCCCCTGTCCGGATTCCTACCACAGTCCAAAATCGTGTGCTTACGTTAATTTTTAACAGTCAGAATAACATTGCCGATTAAGTAACTATAGAGTTTATACTTTAATGATTTATACAGATGAATATCTAACGGCACATGGGTACTGTATTCAGGGTACACACACAGGCTGCGTAGAAACACAAATTTATCGAAACTGCCTGTTTGGGTTATGTGTGTGTGTGTGTGTGTGTGTGTGTGTGTGTGTGTGTGTGTGTGTGTGTGTGTGTGTGTGTGGCATAACACAGGAGATTGCAGCACACACGTCCGTCATAAGCCATATCTCTGGATACTATTTTGAAAGTTGACTTCAAAATCTTTTCATCATCGGTTACAAGGAATAATTTGCTTAACACCATTAAGTTCAAAGTGCACCTGGAGTAACCGGAGCTGCCTGGGATTCCCAAGACCCGAACTCTTTCCGCATTCCTGTTTACTGTGCGTACCAGGTGAACTTGATTCGCTTCAGACGCGAACGACTACCGGCCAAGGGGTTAGAAATCGCAGTCACGTAGTACGAGTTACCATCATGTCCGCATCTTCTGTGGCTCCCAGGGTGGTCATCAAAAGGAGAGAGCAAATCACAGCTCTGCCGTTGTACTACTATGGAGATTTACAGATGAAACGTAAAGGAGAAAAGGTAACTATAGCGAATGCATCAACAGACTAGCGTATAAAATATTGTAACGGCTGGATGACTAGGGTTGTTCAATGTTTATTATAGGTCAGTCCTACTACCCATTTCAGTCAATCTCTGGGGATTTCAGAAATAGCGGGGATAGTGGTACTTGCGGAGTGGGCAAAAAGATGGGGCGGCCTCCGCACAACCCTATATACACTGGGGAACATTAATTGTGACTCTCTATCCCACTTCTGACACCATGCAATTGTAATGACCACGCAACAGGCGTATCAGAAAACAATGACCCGGTACGGCCGGAGCTCACGCCAAAACCCAAAGAGGAACACAATGCAATCAGAAGCAAGAGAGAGCCAGACACAATTAATGTTCCCCAGTATACTGTATATAGGCTTCTGCAGGGCCCGCCACTTTTGCCCACTTCGCAGGTAACAATATTGATAATCCAGAGATTGACTGAAATGGGTAGGAGGACTGAACTATAATAAACATTGAATAGCTCGAGTCCTCCAGCCGCTACAATATTTAAGATGCTTTAATCATCTTGGGTTAAAAGCTGTGATATTAACCGCGTCTCTTTCATGCTCAGTGTAAATTGTTTTTTTCCAATGTATTTTTTATAATAATAATAATACCAATTTTATAGTTTTACATGTGGTGTGTAGTGAGGGTCGCCCTAGTCCTTGTTCCCACCTTTTCCAGGATTTTAAAAATTTCTTCGCCGAGTTACGGGGATGCACGATCTTTCTCTACGCAGACTCGAAGCACGACTTGGTAATGACAGACGGCCGTCGGTCATCGTGTTTTTAATGCGTAGTTTGTAATTAACACACATTCATTCACTTGTTATACAATCGCTACATCGCCACCTCACAAATTTATTTCCCATAGTTCAGATTTAATGCGATAACTTGTTCCATTCCTGCAGTACTCCGAGAAGGTGCACCTCAAGAACCTGAAGGCAATTACTCTAGATAAAGCGGGAATGCGAAGCAGCTCGCTGATCTATACTCTGAGACTGCAAAATGAGGAAATCCATCTGAAGGTCATATACAAAACCCATCGGGGACCGAGGGGCTTAATCAATGAAAAAACATTTATCGCTCTTAAGATTCGGTTACATTGTTTTATTCACAGATTGACAGTCAGGAGGTTGGCGAAGAGTGGAGGGGCTTTATTACGACTGTGGCCTATGTTAGTATTTTTCTTTTACGCGTATGTTTAGTACAGATTACTACAATTTTCTCACGTTTGTCCTTAATCTGATTTCCTCCCTCATCTGCTTTGTCCCAAGTAAGATAGGACTACATCGGGTAGATTTGTGCTTTAAAGAATTCTTAATTATTTATAATGTTTCCTTATATGCTTTTTGATGTTGATTTCAGTCTACTTTTGCTGCGTTAATTATTACCACTGCCCCCAAAACACTGCCAGTGAGCCAAAAGCTGCATGTTATACTGGTTGTGTTTTACTAAACACATCCAGTAACCATGACGCTAGTGATTTGCCTTCCTTAGAAAAAGAAAGTATGTTAAATATTCCAAGAAGGGACCCGTGTCGTTCCAGCTTGAGATTCCCCAGGACCTGCAGCTGCTTCCCGGTCAGATGGTGTGGATACAAGACGTCCTGGAGCAGGAGTTACAGAGGATCGACTCGTTCCACGCCTCAGAGAACAGTGACCCGCTGTCCTTCCCACAAACGATTCCCAAAGAGGCTTACGAGGATGTCATCGTCCAAATGCCCCCGTGAGAATGCTTTGCCTGCAGCCCGCCAGCTCCCGACCGGTTCGGGGTCCCCGCCTCTACCGTTTGACATGTCTCTCTCTGTGCCTCCTCTCCACTGCCACCCCCAGCTGCTTCTATACCGTCTCCCGGGAGGAGGCAGAGATGATGCTGGAAGACCACCCGGAGTACGGCAGCATCATCCTGCGTCCGGCGACAGACGGCATCAATTACGCCGTCACCATAAGGCAGCTATTTGGCAGGTCTGGGCGCTCGTGTCATACCACGCGGCTTAACATGGACACACATGTAGACATCCACACACAAACCATGCAGACACGCTAGTGCCAATGGCCACTTTCGCCCTGGTCCTAAAACATGTGCCATACTCAGTGACGGCGTTTACCACCATTGAAACGGCACATGTGTGTGGAGCCCCCTGCTGGCCACGAACAATCACTACACTAAAAACTAAATAAACTTGTCACTTAATTAGGGGATGCTGAAGCAGCATGTTCTACGAACTTTACTCTCGAAAAAATTTTAGGGGTGGGCAAAGTGACTTTTTAAGTGGGCCCCAGAAACAACAGGCGTGTCCCTGGTCATGCTTACTATGTTATGTTTTGCATTGGGATGACAGGAAGGAGCGGGTGTTTAACCGGGAGACAAGAGAGCAAAAGCAGGTGTAGCAACAGGGGGTAAAAAATAAACCAAAAACAAAGCGGGGATGAGACAGAGAAAAGCAGAAATCATGGCGGCTGAGGCCTGGCCCTGTTGCACGTCATACCGGCAGGACCGAGGACTGCCGGATAGCGGAATTTTCCAGATAGTGGAAAACACTGAATTGTAGAACGTCTTACCCTAATCCTTTCATACACACACCAACGATTATAGTAATGTTATTTTAGCACAGTGTAATGTTACTGCCAGATGAAGTCGGATATTTGATAAAACACAAGAAATTGCAAGATTAATTACTGAAGACCACCAAAGGCGTGCGTGAGAACTGATATTTGTTTTGTGGAATGATTTTCTTTCTTATTTTTACTTAGTTTAATGTAAATTATTAAACGAATAATGTCATCATGTATTATTTTGAATTTTTATACTGATATTCTACAGTCGTAGTGGTCACTTTAATGGCGGATACCAGAGCTATTAATGTTCCGCGTGACACGTTTCACCTTTTACGCTCCAGCACCCGTGTTGTGTTCCACTTCTTGCCACACTCACAAAAACATCTTGTGACCGTTTGTCCCGCCCCCCCTCCCCACCGCATTTCAGGAACTCGGAGATAAAACACTACAGGGTGCGCTCCCAAAACAGGAGCTTCGTGATTGAGCTGAACAGCCCGGTGCGTGCGGAGCGCCGCCTCCTCGACCCCGTTCACCGCTCCTGTATGCCCAACCTGCCCGCGACTCACCGCCGCTGTTCTGTCTCCCATGTTGCTAGGTGACACTTTCCAACCTCTGTGACGTCGTGCAGTATTTCTTAAAGGAAACCTCACACCGCCTGAAACCTTTCATTCAGCCCCTGAATTACAACAATGTAATCGGTAGGACAGTGTAAAATATTCCTTGGTTCGCCGAGAGAACATACTCATGAGTGAAAATACCGACACGAAACGTCATGTGTGTTTCTTTCTATTTTGGCTCAGCACTAAATTGCTATTATTCACCCTGATTGGAGTTAAAGCACACAGCTGAGAATGACATCTATCTCCTCTAGTTCGGCCATCTGAGAGGGTTATTTGCCCAAGGAGCCCATCAGTAGCGACCACATCGAAGGCCAGAGTCACGCCAGTGGCCCAGAGTCCGACCCTGCTGGCCACCCAGCCTTCACTGCCGAGACGATCTCCTGTCCTGATACACACCCCAGAGGATGAAGCTGATTATATCGTCCCAGACGTTATGTAGAGAGGTGAAGGAAGGGGGGTCATGAAAAGAGAAGGATTATTTCATTTACAAACATAATGCCCCAGGAATCCATCTGTTCACCCATCCCAGACGGCGTAGAGTATTCCATACACACACACACACACACACAACCAGACAATATGGGTAATTTAGAGTCAATATTCCACATATTCCACATATTATACATGCTGTATAGGAATAACATGACAACTGAGGCTTATGCGTGTAAGTGCAGGGCTGTGGAATCGCCATGGTTTCATATCTTTTTTCCCCATTTCTCATACAGTCTCCCTGGTTTATGATGATTAGCAAAGTAAGTAAGTAAGTAAGTAGAGCTTTATTGTCATCCCAAACAATACACAATAAGTATACAGTGAGACGAAATGTTGTTCTCCATGACCATATGTACAACATAAAACACAACAGCATACAAGACAGATGACAATGAGGGTGAGAGGGGTAATAATTTACACTATAATCCGGAGTAGCTGCTGCATCCTAGCACGCCACCATCTTAAGAAAGAATGTTACAGAAGAGGAGGCAACAGATGGGAAAGGGCGTAAATGGCTGACCCCCCCACCCCAGTCCCTCTCCTTGCTCCAGTTCCCACTCTGTTCCCAAGTTCCCGCCCCCACCCGTGACCCATCCCTCC
>JAODKC010000016.1:3506010-3518767 GCA_026777985.1 Mormyrops attenuatus
TCCTGCCTCTGTCCCTCCCCTGTCTCGCCCCTTCCTGCCTCTGTCCCTCCCCTGCAAATACAGTTTCATATAGCCTGACTTACAGACACTGTCTATTATGGTACGAATAAGAACCTCTTTGTGAATGAGCAAAAGTAGTAGGATAAAGGTAGAGGATATAGTGCGGATAATGTCTCAGCACTGCATACACTCCATTCTTTATGGCAAAAGCTTAGGCTCTTGAGCACAATTTTATCACACAGTAAACGTAGGAGATTCATATGCTATATGTTTTAGACTCTGAGTACAGTTTGCTTACAAAGACATGAAGCTACAGTTGGCTGATTTCATCTGTGAACCACACTCTGAAGCACGGCTACATCTAGGTGACGGAATATTAGAATTACTCTGAAGATAATGAACAGCAATCCAGAGAGCTGAGTGATTAATCGGGGGTTAAATGTTGGTTTGCAGACACCTTTGTTAAGACAAGTCAGCTGACCCTGCCTATAACAATCAACTTGTTTAGGATTAATAAGGCCAACTGTGCTGATTCATTATTATTTTAGTAATACAGGCAGCCCCCAAGTTCTCAATGAGATCTGCTCAATGAGTCTGTATTTAAGTCAAATTTGTATCTATATTGTATCAAATTTGTATTGATACATAATAATACTAATAATAATACAGTGATGATAAAATTAACTACATGTCCCAGTTTAATCAAACGCTGAAGCTGCACAATGTTTTCACGAGCATCACAAAGTAGCATCGGTTCTTTATCATGTAACATTGTATTTAACCCAAATTTTTTACTATAATTTGCTTTGAGCTATTTGTTAAGTTCTCCCCAAACGAGCTTGATGGGCCGAATGGCCTCCTTTCGTTTGTAAATATCTTACGTTCTTATGCCAGTCTGTAAGTAGGAGGTGTCTGTATGTCGGAAGTTCTTAACTTGGGGGCTGCCTGTAATGTTTTGGTTTGTTTAAATCCCGCTGTACGGCGGCTTTGATTTGCCAGTTGTCAACAAATGATATAATTTGTGTGATGCTCCGCAGCAGTTCATTATTTAACACGGAAATTAATGTGTTGCCCGAGTCTGTAAGTTCTTATGGATAATGCAGTCTCTGTATTATAGGAAAGATTTAAGAAAATAAGTACATATAAGTAAACAAAGACCAAGAGCATATGTAAATTGTAGGGGCCTGTATCACAAAGCCGGCTTTCTTACTTATAGATGGATAACTTGTGGAATTTAAGGTACCCCATTTTAAATGTACTATTTGTTCACTTACATTTAGCCCAGACTACCTTAAATCCAACATGCTATGTGGCTAAGCAAGAAATCCTGCTCTGTGATACAGGCCCCAGGGGGCTCAGTGGATAGTACTGTAATTTAGGGGATTTAAGGCAATCTGGGCTACATGTAAACGAGTGAAGATAAAGTCCATTTCAACTGTGGTACCTTAAATTTGACAAGTTTTCCAGCTATAAGGAATCCTGCTCAGTGATACGGGCCCCCGCTTCTGGGTATGGGTGGGGTGTCCTTCATCTCCCATGTTCGTATTGGTTTCCTCCCACAGCCCAAAAACATCCCATTACGTGAGATGGTATCTCTAAATTGCCTTGAGTGTGTCTTTGCCCCGTGATGTGCCACCTTAGTGCCCAGGGTGTCCCCTGCCGGGTGTATTTGCCCCGTGACGTGCCACTTTGGTGCCCAGGGTGTCCCCTGCCGGGTGTATTTGCCCCGTGACGTGCCACCTTGGTGCCCAGGGTGTCCCCTGCCGGGTGTATTTTCCCCGTGATGTGCCACCTTAGTGCCCAGGGTGTCACCTGCCGGGGGGGGGGCTCCTAGCTGACTGTGATGTCGTAGAAGGTGGGCAGATATCCATCCACCTCTTACCTGCTCAGGATCACATGATGAACCTTATTCTAACATATCAACGGCATAATATATTTAATATAGATCGGCCTGTATTTCTCACACCACCTGAAATATTCTGTGAAAATTCTTACTTGAAGTCATCTAAGATCATTGCTGAAAAATGACACCCTTTATGCGTGAACCGCTGCTACCGGCATTTTAAGAACAATGTAGCTAATGAATCATTATCTCCCATCAATTTTGCTGCAGTTTTAGATGCAGATGACGTTAAAAAGGGTTGAAGTGGATTTTGTGTGGATACATCTCAGAAAATACTACTGCTGGTTTAGTGACATGTAAATTATATACATTAACATCTGTTTAAATATGGGGTCAAGACAGATGTGGATACGAGGTTTTGCATCTAAAGACAGAAGACATGCTTTGTCTATTATAAGGTATTTCTGGAATTATCTGGCGTGAAGGACAGACGAGTCCACATGCTTGGTTGTAGTAAAGCCCACAGTAGGAATACCTTCTACTGATTGAAAAATGTATGAATTATTAAGTTTTAGTGCCCAGCAAACTAGATTTATTAAAAAAGACCTGAAGGAGTTACGGTTCTCATGAAGATTGTGTGGCAAGGGGAATATTCTTGTAAGGAGCAGACTGTGACTGACTTCCTGGTCTCAGTCATGCAGAAAAGAGATTACAGTGATAACATTTGTTTTCTTTGCACAAAGGAGGAAATCATTTTACTAGAATTGAGCCACAAAAGTTTTGCTTTCACACTTGTGTGCTGTGAATGGCTGTGTCTTTGTCCCAGTCTGGCTTATGACTTATCCTGACCCTAACACATAGATCTTTGCACAACACCCATCCCCCCCCACCCCCCCAACCTAATTTACACAGGCATACATCTGTGTCAAAATGCATAGAGTATTTCATGTATTTCCAGCAAACAGTTTTAACTGTTTTTAACTCTCCAGTGTTTCCATTGGCTTGCATGTGCTGGACAGTGTCCCTGGACCAACTGGTGTCAGAGTGACTTCATCATGGTGTCCTGCTCCCTGACCCCCGGGAGCATTGATCCTGAACTCCTTTAAGTATCCCTTGGGGGATGACCTGGCAGAGTATTCTAACATCTGTGACTTTGCAGAGGTGCGGTGGTGAAGCAGGAGGACCTCTACGAAGCCCTGTCCAGCGGGCAGATGGCGGCGGCCGGTCTGGACGTCACCATCCCAGAGCCTCTGCCCACCGATCACCCCCTGACACTGAAGAACTGCGGCGAGTTTCCTTGAAAACATAGCTTGCATTCCCTGTACTCAAAATATTTTAGAAATGCATTGTTTTATTTGCATTTAAGCGTATACTACAATATACATAAACATTCGTTTATTTTACTTCCACGAAAAATAAGTACTTTTCTTTTATCTTGTCCACACAAGTATGAGCAATCTTGTGATGAATGAAACTTTGCAACAACGGTTTATAATCTACACCGTGAAAACGGACAGTCAAGTTTTGCAACTCAATTAAGTTTGACATAGTCGGCTTATTCATTACTACGTTCAAGTACGAACATGTCGGAGTGAGTCCTCTACTAGTGGCAACAAAGTAAAATCTTACCTAAAAGGAGTACGTTAAAAACGACTTTAAAACTAACAAATTAATTTGGCACAAAGCACGGAATATAAAACTGCTTTACACCTAGCCAGTTTTTTCTTTGCCAATGTGTATCATTTTATATGATTTTCTCTACAGTAAAATCGATTTAACTAACCGTAACACTATAGAGCATATTGTCTGTATGAAGGAAACGGTCTGCCAGCAGTTTGCCACCAGAAGGCCTATATTAAATTCTGCTTCACTATGTAGTAAAAGAAACTATTGTCTCGCTACATGACAATGAAAGAGGGGCAGATTACTTGAAATTGAAATGGAGAGCAAAACATGCAGGTTCCCATTTAGCACTTGGACAAAGTAGGCTTATTTGGTCCGGTTCAGTACACATGCCTCAAAACACCTCTAAATTGTAATAGTGCTCATTAAGTCATTCATGTGAAACAAACCGGAAAGGGATAGCGGCCTACCGATGCTGTTACTTTTTACGACCACGCGGTGGCGCTCTGGTCTAAAGTCCGGGCGAAGGCGACGGGCTTGTGCGCAGCTGTAGGCCGGCTCCTCCTCTGTTATCTGGGAGGAACAGTGAAATAAAGCCGGCAGTCCACGATCGCTCGTTTTTCTCGGATAAACAACTTCTGCGGTGACTTTCAAGCACGATGCAGCTCATGAACGTCTTCGTGACGCGGCGGATTCCGCGCGAAGGAATGAAGATCCTCAGCCAGTGTGGCACGTAAGCAGCTTCCTAACCCCATTTTAATCCTTAAGGTCGCTGTGTGAGACTTGCAACGGCAAATATTTGTTTATGGACGCCTTGCACGGATTTCTAGCCTTCCTTATTATTTCCGAGAGCCACGATTGGGCTCCGTAACTTCCGTTCTTTATGCCTATTGCCGTAGCATTAGGTGCAAAGGTGTCAGCGGACAGACTGCAATAAAGTATAAACTCTTCGATAGCATTGAATTGTTCAGACATAGAAACTTGCAATCGCAATGTGCCGCACAGCACTTAATAATAGCCATTAATAGAGGTAGACCGGTAATCTGTATAGCATCAGAAATAAAATGAAAATGTATTATAACTTAATTATCTCACGGTTAAATGGCACCTCTCACAGCAATCGATTATGTCGATAAATAAGAGATCAAAAGACTGATTGAGTTCTGTATTGATTTAAATCAATTTTAAATCAAATTTTATTGATTTAAAAATACGGGGTTATTTCGTAGAATGCCGTCTATCCGCTTTGTGATGATAATAAATTTAGGTATTATTGTATTATTATTGTATTATTAACACACCTGTATTATTGTGTTTCATTCCCTGTGTGCAGGTGTAAGGTGTCGCTGTGGGATTCCGACGAGCCCATTCCGCGCTCCGAGCTGCTGGAGCGAGTGGCCGGATCGCACGGGCTGCTCTGCCTCCTATCGGAACGCGTCGACGCCGAAGTGCTGGACGCGGCAGGTGGACATGCAGCCCTCAGAGCCTAATATTACCACGGATTGTGTCCATCGCGCTAAAAAAACATCCACGGGAAATAGTGCTTTATCTGGTTATTGTTTTAGGGCCAAACTTGAAGGTGATCAGCACATTATCAGTGGGGTTTGACCATCTAGCAATAGATGAAATCAAGAAACGGTAAGGATTTTATTTTTTCGTTTTTATTTATTTGCGCTCTTCGTAAAGCACTTTGAGCTGCATTCAGATGCATGAAATGCGCTATAATAAAGCTATCAACATTATTATTGTTATTATTTGCTTTGCTTGCACAAGGACGACATTATTTTCCCCGTATTCAGCCACAGCAAATGTATGTGATGTCGAGTTTCCCAAGGCATCGCTTATGGTGGGTCTGTGCCGGTGTCCCCCCCTCCCTCCTGACAGAGGGATCCGCGTGGGCTACACCCCAGACGTCCTGACGGACGCCACGGCGGAGCTGACCGTGGCTCTGCTGCTGGCTACTGCACGGCGCATCCCAGAGGGAGTGGAAGAGGTCAAAAAGTTAGTGCTTTAACCTTGGCTCCTTTACCAATGCAAGCGTAGACTAGGCATGCATCCGAAATCGCATGCTTACTGCTTGACCGTTAATGCAGCACATACAGCATGCATGCATGCGAACAGTATGTATGTACTCTGACACACTGCAGTCACCACCTTGCATATTACCGGAAACTGATGTGTTCCAGTGATGCAGCTTGTCCTCCGAGAAAGTTAAAAACCGTCAGTGAAAAAAATGCATATTCAAGTCCACTAATGCGACGGGTTATTGTCTTATACTTAAATTTGAACAGAGATTGCACGTCCTCTGCTAACTTGACAAATTTCTGAGCATGTGACGTTCACCACTGCTCCAGTGGCATAGCATCCATCGATTGCACACTTCAAAATGTCACAGAATGCAGAATGCCTTCAGAAGTTATTTGGGAAACCATCTCCACCATCTTATAAATGATTGTCCTGGTCGAGGTCTCAGGTGGTGTGGGTGGTTGTCCTCCATAAGTGAAAATGTTTTGCTTCTCCATGAGCATTTCAGTAGTATAATGGACGCCCTTCTTGCAGTGGCGGGTGGAGGAGCTGGAAATCTCTGTGGCTGTGTGGCTATGGTCTGTCCGGCAGCACAGTCGGTGTCATCGGTCTTGGCCGTATCGGTAAAACCCGGCCTGTGTGTGTGTGTGTGTGTGTGTGTGTGGCTGGAGGGGGTCGTCTGTGAGAAGCTGCTGGCGGACTGTGTATGCAGCCCCCTGCTGGATGGTTCAGGGTACTCCATCCAAGGCTTTGACACTTGGTTGTTGACATATATTATGAACTCTCTCAGGAATGGCCATCGCCCGCCGGCTGAAGCCTTTTGGGGTTCGAAAGTTGCTGTATTCAGGACGGACGGCCAAACCGCAGGCTGCGGAGGTGGAGGGAGAGTTTGGTGAGGACAGTGTGGATGTGTTGTGGTGTGAGGTCAGCGCGGGTGGGTATAGATGCACTCTCCAATGATTTGGGTACTTACTGAGTCTTTCTTCTGTTGGCTTGCATGTGCTGGACAGTGCCCCTGGACAAACTGGTGCCAGAGAGTGACTTCATCATTGTGTCCTGCTCCCTGACCCCCGACACTCAGGGACTGTGTAACAAGGCATTTTTCAGCAGGATGAAGAAAACCGCAGTCTTTATTAACACCAGCAGGTGGCACTATAAGCTGCTTTTAATCCTACTTCATTAAAGCCAGTGGTTCTCAAAGTCGGTCCTCAAGCCCCACTGCCCTGCTTGTTTTCCTGCTATCCCTGCCCCACACACAAGTCCCAGCTTTCTTTCAGCTTCTGATTGACTGAACACACCTGATCCAGGCAATCAGCAGTGTGTAGGGCAGGGATAGCAGGAAAACAAGCAGGACAGTGGGGCCTGAGGACCGAGTTTGAGAACCCCTGATTAAAGCTCATTGATTCTGAACTCCTTTAAGTTTCCCTTGGGGATGACCTGGCAGAGTATTCTAACATCTGTGATTTTGCAGAGGTGCGGTGGTGAACCAGGAGGACCTCTACGAAGCCCTGTCCAGCGGGCAGATCGCTGCAGCCGGTCTGGACGTCACCACACCCGAG
This sequence comes from Mormyrops attenuatus, assembly GCA_026777985.1. Classification (NCBI taxonomy): domain Eukaryota; kingdom Metazoa; phylum Chordata; class Actinopteri; order Osteoglossiformes; family Mormyridae; genus Mormyrops; species Mormyrops attenuatus. The sequence goes on from JAODKC010000016.1 coordinate 3,513,061, forward strand.
CCTCTGCCCACCGACCACCCCCTGCTGACACTGAAGAACTGTGGTGAGTTTTCCTAGCATACACCAATGTCACACACTTATTCCTGTTAGCATGTTTATCCACCGGAAAGTAGCTGTTCCCCATTAGCCTGCAGCTAACGGTGCTAACAGTTAGTTTCCGGGTTGTTTTGCAGTGATCCTTCCCCATATTGGCAGTGCCACCTACTCCACAAGGGGCATCATGTCTGAGCTGGCTGCCAACAATCTGCTTGCTGGGCTGTCTGGGACAGCCATGCCAAGTGAGCTCATCCTTTAGGTTCACAGCTAGCTTCTGTTTGAAGGTTAAGGGGTTTAGTCAACAACACAATGCACTACTTCTCCACGTTGCTACACGGACATCTCACTGTAGATCTGTGAACTATGGAACTTGAATTTTTGTTGGAGAGAGATGAGAATAGGCACTAAATTTAAAACTGAGATTAACTCGAGTGTTAAATCACTAGTTCGCACATCTTTCCGCCAGGGTTATCATTAAAGAAGACTTAAACTACAAGAAAACATTTTTGTAAAATGAAGTAAGATACAACAAAAAAAATTAAATGAAAGCTATAAATACTGCTTCCAGAACACCCGATACTCTTCAGCCAAAGTAGTGATTTGTTAATTTAATTAAAATTGCTAATACCTGGAACGTTGTGCCCGTTTTGAGGACATTAGTACACAATGTCCTTCATTTGTACCCTGTATATTCATCTAGGATTCTCTAAAGATGCATAAAATGTCAGATATTGAAATACAATTACTGAAACTAAAAGATATAAAAAAATAGAAATATATTTAAAAAATAGAAATAAAACCACACTAAAAACTAAAACTAAACTGCATTTCAAATGAAAATCGAAAATATAAACGTAAAATCTAAATTAGAAACAAAATTATAAAGACACTGCTTTCCGCACAAGGACAAGTTGTACTAAATTAACACTCCAAAACTGAACCATTTCACTCCTCTTCGTGTGCACTGTAAAAGTCCTTTTTTGTGTGTTTTATCGACAAGGAATGTTTTTAGTATGACCTTGTAAGTGTCCATCAAAGCACTCCGGAGTCCCGGTAAACCATCAGCTTTCGGTGGCAGAGAGAACATTGATGGTTCTGCTGTTAGCATTTCTGATTTGCTGTGTTACTCAGCATGGTCCCCAACATGTGGTTATGCTGTAACTGGTGCTGAGCTCTGTAAACCTCACTGAGCCAAATACTCTTTCTTGTGCCTTATCTTTACCGCTCCTCCATGTTATCATGTGTCATGCTAATTAAAGGTAACCTCCTCTTCCTGATCCCATGTGTTACCAGTGGTCATGTGCTTGTTTAATGTGAACTATAGCTACACTACTTTTTTTTCATTGCTCAGTAGTCTAGGTTTTTCTTTCACATATCTTCTTAAAACACTGTTTGCTGCCTTACCCAATACTGTTGCCATGTTACAGAAATGCCTGCTTATAAAGGCACAGGATCCCCTGCGGCTTTTGCAGTTTAAGTTGAGAATAAATGAGTTTCAATGCCGAAAACATGCAGCTGCGCAATATCAGTGCAAAATCGCGAGAGGCGATTTAACAAGTACCTTGCTGAAGAGCGCATGACTCAGCAGAGATGCATGAACTGCGAAGGCGGGGAGCCTTTTAATATTTATAAATGTATTTAGTGCAGTATTATTACTAATTATTTAAACATCTCATATCACCCTACAGTTTAACAGGATTAAACTCGGGTCTTAAAACTGGCAAATAAATATTTATCAGGAAAGGGGTCGTGTGGGCACTCTGTCTTCCTGTGTAACGCATACTAACACGGTACGGGCAAAGCGTAGGAAACGTCTAAAATACCTGCCATTAAAATCCACCCCTAAGCTTTGTTCCCGTCACATTTCTTACATACTGATGACTCTCGTACCATTTTAAAACAGCTACAGTTAGCCGTAAGTTGTTTAACACCTTCTACATAGGAACACTTACCATAGTTATGAAAAGTACAAAAGCTCACTTTGCCACGGCATGAACTGAATGATCCCAGATGGAAACCTTGGACAACTTATTTTAGCTGACTTCATATAGGCTAATTTTACCATTTCCTTCAAAAACAAGGCATATATCAAATATCTTGTTTAGCTAATAGCAACTAATTCCTATATGGCTTCTTATTCAAACATGAACTGACACAAATTATTACACTGAATTTTTTTTTTTTTTTAAAAATCACACGAAAAGTTTAAACTTCTCATTTAATACAATTAATTGCGATGTATAGAGGTACATCTCTAACATTAATATTGCACAAGTAAAAGTGTTCTGCACTTACAAATCCTAAAACATATATCCAGGTGAGTCTGCCGTGGTCACAAATGTTAACTGGCAATTCGAAACTGCTTTGACGTGAATGATCCCGCAGGTGCAAAGAGGTGAGGCTGGTGTCACACATCACACACCTGTTCACACGGACACGTATATGCGCGCAAACACGGGCACACAGCTACTGCAACATCGCCTCCCATAGGCTCTTGGCAGGAAATGCAAGCAAAGATGGTCATTCTGTTATGAGCGCGCCCTCACATTCGCTTCCAGGGTTATCTCCTGCATTTTGCTCTGGTTTGTGGTTAGATTTGGAATTGAACACCCCAGACAAACGAGATGTCAGTCCATCACAGGGAACAGAAACACAGGATAGTTTAAACCAGGGGTGGTGCTCCTGATCCACGGAGGGCCGGTGCGGGTTTTCGGGATGGCCTCTCAATCAGTCAATGACAGTGGGTCTCCAAGACCAGAGCTGAGAACCACTGTTTTTTTAATTGGCTGATTGAGAGGCCACCCCGAAAACCCGCACCGGCCCTCCATGGATCAGGTTCCCCACCCCTGGTTTAAAGACACCAATTAGCCTAACTGCATGGCTTTGGACTATGAGGAAACCCTCACACACATTTGGGGTGCAGAAACGCAAAAATCATTTATACATTATATCCCAAAGTCTAAAATGATTTAGGACAGGAATTAAATATTTGTACTTTCAGAATTCTGATTCCTTATTTTTCCCCAAAAACTGGAGCAAAATGCGGTTTGGCCCCTTAATTCTGACCTCTGAAACATTGCCTGTGAATGATCAAAGAACGAGTAAGTGAGAACGTTTAAGTGACGTCAGAAAGGTAGCAGGTGGATTACAGAAAGGCCACTAGTAAGAGTGAAAATCCTAATCTGGCACTGGATGATATTCATGGCCGGCGAAGTCATGCGGCAGTGCTGAGAAGTTATGTTAGGGCTTCAGTACTATAAGGCGTCACTAAATGCAAACTGTACTTCATGACCAGGAGTTCAAATGTAAGAATTAACTGTGCGTATACTGCCAGTCTGCAGCCGGCTCTCTCTCACAGCGCTTTAGTGTTCAGTGGTTTACTGCCAGGTGAGACATAGGAGTGATTCTCTGTTTGTTGTCAAATGCAGTCATGTCGGCCAGGCAGACAGAGCAGTGCATTGTGGGAAGAGGGAGAGTAAGGATTTGAGAGGCAATTTAAAGGCACTTTTGTGGTCAGGACCAGAAGCCCCACAGTCAGGGGTGACCCAGCATGTCCAGTGGCAGTGAACACAACACGGCTGAACCCCCCGGGGCAGCCAGACTACGGCACCATGGATCCAGCAGACCGCCCCGGACTTGCAGAGAAGGGCCCACGAGGCTCCTGCTACCTGAGAACGTTGGTAGTGATGTTGGAAAATCAGAGGATGGAGCACAGAATGCTGCCGTTGTTGTGGCAACCACTCTCCACCCTGGCGCTGATCCGGGTCGCCATGGCAATAGGACGCTTGCTGGGGGGGGCCGTAGGGGCGGTGCCCTGGCCTTCGAAATGAGGACGTGGCGGGGGGTCCTCCAGGGCCCAGGCGGCCTCCGCTTGGCCCACGCTGGTGCCGACGTGGGACAGGAGCCAGGGGCAGACGGACCGTGTTGACATTACACTCTGTGCCATATTTTTACTAGAGGTAAACAAATTGGAGTGTCTACTGTGTGTGTGTGTGTGTCCTGAATGTACACCAGCAGTACCATTTATCGCTGTTGGACGTATTGGCACTATAGTTTGAACACTGGGAGTAAGAACTATGTTATGAACACTATTTACCACAATCATAGGTGCTGATTTTATACATTATTTATACCACACTGTGTATACCATGTGCACAACTGTACAGATGCACATTTTCTCATGATTAATTTACAGAAATTTGCACTGATGTACACTTTTGGATGAGATTCCAGAACTGCATTTCGTTATCGAAGTACTTTGTGCAAAGGACAAACTGAGTCTAACATGAACATGAATGAAATATCAGAGTCGAAATAGAATCAAATATACAAGTGACAGATCAAAGCGCTTACCTCCTGCTGCCGTGGAAAAGCAAGGTGTTGTTAAGGAGCAGACAGTCGCTGTTGCCGGGGGCCTGGCGCACCAGCGGTTTGGTGTTTCCGGAGCGTCCCTGGTAGACCACGTTCTCCTGCACCAGTCCCTTCACGTTCTCTAGAACCAGGATGCCGCAGCCTTGGACAGGCTGAATGCGGTTTCTCAACACCTGAGGGTGGGGGTGGGTGGGGCTGTTGAGGAGGAGGGTGGGGCCAATACGTAGGCCCCACCCCCACAAAGACCACGCCCCCTCACCTTCAAGTCAGCCGGCTCCATCAGCCGCATACCACAGCCGCGGTTTCCCACCACATCGTTCTCCACGATGAGCCCGTCGCCACGCGCGCTGATGCCGTGGCCGCCATTGTCATAGACACCATTGCCTCGGAGCTCGGCACGGCAGCCGGCCGCCACCTGCACTCCGGTGTGCCCGTTGGCGCAGATGCAGTTGGCGACCAGGCGGGAGAGCTGCGCACTCTGCATGAGGGCCACACCCGCAGCCCCGTTGCTGTGCACCGCATTGCCCACAAGGTTCAAGGCCTCGCTGGTCTTCACGTACAGCCCGACCGCTGTGGGGATAGTGGGGGCGGACACACAAGGGCGTGCACTGTCCTTATTGGGGCTCCACTCAAAAAATTCAAAACTAAAATAGCTAGCTAGCTAGCAGGTTAGCAGAACATGCCGCTTCAGCATCTCCTAAATGAAGAAGGCTGGCTCCTATAGCTCAACAAGCAAAGAACTGCACTAGCTATGCAAAGGTTGCGAGTTCAAATCCCAGGAAGCTTGTAGTAATTGGAACCCTACTGTAAGTCATTTTGAATAAAAGTGTCAGGTAAAATTACTGCATTTATATAATATAGTGATGTGACCATTTGTGGCCAACAGGGGGCGCCACACAAATGTATAGCTTGAGTGCTGGTAAACAACACTGCTGGGGTGCACAGAGTACACTCAGAGAGCTTCAGCTTCTGAAATATCAGTTTTCAACTCGCGGTACCAGATCCCATTGCTGCCCCCCCCACTCTCCCTGCCCCCCCACCTCCATTGCAGCTGATCAGGTTGTTCTCCAACAGTGCCACGCCCAGTGGCCGCCGGGATGTGTAGCGCTCATCCTCGCTGTCCAGGTCACTCTCCCAGGCCAGCATCTCTCCCTCCTCGTTGAAGTTCTCATTGGCTCCTCCCCCACCCCCCCCCCCCCCCCCCCCCCCCGCCCCCCAGCCCCCCAGGGACCCCGCCCCCGGGGGCCCCCAGGGCCAGTTGGAGAACAAAACCAACCCCGCGATTCGGGTTTGGGGGGTG
>JAODKC010000016.1:3537149-3572635 GCA_026777985.1 Mormyrops attenuatus
TGAAGCTATGCTCCTTACATTCTGGGTCACCTGTGGTCTTCAGAACCTGCTGAAGCTATGCTCCTTAGGTTCTGGGTCACCTGTGGTATTTTGATGTTGATTGTGTTATGGTTTTTAGATTCTGGTTAATGTATGACTTTAGGATGGTGCTTAACCAATGTTGTTTAGTAACTGCTGAAGTTTATAAGCTGCTCCTTAGATAACAGTTAAGTTATGGTGTTTAGTTACTGGTTTACCCAAATTCACTGGCCTCTGTTATATTATACCTCAGCTTAAAAGTTTATGTTTATGGAAACATGTGAAAGAAAATCAAATTGCTTTTAATGTGCTGGGATATGAAATATTGATGATATTAAATATTCATCGTGCCTGGGGGTGAAAAAAGCCCCCATTGAGAGAGCTGGTGCTGAACTGCTCTTTTATAGCCTGGAGGTTTTAGTGGAGATGGCAAGTTTGCTTGTTTGGGGTGTTTCTCCTTTATTTATTTGACACGTGTATTTTAGGACGCCAAATGACAGACGGTCTGAGTGCTTTCCTTGTGCCGCAGACGCTTTGCCGTTTAAAACATTCTGAATGGCGTCAGATCCGCCCCCCACCCCCCGCATCTCTGAGGGCGCAGGAAATGCGCACCGAGGTCAGCAGAGCAGCAGCAGCGCAGCCACGAGCGCTGTAAAGTGCGGCAGCTGCGGCGGCTAATCCCTCTCGCCTCCGCAGGGAGCAACGCCAGCCGGCCCCCATGAGCACGAGGACCGCCCTCCAGCCCTCCTCAGCCAATCCGCAGAGGTGGGTGGAGCCCATGCATGGCATCACAGTGAGCGTTCCCAGAGGGCGATTCCGGAGGCCACAGGTCACACCGAGGTGAGGAGCTGCCGTCAGAACCGGGCCAGAACCAGGTCAGAACCCGGCCGTCCGCTCACTGCAGGGAACTGAACAGCATTGTAAAGATCACCACCCTTAAACATATGTCCATCTGTACTTATTTATTTCCATATAATGGTGCGTCACTGGCGGGGCAGGGGGGTGGGCGGGGGAGGTGTGTAATTAGAGACATGAATGTCCAATACTTCACGGAATAAATGAAAATCTGCTGAAATCTGACAAAAAAATCCCCCCCTTCCAGCAAGCTGCCTTTTCTGCTGGGCCACTGTGAGCCCCCCCCCCCCCCACAACCCCCCCTGCAAGAAGGTAACAAGTTTACCTCCATGGGGGTGGGGGTGGTTACACAGCTCTAAGAGTGTGGCAGCTGTCCAGGCTGCAGGAGCTTGCTGCCCCCTACGAGGGTGGGTGGGAGGGGGGGCTGTAACCATGGAAACGGCCGGGCTGGCTTCCACGTGGCGCTTTCCCCCATGCCCTGGAGACAGAGGATGGGGTCCGTTCTGAAAATGTCACTCATTAGACCTTAATGAAAATAATCAGATGAGATGAAGTGCTGCTTCAATAAGTAGTAAGATAAAGGAATTATAGCTTATAGTTTGCATTTATTTAATGTACTGCAGTGCTGGTAGGAAGCTCAAGACTCTCACTCACTAGTTCAGTCATTCCAGTGATGGAAAAAAAAAAAAGTGATTTAATTTGATTTTGAGTTATAATTATGATCTAATTGTCATCTAAACCTAGAATCATTTCAGCACTTCCCAGCACCCCAGAGCTGCGAATCCCTCCATACTGTCCATAGACACGGATATAAAATACCATCTTTTGTGTCACTATTCACCTTTAAGTGTTCAAAAAAGCCATAACAGTGAACAACTGCAACTGCACCCCCTACTCATCTGATGAAAATGCTATTTGAATATATGAAGTTCAATAAAATTATATTATATTGGAAATATATATTTGAGTTGGTCATATCATAATAATTTATTGTAAATGTATTCATACGGTGCTAATCACTGACAGACCCCCCCTCCCCAATCAGCAAAATTTACAGAGGGGCCTGTCCCGGCCCCCCTGCTACTCGAGCAGCTGCTCCCTTACATTGCACCCCTGGGAGAGAAGCCTAGAGCCTCCTTTGTGCTCACATGTGACCCTGCCACTGCGTGGACAGGCGGGTCACCCTCGCCAGAGCTGTGGGGATGTGGCCGCCCTGCCCCCCAGGACCTTCCCATCCCCGACGGTCCGAAGGAGAAGGCAATTACCATTCATCCTGGGATGTCTGTGGTAGCGTTTGTGTAATTCAGTAACCCATCTAGGTGGCCATGTATGGAGGCCATGTGTCCCTGTGATGAAAAGGTCGCCACTTCAAATCCTAGGGTCAGCAGTGTGATCTCATCATTGGGCCCCTGAGCGAGGCCCTTGACCCCCGATTGTTCCAGGGCCTGTCTGTCTGTGCCGGACGCAGCTGTGAGCAGGCAGGCATCTCCTCTGGCAGTCATTACTGTCCATTGAGCAGGTGGCATGACCTCATCAGGGAATCCCTCTGTATCCACAGGGTCTCCACCCCAGAATGACAGGGCTTGTTCCTCAGGGGCAGCATCTGTCTGAACAGAGCTGCAACATGAAAGCAGTGCTGGAATGATGACGAATATTTACAGGAGGGTTTTTAAATGTGCGCGTCTGACTAGCCGTGAAACTGATGGCCGCCGGCGCGGAACGTTTGCGGAAGGCGGGGTGGAGGCCGGGCCATGGTGACATCTTCACCTTAAAAAGCAGCCCGCCACGGACGGGGTTACCCTCCGCAGACTGCACAGCATGCTTCACCGCCGTACCCTTAGAAAATACGCTCACCTTGAGGTCTTCTTATAAGTTCTCGGACGTTTTGTTGAATCACAATATTTTATTAAAATCCTGGGATTTGTGCTGAGAAGCCCTCAGTCGCAAGTTCATCTCCGTAAAATTGATTCGGTTTCAAGTCCGTTCTGTTCTACGAGCAGCAGACAAGTTCCCTACAACGGCCATAAGCTCGCCAGAGGAAAAATGGATGGGTTAGGAGACTGGATCCACCCAGCGATTCCCGCTAATCCAGTAAAGTCTCTGACACCCATAATGACTCTACTAAAGGGGCAAGAGGAATTCTGAACATACAGCCATCCCCTTTGCGATCATGCTCAGACCTCCATGGGATGATTAATCACACAAATGTATGTATGTTTTTTTTTTATATATCTTTTTACCACAGGAAGAAAAACAAAGCTGCCGGCTGCCATGCTGTCTTTTCCAGTTCACAATAAATTAAATTACTGGAAAATTGACTACATGATGCCCAAGCGTTCCTGATTTACTGATTTGCAGGTCTGGGGTGATTCTTCATCTCTTAATTGATTTTACTGGTTAATCTGATGTAACCAATCAGGCCCTGTCTCTGTAACAGACATGTTTTCTTTAATATTTTAATGCACCGTGTCCCCTCACTGCTGTTTGTTGACTGTAGACGAGTGTGCAAGGACTCTGTAAACCTTTCGGTGATGTTCCTTGTGATGCAGTGCAGTGTTGCCATTTTTATAGACAGTGTTTATGGGGTAGAGTACGACGGCTCGCACTCGTCTGTGGTTGGGGATTTTGTCCTGTTTCCCTGGCTCCCTCTCGTCCCCGCGTCCAGCCTGGTCCTTCAACGTGAGCGTCTCTTACATTTACTGTGGTATTCCGCATCCCAGTGAGCAGCAAGACTTAAAATTTGGAATTAGGTTATACAGTGTGAGCTGTTCATTTATACATCCCGCCTCTGTGATTTAAAATTTTTTTATTCCTTTCTGCTTTAATCTTTTTGTTCCTTCCTGGTCTGTACACTCTCTTCATATGATATTTTATATATTTAGCGGACGCTTCTATGCAAAGTGACTTACAATTGAGAGAGCAGGGTCATACAGTCCCTGGAGCAATTGGGGGTAAAGGACCCAATGGGGAAATCAGTCTGCCGATGCTGAGATTGAACCGGCAACCTTGTGATCGCAGGCACAGCCCACTGAGCCACAAAGCGCCCCCTGCTGGTTAGCTGACTGACTCCACTGTGACTCAAAGATGCGGAAGTGTGCCTTGAATACTCCAGCCCGCCATTGCGCTGGGGACGCATCTGTTGCCCGTGTTTGACGTGGTTGCTGTGAAGACGGCACTGGCGTCTGCCTTCCGGAAGGCGCCAGATCCAGACTCTCGGGGGCCAGTGAAAAGGAATAAATGAAATGCAGGCCTGTCGCATCGATCACTGGGACACACGATACTGGCTTGGGAATTGACACAGGGCCTGACATCAAGGAGTGAGTGCTGAATGACCCCCCCCCCACGCAACCTCTATGATTCAATTAAGTCTTAACAACCTTCGTACCTTCTTTTTGCCCATCCGAATTGATCGACCCTCCTAGTTTCTGTCCCAGAGTCCTGGGGGCTGTGTCACCATGATTCTTGCTTCGAGTGTCCTGACCTTTGACCTTAACCCCCCCCAGCAGCTGAATGGAGGAGAAGGAGAGGAGCCGCTCGCCCTCGCGGCGGGCTAGCCGCGTGGAGCAAGTGGTCGGCCGCTGGCTGCGACGTTCCCGCGACTCCAGCAGCAGGTGAGCCGCCACCGACGGCCTGGCCCCGCCCACGCTGCATTGCGGAGGGAGTCAGCTCCCGCCAGGCGACTCTGGTCTCTGACAGCGCGATGCATCATGGCCACTCCGCACAGTCCCTGTGAGATCTCTTAGCAGAAGCTGCCACTGGCACTGTAAACAGCCCCATATTGTCCCCCCACACTCTGTTTCTGCGATCGCTGTTTATTGCGCCGACTGAAATCGCATGGAATGCAACGGCACCCTGTACTTACTCCTATTGTCACTTATTTTGCTAATATGCTAATACACCTGCAAACGAATCGCGGTAAAAGTCCTTAGTAAAAGATGAGCAGCTGGTATGATGTGGGTTGCGGCAGCTCTGAAGGCAGAACCGGCCACCAGCAGTAAATCGAAGGTTTCCCTGATGGGATTAGTCTCCAAATGACGTTGCCAAAAAAAGGTCCGGTGAAGCAGCTGAAATTAAAGCTGCTTCATTTCGTTCTGCTCTTTCGATTAATTAACAGTATTTACTTAGTAAGATTCTATTTCACAAGCCCTTTAAATATATGGCTAAGTGATTTTAGCGGCATGTATATATATATTCCAAAGGCAGCCGGGAATCAATCTTTGATGTCTTGCATTCCTCTGCTGCCGTCCACAGAGAGAGGGCAGCTGGGGAGGGCAAGTTTGGGGCTCCAGTTGCTGCTGTGGCCGCCCCCATCAAACTGACCGTGAAGCTTGCAAGGGACCCACGCTTGGACTCCCATGGATTCGAGATCTCAGATCAGTGCCCCCTGCTGGTCACAGAGGTTACTGCAGGTACATCACAATTTCTTTTCACCCACCGTTCACCCCTTCATTACTCCACCTTATTGGCCTAAAGAGTATTCCGGAAGCTCACACCCGGATCCTATGGCTCAGACCTATCCTTTCTGTGCCGGTACATTCAAGACAGCAATATTCCATCAACACATTCATCATTGTTCGGGGCCAGGTAAAAAGTGTATTGATGTCATGTTTAATAACCCATTCTTACACCTGAGGGATTTCGAAGACGTTTCTTAGTAAGAGATGCTTCAGAAGAAAGACCTACTAATTAGACTCTTAAATAGCCCACTGGCGCCAGTTTTGGCCAGCCCTGGTGTTCGGATGGGTTTGTTTACCTGGAGCGGTTGAAATCGATTACACGGGTGAGCAATCACGGGAAGCAATAAAAGGCTAAATGCCCGAATGCACGTAAATGGGAACGGATGCTCGCTCCTGGGCGCCCCCTTCTGAGACACGTGGGAAACCGCAGTGATGTCACTGCCAGTCACAAGGAAGAGCCTTTTCAGTCATGTCGAGGGTGCAGCGTATTGGCCGCCGCTTCTGACCCATTTGCCCTTTCGTTTGGAGACTGGTGTGTTGTGTGGGGGCCTCCACCCCGATTACATCCCTGCACCGGCTGTGATTTTAATCCCCAACCCGCCCAAACCTGCTCTCGAGCTCCAGGAGGAAAAGGCAGAACTTCCCGCTCGTCCATTTTGCGCTCGCTCTCCCAGACCCGTGTCGCTCTCCCAGAGCCGTGTCTCTCTCCCAGACCCGTGTCGCTCTCCCAGACCCGTGTCCGTGTCCCTCTCCCAGACCCGTGTCGCTCTCCCAGACCCGTGTCCGTGTCCCTCTCCCAGACCCGTGACGCTCTCCCAGACCCCTGTCGCTCTCCCAGACCCGTGTCCCTCTCCCAGACCCGTGACGCTCTCCCAGACCCGTGTCGCTCTGTTCTCGGAAGCAATTTTCAGTCTCGCAGCGGGAGCCTCCGGCTCTGCAGCTGCTTGGTAATTAAGCCCCCCTTCCTGACGAGGTCCTGGCTTACCTGTCCTCGGCTGTGTCGGCGACTCAGCCTTTAGACCGGGGGGTTATAAATAGGCCTCCCTCAAGCAGACGCAGAACAGGGACTGTGAGCGTGACTCACTTTGTGGATGTGCATGATGTGCAGACGCTGAATCGCACGTGTGTCTGTGTGACACAGGCGGCCCGGCGGATGGCAGGCTCGTCCAAGGAGACCAGGTGCTAACGATTAACAACATCGTGACGGATGACCTGTCCGCCGAGCAGGCTGCTGAAATCATCAGGTGAGCTCCTCCTGGTGTCCCGTGAGTTCTTCGTCATCTGTCTCTGCATTGCAGACCACTCCAGAACTTTCCCCTGGGGGGGGGGGGGGGGCGCCGGGGGGGCGGGGGGGGGGGGGGGGGCGGGGGGGGGCNNNNCCCCGGCTCATTCACCGGAAGTAGAAAATAATTAGTCAAATTTGGGCCTGAAAACTTTTTATACATGATATTCAGGATTGAGGACACTTTTATTTTTTAAATTTCATAATGGAATTTTACATGCTTTTTAGTGACAATGAAAGCAGACATGAGCTGGATCGTTTACTCCTTATAGTCGTCCCACCCTCAGCTCTCCTTCACTTTCCTCATGCATCATTCAGAGCTTTGAAGAACATCTGAATGGAACAGGTGCATTGAGGCCATCCAGACCAGCAGCGTGCAGCGTTCTGCTTGATTAAGGAAGGAAAATTCATAACATTTAGAGAGCCATGGGTCTCAATAACATGATATTTCTTTTTTTTTTTTTCTCTTGAGGAATTTCCTCAGAGGTCATGCTGTCAGCCCTCATTTAAAGTGATGTACTGAGGGGAATGTAATTAAACCGGCAGCCATTTTTACTGCCATCGTTTCTGCAATGCTAATTTTGTTTATTTCTGCTGCCACTGCTTGGCGCCTATTCCTGCTTTCCCTCTCTCACTCCATCTCAATTTCTCTCCTGTATCCACGACTAGACCTCCCTTCGTCCCCCTTTTCTTTTTCATTCCCTTGTTTTTTTCCTCTACCTCTCTGCACCACGCTATCACACCCTTGTACACGACACGTCCAAAAGATCCTGCAGTGATTTTAAGATCCCAGTGACACCCAGCGACCATGTTTACCACCATTCAAACCATGCATCTACTTGGGGCCCTTCAGATTTGGGGCCCCCCTTTTGCACACAAACATTCACTACACTACATATTTACTTTTTTATTTACGTTTCGGGAAACAGCTAGCTAGCCATGAGACATAGGAGTTTTACCTAAACAAATATGTTTTGAGGGCAGAACAAAAAAATGATTGAATGAAATAACCAGAGGAGGTGGGTCCAAGCAACTGGAGGAGGTAGGACCAACCAATCAGATGTCTTGGTCCCGCCTCCACTAGTTGCTTGGACTCACCTCCACTACAGTCTGATTGATTCAGAGAGATAACCAATAATTTTTCACCGTCAGAACATATTTGTGTAAGTAAAATTCCCATGAGCTAGCTATAATCTTGACTCTTTTCATTTAATATTCATCTAGTTTTTGAAACATCTGAAGGGGCCCAAATTGACTCTTTAAGTGGGACCCCAGAAATAACAAACGCACCCTTGGTGACGTGTGATTTGATTCGCCAGAAGAGTCCTTACTGCATTGGCATGTCCGTGTTTGTCAGGCATCACAAACCACCCAGAATCATGGACATTTCCTGCGTGTAGTTGAAAGGGATTCATGATGTTAGCTGATGCAGAATGAGAGGACTCTGTGCCAACTCTTTTGCCCCTGTGTCTCCCCTCAGGGAATCATGGGATTGTGTGACGTTGACGGTCCTCCGACACTCGGCTGTGAGTATCTCCCTTTGCTAGGTCTCGCTGGAGTTGGTACTACTTATATGCCCAGCTTCTTTGTTTACTAGATTTTCTCTCTTTAAAAGGTCTTATTTGTCTGGAATTTTCTCCGTGTCCGTCAGTGCTTCACAGGGGTTATTTAATTGCAGCTGTTTGTCCACTGCAAGTTTGCATCTCCAAAGGCTGCTTGCATCACTATTTTCATATATCAATAAATAAAATTGTGTTTACACTCATCCAATATTAGGCTGTTCTCTAAGAAGAGAAAATGTTAAAAATATTTGTGTTTGTATATTGAGGATAGAGTGTCTGTCCCACAGGGGCCAAAGTCCTCCTTCATGACAGCGGAGAAGAGAGCACGCTTGAGAACCAACCCTGTAAAGGTTCACTTTGCAGAGGAGGTGGTGGTCAACGGGCACACTCAGGTTAAAACACACATGCTCTTTGTGTTCAGTTGTGCTGCAGGTAGCAAACTATGCACTTGTGCGGTGCCCCCTGTTAGCCACAAACAGTCACTACACTAAAAATAAATAAACACTTTCCTTATTTAGGAGCTGAAGCAATCTGTTCTGCTAACCGTCTAGCTAGCCATGGTCTTCTGACCCTAACTGCTGGCTGTTTATTTAGTTTGAGGAGGGCAGGGGGCCACAAAGTAACTTTTGGAGTAAGAAAGAAACAAGGAAGCCGCCTCTGGCTGCAGGTGCATGGTCGGCTTAGGACACCTTCTGCGTCAAGAAATAATCTGCATGGTGAACACATCAGGATCTGCAGAGGAGCTTTTTTCCCCACATCTGTAACACCTGCTGTCCTCCCCAGGGAAACTCGTTGCTCTTCCTTCCCAACGTCCTGAAGGTCTACCTGGAGAACGGCCAGACAAAGGCCTTCAAGTTCGAAGCCAAAACCACAGTGAAGGTGTTTACCTTTCGCTCCCCTCCGCAACGCATTCCGATATTGAACACGTGTCACGCCGCAGGGCCGGAATCCAATAAAGGTATCGAGCAGGTGGTTGGGAGCTCGATGGAAACATCCAGAAGATACAAGGTTGCCTGCAGCCTCAGCATTATAAGGCGCGATTTCAGAGGCACGCGCGGAAATGTGCAGCGTCGGTCGTTAAGTTTCCTCGCGGCGGTGTGCACTCAGCCTGACATCTGTTGCTCTCTCCCCGCGGCTGCAGGAAATCGTGCTGACTCTGAAGGAGAAGCTGTCCATATGCTCGATTGAGTACTTTGGACTGGTGCTGGAGGAACAGTACAGCGTCAACAAGCAGCTGCTGTTACACCAGGAGGAGTACATCCAGCAGGTGAGTGCGACTGACAGACGCATGCATGATCACATGTGTCCATAGCAGCTGTAGGTGATGGAGTCAGGGCGGATTCATCCACCAATCAGAACCAACTGCCTGGTAGATCCTCTCACAGCTGATCCATTGCTATGACGCTGAATGGAGAATTTGCAGATCCATTAACTCTGGTAGACCTGGATCCTGGGTCACACCAACCATGACCAGAGGTGGATAGTTCAGGTCCAAGATTTTGTTTCAACCAACCGGTTGAGTACTCTGTGACTGTAACTCTTTATACTCAACTGGTTGGTTGAAACAAAATCATGATGTGGACTTTCACTCTCTGAACTACGCAGCTCTGGCTCTGACCCTCTTAATTGAAACCTGATATGACTGCAGGTGGATTCGCTGATCGTGTGATGGTGTTAATCTAGGTGGTGCACAAGAAAGAGGTCCATGACTACAGGTGTTTGTTCCGCGTCTGCTTCGTGCCCAGAGATCCCCTGGAACTGCTGCAGGAAGACCCCGTGGCCTTTGAGTACCTCTATCTGCAGGTGAGCCGTCTTCACATCTAACGTCTTGCTCACATAGTAGCTAAAACATTGCCTGTATGATGATAACTTTACGGACGACGGAGTAACTGGGTAGGTGGGGAGTACTATTACCTCTCACCTCCGGGGTCTGCCTCTGCTGGACTGGATGCGCTCTGTGATGGACCGGCATCCCATCCAGGGTGTACCCCAGCCCCGTGCCCTGTGATGGACCGGCATCCCGTCCAGGGTGTACCCCAGCCCCTTGCCCTGTGATGGACCGGCATCCCGTCCAGGGTGTACCCCAGCCCCGTGTGCTGTGATGGACCGGCATCCTGTCCAGGGTGTACCCCAGCCCCGTGCCCTGTGATTGACCGGCATCCCGTCCAGGGTGTACCCCAGCCCCGTGCCCTGTGATGGACCGGCATCCTGTCCAGGGTGTACTCCAACCCCGTGCCCTGTGATGGATCGGCATCCTGTCCAGGGTGTACCCCAGCCCCTGTGATGGACCAGCATCCGGTCCAGGGTGTACCCCAGCCCCGTGCTCTGTGATGGACCGGCATCCCGTCCAGGGTGTACCGCAGCCCTGTGCCCTGTGATGGACCGGCATCCCGTCCAGGGTGTACTCCAACCCCATGCTCTGTGATGGATCGGCATCCCGTCCAGGGTGTACCCCAGCCCCGTGCCCTGTGATGGACCGGCATCCCGTCCAGGATGTACCCCAGCCCCGTGTCCTGTGATGGACCGGCATCCCGTCCAGTGCGTACTCCAGCCCCGTGCTGCCTGGGATAGGCTCCAGGCCCTACTTGCAGTGCTGACCAGGATAAGCAGTTATGGATAATTCATTAACATCAACTCCAATGATCATCTCACCATTTATCTTGAAAAGGTTTTCCTGGTAAAAGCCAATCTACAAAGAGTTATACTTTCAGTTAGCCTTGAATTTCAGAAGAAGACTATGTTGCACTCCTGAACTGCTTTAACACATTAGTAAGTGCTACTAATTAAGAAAGAGGTCTTTGTTTATCTCTAAATTAACAATGCTCTTCCAGGTTGAGGTTGAGATTCTGTGCTGTGCTGGAATTTTTCAGCGTTGCCGTCCGGAAAAACAAAACATCTAGAGATCAGTGTTGACATACCACAGTGCACAACGACGAAATGTGTCCTCTGCATTTAACCCATATGTGACGTCATGAAATAGCAGGGGGCAGCTAATTCAGCGCCCGGGGAGCAGTGCTTGGGGGCAGTACATTGCTCAGGGTACCTCAGTGGTGCTTTGCTGGTCGGTGATTCGAACCTGCAATTTTTTAATTACAAGTGCCCTTCCCTAACCATCAAGCCACCACTGCTTACATTTAAAGCATCTGCACGATTCCTTCAATCAGGCCCTTCAGTAGCATCTTAGTATTGCAGCCAGCTTAGCTTCAACATAGCTGACTCTAATACTGAGATGTTACTGAATGACCTGGTTATCTCTTTCAGGTGTGTTAAATTAGGGCGCTACCTAAACTCGACAGGGTGGTAGATTTCCAGGATCAGGGTTGCTGACCATCTTTCCTGATTAGTCTGCCTGATACATCTATTAACATAAGTAACACAATTTAAGGTACCTGGAGCTATAAAGCTCCACTTACACCTGGGTACAGAAGCTCAGTACATTGTGTTCTTTGGCCTGTGGTTCTTTAGCTTCAGCTATATCTGCCTTGTCCTCCTAAGGACATGTAAACCCATTAGTTACAGCATTCACCCTCAGTGGGGGGGGGGGGGTGTTAAGCTAGTACGGGACGTGATGCGGCTCTGTAGCTGGCGCACGGTGGGAGACCGGCCTGTCTGCTGCGTGTGTCGTCCCCGTAGAGCGTCAACGACGTGCTACAGGAGCGCTTCGCCGTGGAGATGAAGTGCAACACAGCGCTGCACCTGGCCGCACTGCACATCCACGAGCGCCTGGACAGCTGTGGCCAGACTCACCGCACCTCCCTGAAGAGCATCACGTGAGCCAAAGCTTTGCATGTCCTGTATTGACAGCTTGCAGCAAGTAGCAACACGTTTTAGTGATCACTCGGTCAGCCATAATTTACCCAGAGTTACTATCGGTGTATAATTCACCTTTTAGAAATCAATAAACCGTATAATTACTGTGTGTGATTATGCATGGAAGCTGTCTAGTGTTTACTGTTCCAAACGTTTCATCTTTGGTAGGAAGGAGTGGGGAATTGAGAACTTTATCTCACCAACCCTACTGAGGAACATGAGTGAGAAAGATCTGAAGAAAGCGATTGGCTACCACCTGAAGAAGATTCGGGCCCTGCTGGATCCCAAGCAGAAGGTACTGGAAAGTCTGTGAGGGTGGCGTTTGTTTGCTCGAAATGCCACAGACCATCACCACAGAGCTAAAGACTTTGTCTTCTTCTGAACAGGTGATATCAGCAACCCAGGCTCGCCTGAGCTACCTGGCACAGCTGGGCGAGCTGCAGTCGTACGGAGGAAAGTGCTTCACCGCCACCATACTGGTATCAGGGCCAACTTTCCATGATACAAAGCCATTACTTATGTTTGTGTAGCAGCTGTAGCCAGTTCGTTTGCTCTGGTTTTTAGATGGGACCGTTTAATGAACAATTTAAATTCAGGCTTATTTTCACTGCACTATTGAGCTTAAACCAATTACCGTCCCTTTATACCTCCTGTAATTTGAAATGAAATTTCTGTCAGAAGCATGTGGTTCTGTCAAAGATGACCTGGCCCAGCTCCAGGAGGAACAAGCTGTCGTCAGCATATCAAGGCTGGCGGCACTCCCTGGGTTTTCACTGACTGGATTCACAGATCGCATCTGTGCCCATGCTCCGCAGTTCCAGGACAGGGAGTCCATGGTTAACCTCCTGGTGGGAGCCAGATACGGCATCAGCCAGGTGATCAACCAAAGGCTCAACATCATCGTCGTTCTGACCGAATTCACCAGCATCACTCGTGTAGACCTCCTCCCCGAGTCTGAGAGGGTTAGCCTAGTCAAGATTTACCTGCAGGACGTCAAGGTACCCGACCCTGAATATTTTACTACATGCCTGTGAAAGTTATGCTTCTTTATATAGTTAAAGACTTTTCTGGTTACACTAGTATACCAGTATGTATGTATACCCCTCTTTATCATGTGGCCCCAGCAAATAACCCTCCTGATGGAGTCGGCCGCTGCCAAAGACTTCTCCTGTCTAGTAACTGGCTACTGCAAGTTGTATATGGACCCAGCCCTGACCGCTTTCTCCTGGAGCAGCCCTGCCAAGATGTATCGGATCCCAACCGAGGCAGGTAAGCAAGTGACGCTAGGAATATAAGGAATGGGGGAAATCTTGGGTAAGCATTAAGTCACCAGTTGAGCAAGATCACTCAGATTGAACTTTCTGTGTTGCGTGTATGAAGGCTACCCCCAAGATGGCGGCGACCTAGATGACTTCTCCATAGTGGACAGCTCGGGCAACGTGCTGGTCGATTTTCACTTCTCCATTGATGACACGAGGGTGATGCCATTGAGAGAGGAGGAGGATGGAATGATGGGTAACAAAAACCAAGAAGAGGAAGAAGCAGAAGCAAATGGGAACAAGGTAGAAGAGGAAGCAGCAGGTGACCAGGAAAATGAGGTAGAGGATGAGCCATCAAACTTGTGCCATAGCAGGAGCCAGTCTTTGGAAAACCTGGATGATGATGACCTTCTGACCTGCTCTGCCGGCGAGCCTTCGACCATAGATGCCAATCATCCCTATCTTCTGGACACATCTATATTGGAAATGGAGCTTGATGGAGACGGCTTTATCCATGGTCTTGAGAATGCAGAACAGAAAAACGAGGCCTTCCTGTGTTTCAGGGACTTCTCCAGCATGGCAGATTCTCTCCCCAGTCCCCCAGAGGCCACTGATGAAGAGGACGAGCGCCAGCGCATCAATTTAGGCCAATTCAGTGAAGGTGGACTTACCAAGGGGGATGATGATGTGGAGCGGCCCACCTCTTCTGCTCTCACTTTGGATGTAGGTGACCTCCCCGAACATCCTGAGCCAGCCCAGGCTAGGCTGCAGGTCATGCCCCAAGACCTTCGGCCAGCTCCTGTTCTCCAGCCTTCACCCAGTTTTGTAGACAGCAGCTCAGACGATGAGTTCTTTGATGCCAATGATAAATTTGTACCTTCAGCAGCTGGTCAGGAGACCTCAGGTCAGTTCTTTTGTTTGTTGCAGACATTACAGATAATGTTTTTGCTTTGCTATTTCATTAATCCAATTTGTCATAGTACATAAAAAATTGGTTGGTCAAGAGTGATGCATTTCAAAATCTGGGTGAGATAATGCCTTAATTGCATGACTTTGGATGTCCAAAACAACTGTTGAGACATAAATAGGACCCTTGCAATAAGTTTTTTTCTAAAGAAATGTGTTTGTGACTTTCAGGCAATTAATGTCTTGTGTTATGGTAGCTTTTTAGAGATTCTGAAATAATTTATCTACTATGAATGAAAAACGTCCAGGCTCATTACTGAAGATTAACCAATGTCTATTAACAGTGATCCGCAAGGATAGAGGCGGCATGACCCGCACACTAAACCTGCATAACCTCAGCTGCACAGAGCAGGAGAGGGAGGAAAATGAGAGGGACGAAATGTCAACAGCACCAGCATCCTCAAGTGTTGTGAAAAAGTTGCGCAAACGTCACTTCCTCACAGAGAACTACACATCCCAAGTGTCCTTCCCTGTGAAAGAAAGAGAGAATCAGATGGTGGATGAGGACCAATTGGACAGGTTTGACAATGATCCCTCAAACCATTCCTTAGAAAATGAGCCTTTCCATCACCCTGAGCTACCAATCCATTCAGGCTCTCATCTGCCAGGTTCCCCTGGCAACTCGACAAGTGAGAAGCTCATTCAGAACAATCAGCTTTCATTTGACCTCTCGGAGATGAACCCAGACACTATGGAGTACAAACTCTTTAATGGCTCTCCTGTGGTTTTGGCGGAGTATAGCCAAGTAGACCCAGAGGCCAAGAACAGCAACAAATGTTTAGAACATTTTTCTGGTTCTGTTGAAGAAACAGTCTCCGATGACAGTGTGGTCCTCAACAGCTCAGAAGCCAGTAATAAAGGGCTGCCTTCCTCAGAAAAGCAGTCATCCCTGAGTTGTACACTTAGGGGACAAGATGGTAAAGCGAGGTACTCTGAAGTTCAGATGTCTCCCCTACAGCTTACACATAATCCACAATTCATACCTACTAATATCTCAGTCTTCAGCTCACGTAATTCAGATGAGACACAAGGAGCTGAGGACAATGAGGCAGGTCTAGAGGCCGAGTCTCAAAGTGTCACTGCAGACCAATGGACAAATGACAGCAGCTGTCTTGTCATGGTTGCCAATAGGCGTATTTCCCTTAGTTTTGAAAGCATTTTGCTGGTAGAAACTGAGGCTTCAGATATTGTTGAAGCGGGTGGTCTCACAACCAGTGAAACAACAAACACTAATTCGCAAAGACGCTCCATAGGCTTAGTGGGTCGACTGTCAAACTCTGCTCTGCGAAAAAAGATCCGAAAGCTGCCTTGCTGTCTCTCTAGGTCCCAGGAAACTCTCAACACTTTGGGCAGCTGCACTGACAAAACCACTTCAGAAAGACACGTGGACGAAAGCCAGGTTGCTACTGAGGTCACTGAGGTGACCGAAGCATCTACTGCAGAAGTGGAAGAGCCCAGCGAACTGACAGAGGAAGTCATAGAGATGCCCACCGAAGAATCGGAAGATGACCCAAAGCTCCTGAAAGTGGTCACAGAGAACAGGTCTGACACTGACACATTCTGTCATCGCTTATGTTCCGATGTTGAAAGATCAGAATCTAAAATGCTACAACTCTGTAAGCACCCAGATGTGGGCATGTGCAACATTGGTTCTGCTATTCTGTCAAGAGAGGACGAGTCGGAGGATGTGGGGGATCACATGACTGAGGAGCTTCAAGAAGCCAAGGAACTCTATGGAGATTTAAAACCGTGTGAGTCCAAGCAGCCTCAGCCCTTGCCCCATCCTTACACGAAGGGGATGGTTGAATTTATGCATCCACCTGTGCTGCTGGTGTCCCGGACTCCCCAGGAACACTGCGGGTGCCAAAGTTATTCTAATTGCTTCAGCAGGCAGACAGACAGAAGAAATTTAGACGAGGAAGGGATGCTGGATGAGTTTTCCTGTCAGACACAAGGAACAGAGGGCACGTGCCTAACGGTACCCTCTACGTATCCCCCTTCCTCCATCCCTCCGTTCTCCAGGGTTGTTCTCCCTCGTTCCTCTTCCTCAGAACTAAGCCCCTTGCTGTCTCCTCTGGACCCTGCTGACTGCAGCCCACCAGATTCTCTGCAGGAGGTGCTCAACCAACTGCGCGGTCGGCACTATAGGGTCCCTGGGGGCTTCTCGCTGCTGCAGCAGGATCTGCTGGAGCTGCTGACTATCCTTGAGGCAGAGCCCCAGGGCCGGGGGCAGCACCACTGGGAAACATGCGTAGCACATCTCTCAGAGAACAAGCACCTGCTCCACGCTGAGGCGCGCAAGCTGATGTCCAACTGTCAGCGGGTTATCCGTGTGGGCCAGGGCCCCGAGGAGATGCTGCGGACCTTGAGCGAGAGCTTCCACACCCTGGTGCAGCTGGCCAGCATGTGTCTGTGCTTCTCTAGTTGCTGCCAGTGTGAGGGCAGCCTCACTGAGGTTCTGGGAAGTCTAAGGGAGATAGCCAAAGCCTACAGGGAATTCTCTCAAGCGGCGGAGCTCGCCTGTGGAAGGAAGAGCTGCCAAGATGTCAGCATAAAAGTGCTGGCGAGACAATGTACTGCCCTCACTGCCTCCGTCTTCTGCCTCACGCAGCTGTACTGCACCCTCGCTGCTCTCTGATTCTGCCTTTGACCTACAACCTCTAACTCTCAAGTCCCACTTGTGAGAGATATGAAAACTCAGAGGCAATGGAGGGACTTGCTATGGTGGAGAAATTCCTATGGCGAGTTGCAAAACACAGGGTGGCCTGAAAGGTACGCCCCAAATTCCAGCACGCACAAGTAAATGGGACATGCAAATCTGAGGAAACACCCACAAGTGGCAGCTTCATGGAGTCCTGCTACAGCATTCTTGGTCTTTGTCTACAAACTCCAGCCACTTGCATACTTGGTCTTTGTCTATGAACTGGATACTTCCATGCCTGGTCTTTGTCTATGAACTCTGGATATTTCCATGCCTGGTCTTTGTCTATGAACTCTGGATACTTCCATACTTGGTCTTTGTCTATGAACTCTGGATACTTCCATACTTGGTCTTTGTCTATAAACTCTGGACACTTGCATACTTTGTCTACCAACTCTGGACACTTGCATACTTTGTCTACCAACTCTGGACACTTGCATACTTAGTCTATGTAAACGTACGTATGTATTTATTGTCCTCAGCTTATTCAGTACCTTATTGTAATGGCTGATGTCAGGGAAGTAATGAGCAGGGAAGGGATTGTCCTGATTCATTAGTCCCGTTAAATGGATTGTATGGAGAAACATGCTAAAGCAAGCTGTCCTATTCTTTTTATTTTAATTTAGTGTAAACACTGGATAAATGTTTAACATACAGTAATTATGGCAACTGCTGAACTGTTTAATACAATAATTTAAAGAGAAGAGGGTAATTCTAAGCCACTATGCCTGTGTGTTTCTTCAATACATGGTTTATATGAACACGCTCCATGCTAAAGGGATAATGCTGGTTTTTCACATGGGCCAAAGGTGTAAGATATAATTGCATGAGATGTAGATGCAAATGCAAACAAAAACCTTTAATTACTCATTGTCTTGAAAATTATGTAGGTTTTTTGTATATACATATATATCTCCAATGCAATGTTCTGTTCTTCAGGAAAACGGTTGTGAGGCTTGTAAGACTGTTCTAACATTCAACAAACGGTAGCCATGTCTTTCCACAGTACGGCAAGATGAATGTCCGTCTCAGAGAAACGGCAACCTCTCGTTTCGTAAAGCACAACTGCAGTAGGGCTTGCGTTACTGAAGAAGGTGTGAAGCACAGTGCCTGTGATGAAGATATATGGGGGTTAAAAAGCTGACAAAATCGACTGAGCTGGAAATGGGTAACTGGGAGAAGTTTCTAGTGTTGACTGGGGGACTTGCAAATATTTAGTTTTTCAGAACTGTTTGTTCAAAAATCTCTTGTATTCTTATACTGCATGAAGAGCAAGAATCAAAATCCAGTGTCCTGAGGTAAGGATGCTGGTAAGTCGAATATGAAACCCAACTGATTACTATCCAGTAGCAATTCTGTCGTTATGGATGCACTGGGGCCATGAGCTATGAATGGTCCTTGCCATGCTGCCTACAGCAAAAACATTGATAACTGGTCCTAAGTTTGGTTCTTACTGTATTTTCCATGGAGGAAATCTTTGTTTGAACCTTGTATTTGTTACTTGAACTCAGCTCAGATGTAGGTGAGTCATTCATACATGTTTACATGCTCATGTTCCTGCCAAAACCCTAATTTCATACTGAAAACAGATATATAACTGAAGATGATCTAAGGATAAAAGGTCATTCTGTTCTATATGGAAATGTTTGGTTTGGTTGGTAAAGAATGTTTGTTTTTTTTTTTTTTTGCCAAAATCTATTTTTTAATAACTGAAAGGACAATGATACAAAGCTCTTCGGTGCAAAATCTCAATTACAGCTGTAGATAGAGTAAATCCTGCTTGCTAAAAGCCATATCTGTGAGCTGTCTAAGAAGTGAAGGGACAATCACTGCTGTTTTTATGCTGAATTAAACATTTGATTTAAATAAAACCTGCTTTGATTTTATTTTGTTTTGGTCTGCTTGTCTGAGACTGACCTTCATCCATGTAAAGGTTTGTTGGAGACAGAGATCATCAATCTACCGCACTACTGATTATTCAGAGGGAGACTCCGACATTGACTGCACACTGGGCACTTCCTGGAGAAAAATAGACTCAATGCTGTCAAACCTCAAGACTCACTTTGAGTTTCAGTAAAAACTTTTTTCCATGATCTCTAAGTGTCAACCACAGGTGGAATCAAGAAGGGCCTGAGAGGAGACATTATTCAATAAGATCACAAAATACCAGAAGATTAGAGTAACAGACACACAATTATCTGTGTGTATTTATCTCTGTCTGTCATCTATCTGTCTGTCTATATCAGATTAGATAGATTAGATAGATAGATAGATTAGATAACATTAAATGCTTTATTAATCCTTCTGGGTTCCTTCACAGTTTGGCAGAAGTCTTTCAGGCACCTGTCAGGTAAGCACTCAGCCCCCGATAGACCAAGAGTCCTTTAGTTTGACTGACAAGGTGACAGAGTCTCCCTGCACTTGGAGTAAAAAAGTAAATGCAACATCTTCTTTCCATAAAAAAAGTGAGACTGCAGCTCGCTGCAGCTCATACATTTATGGGTGCATTATGTTAATGAAGATGTAGCAGTGTGCAATTAACTTGCATCGAAGCTGACAGGCTCTGCAGGATCTTTTTTTATTTATTTAAGAAGCTGAACTCTGCAGTCAGCAAAAGTCACCTTGTTTCCCCAGGAGGCGGCGTGGTCAGGTCAGCAATATTTCACAAGATGGCACCGTTGACCTCCTTTGCTATAATCAGGCAGGGCTCCATTGAAATGTTCCACAACACATCCCACGGTCCTGTCCGGCATGGATAGGAGGAAAAAATGACAGTACAGCTTGGAGGAATACACCTTGGCATGATAAAATGATTCTCATCATGACCCTGACCGGGATAAGCAACTGGAAGATGGATGGATGGATGGATTCTCTGACAGGGTCCCTTAAGGTCTCTTGCTGAAGGATTGACAACCTAGAAAGGCAATGCAGGGCCATCGATACTGAGAAATCACTTTGAGGAGAAATGTGGGATAACAAAATATCAGTCACTCACTCCTGTGCTACAAGGAGATGGTTTGTTGCTGCAAAAAGAAAAATGGATTGATTTATTTATTATATAGATTTTACTATTATAAGATGCAGCGGTGTACAAGAGATTTTGGCCCCCCCAACTGAGACCAATTCAATTATGTCACCAATTTTTTAGGGCACCCGCCTG
Source organism: Mormyrops attenuatus (assembly GCA_026777985.1). NCBI lineage: Eukaryota > Metazoa > Chordata > Actinopteri > Osteoglossiformes > Mormyridae > Mormyrops > Mormyrops attenuatus. The sequence goes on from JAODKC010000016.1 coordinate 3,557,220, forward strand.
TCATCCTAACTTTCGCCCTCTATACAGCACCCCGGATTCATCCACTAGAGGGCACAGTCAGTTGCATCCCACTGCTTACCCAAGGCGAGTACAGCGGTAGCTGTAAGCAGGGCACTGAGATGCTAAGAGACTGCAGACAAAAGCATGTGATACGGTTACTTCACACCTCATAAAACACTTCACATTGCCCTCCCCAGTCAGAGAAGGTTCTCATCAATTGACAGCAGCTTGTTTACACTAGCAAAGAAATGATAGGCGGTGGGCAGGGTCGTTCCTGCAGCATTTCGACAGTGAAACGCATTCGCTAAAATCACACGCCCTTCATCACGGACGAGGCTCATGTTACGTGATGAATCAGGGTGACGGAATAGGATGGCCGCTCCTTCGAGTGCTAAGGATAGCCTTGATTATCCTGGAATTGACACTCAGGGAACTTTGTGTCCGGGACAGTCAAAACAAACCCCAAGATTATTCAACGCCAAGCTGACAATCAACTGTTAATCTATAGGCTTTGGAGCTAACAGGCAAGATATGTATCAGAGAGATACGTATGCGACAGCAATGAATGGTTGTTCACAGTAATTGCACTACCATACATTTACCGTCTTTGATGTCTGAGTTTGCATAACATTACATGCCGTTTTGCCTTCTATTTTGGCAAATTACAGTTGGCTCTATAATACCTTACGCTGAACTGCTGTTCCTGGAAGCATGTGCTTATACACTAAATAAGCATTTTTTTTATATTGTGATGTGCTTTAAAATGCTGTGGAGATATTAAACTTGCAAATAAATCATCACATGACCTTGCCATAGCCTATGAGAGGTCAGAAAGTTGCCCCATACACCGACTCCACGGGAGCCCAAGGCAGGGAAACGTCCCAATACCCACCATCTGCACAAGGAAACATCAGGGTGTCTAACGGAGTAAGACTGGGAGGAACCGCCAATCAATCGCCAACTGAAAGCAATGAAGCACATTACGGGCTAAAACCAGTCAGTGGCTGACACTGCACAAGAACCACACCCTGCAGGTCCTTCATTTGTCTCTAATTTATTTCATTTAATTTTAATTTAGCTGTATCTTCCGTTCCAGCCATTTCTGCTATCCATATTTATTCCATAAATACAGACCTACAGCACCTAGCCGTACGTCTGCCGTGATGCTGTGCGAGTTCCGTTGTCTTCTTGTATGCCGTTAATGCTGATGGGTGTTACAACTTACTGATTGGATAGTGCAGATAAAAAAATCCTATATGGTGATGTACAAAAGGCAAAGAAACACTCCAGAATCGACCTCAGAACGTGTTACGGTGCATGTTCGCAGATAACCGGGTGCCTCTGGAGAGCCCTACCCAACATGTTCCTACAGATCCATAATGGTCCCATCGCTGAGCCACAGGAAAGGGATTCTGGGAAGTAGCATCACAGCAGCCCCTTACCTAACAGGAAGCCCAGTACGTCTAATAAAGAAAGAAAATATTACCCAGGTGGGTTACAGACCCTAGGAGCTTCCACCACCAGAATGCTCACACCCTGGAGGGATAGGAAGGTGCCCTTGATTGAATTGCCTCACTCAGGTGGTCCTGGCAATTTCCTGTGTTCCCCAGGCTGTGAGGGAAACGTGTTACACCTCAGATCAACACATTCCTGACCACATGGACAACAGAAACTAATTCCTTTATCAAGAACCATGCAAATGAGTCTAGAAATTCACCCAGAAGAAATCCTGTTCCGATGTTCTGTTTTTATTGTGCGCTTTAATGTTTTTCTTATCACAAAAAAGAAGCTGCACTTCTAAATAAGAAATGTCACAAAAATTTAGACGCCACTACAGAAATAACTCAAAAGGTCAAGCGAACAAAAACGGCGCCCTGATCATTGTCAAAGCGAGTGAACGATGCTTAAGATGAGGACACCAGATGACCCAAATAATCTGGTCTTCACTTAAGTTCCCACAAGTCCCAAAGTTCACACGTCAACTTGACGTTGGTCTTCAAAACAAGCCTACAGTACTACGTTCTAAGTCTAAGTACACCCAGTCATCTCTTTCATTTTGATTCTAAGCCTCCAGCAGATTCACCTGAAGATAATATTGACAAGTAAGTCCCAAGAGAAAGACGTACAACATGGATCCACAGTTTCAAGTCTTCAGTTTGGCTCCTTGTAAACTCCCGGCTCCATCTCATCACATCAGCTTCAGAAGGAGCTCATAAGTGGCATTGATGATGCCCCAGGATAGGACAGAGCGGTGATAATTCAGGTGCACCCCCCGGAAGAGGTGCGTCACCTTGCCGCCCCGCTCCGTCCAGATGGTATGCAGCACCTGGCGTGAGGACAGGAAGTCGCCCCCTACCTGCGACTGCAGCCGCGTCTTCAGGACATTCAGTGGGAAGAAAAAGACGCCCAATATGGCTCCAAGCAGACTCCCGCAGATGAAGTCATTGAGGAGGTGGCCGGCGTGGCCCCGGGCCTCAGGGAGCCTCTGTTTGATGGGGCTCCGGAGGGTGAAGAAGACAGCATTGCTGGGGCCATTACGCAGCAGGATTGGCACCAGGCCGCGGTAGCATTCGCGGACGCCGTGTTCCTGTACCAGCACGCGGAAGGTGTGGAAAGTGTTGTTAAAACGGCCGTGGTGTCGGTGGTCCTGCAGGAGGGTCTGGACCCTCTCAAAGGGGGTAAGGGCCGCCTCTGCCATCCCCGCCAGCACGGCGGCCGCGCCGCGGGTCAGAGCCTCGGGCCCACCGGCATGCTGGAGCATGAGCCGCGACGCATCCTCGTAGAGGCCGAACATGAGCGCCACGGTGGCGGTCTTCTGCAGCAGCGGAGGCAGCAGGCCCCGGTATAGATTCCGCAGGCCGTCCCGCCTCAGCTGCCACAGCGCCTCGCTTAGCCGCACGCCGTACAGCTGCTGGCGGAAGAGGGCCTTCTGCAGGGGGAAGGTGAGCACGATGTTGGCGAAGGACGCGCAGGAGCCGCACGCGTAGTGCCGTCCGTGGGGGCCCAGGCCCGGCAGCCGCACCTCGCGGCTCGCCTCCCGCTGCATGGCGCCAGACGCTCACGGCCTCCAACTGCCCGCCATTGCCGCTGGCAACGACCCCGATGTTACCCTGTAGGAATAGGCCAATAACCAAGCACAATTCATCCCAAAAGAAACTGCAGATCAATATCAATCTATACCTGACTTTAAATCCTAACCAATGGCACTTTTTCAGTGCCACCAAGAACCAAGCTGTACCACGAACTGGCCGCTTTCCATGGTAAAGTATGTGGGCCATATCCGAGCCATAACCGCGCTGACACGGGGCTGCTTACCAACAGGCTGGAAAGCGTGACCAAACTGAGCCGGTTACCTCACCAGCATCTGATTGGTTGAAATTCAGGGAGATACCTGGTGTTCCGGCATGGATTATCTGAAATAAAAAAGGGTTTATTCTATACATTATTCATTATTAGCAATATCACACACAGTGATGTATCGACGCATTTTCCAATTTCCAACCTCCTACTTAAAAAAGCTGAACGGAATGGATTTGCGACGCAAATTTACGCAAGCCAGTGCTAATTCTGCCAATGTTTTATGCTTTGCACAACACAGCGATTCTCGCAGATGTGCTAGAAAACTAGGAAACTATTGTACACCATATGAACAGTAAATAAACATGTCTTTGGTTTTACGTCACTGTCGCTCTCCAAACCAGACAGCGCCTTTACCGGGCCAAGCTGTCTGTAGTGGAAAACCGAAGTGAGCTGGAACCGCACTGTAACTAGTGTCTCTTCACAGTACAGCTCGATTTCTGTATAGTAGTGGAAAAAAACACACAATATGTACATTTTTGGCAAAGTTCCGGCTGATCAGAAAAAAATCCACCTATCCATCTTCTAACCTAGTCAGGGTCGGGGAGGGGGGAGGTGGGTTGAAGCCAATCTGGGAAACACAGACCACTTGGCGGGGGTACATCCCAGATGGGATAATTATAAATAATTTCCCACCAAATAAAAACAAACCTGGATAACCGTACAACCGTATTTTCAGGACATGAAACAGTGAGGTCACTGCCAACCTTGTGATTCATGTACAGGATTTATTGGCATTAGAATGGCTAATACACAGGAATACGGTCAGTATTTCACAGTTATAATCACGGGCAAGAGAAACAGCATGAAAGGTTAGTGTGAAATGTAGAATGAAAATCAGCCTAACCTCATGAAAAGGCAGGCACACTGTTCAAAAATACATGACACTGCTTGGCTGTTGTTTCACCATGAAACTGCATTCTGAGTTGCCCTTTTGTAAAGAATGGCAGATTCCTGTTTATTTAGGTAAGCCACAGATTACTATGAGCGTCAGTGCATATTGACCAGTCTGTTAAATGCCTACCGCTAACATTCTCACCATAATTAGCATTCGTGACAGTAGGAATGGAAAATATTTCTTAGTCAGATAAACACTAAATGGAGCACAGACTGCAAGTGTGCTATATGCCAGAAAAAGCAATAAGACTTATGCTCTCTTTACAATTTTGTGCTACTTGACGAACTTGTTTACCTTAATGCACACAGGCATGAACAGACTCATCTAGTTTAACCAGAACCAGTCACTGACTATGACCAAAGCATCACGTTACAACTCTTTTTTACAAATCTCTGTTAACAGACAAATTTCCTTTCAGAAATATGATAGTGCAAAATGTCAAACCAAACAAATTTTGGCTTTGACACTGATAAATTCCGTGTAGGTCTAAAATTTGTAAAATCTATTACTTTATTATTTCACCAATAGGCCATACACCCGAGCTGGTAACGCATATATTTTATTCAATATAATTTATATATTACGTCTTACATAAGACGACAACTTTATATTTAGACAAAATATTAAAACACAATAAAGAAATGCAATTACCACTATGTGCCAGCCATAAAGAACGACAGAGGAAATTAACAGCTTCTTAAAACCTTTACCAAGTTGGCCCAATAATATACATGTAGGCCTAAATACGGTATCAGCTGCGTTGGAGTAAATCTTCAACCCGCGAATATCAGACAGCTTCGCAACACGGCAAATCCAAGATGGTGCAAAGGCAGCCATCGGTAAGGTGGACAAAAAGGTGAATATAATATTTTTTAAATAAAGTCTTTAGCATGATTACTAAACTTTAGCTACAGAAAACCCCTTTTGTTGCAAATTATTCAAGGCTTGAACCACCGGAATAATAATAATAATAATATTAACTGTCCATGCTGTCAACTTATCATCTGCAATTTAACACGCACATCTATTTCTGCTTAAATTATTTACATGATTCACTTTCCTTTTATTCCTTCCGTCTCATTCTGTCCACAGCTGTCACGTCAGTATTCTCCCCCGAAGAGGAATGACATCTTAAAAGATCTTCAAGGTGTTCGCACCGTAGGTGATCTTCAGAATATAATGACCATTACCTCGACGTGTAGGCGACGCTCATCCGGAACCCCAGCAGTGGGCAAATTAATTAAGTAACATTCAACAATATGCTTGCTGGGCGGCGCGGCATGATGACGTAAAGATCGAGACACCACGTGGTGCAGGTTGTTTAAAGGGGCGCAGAGCTTCCAGTTTTAATGACTGACATTTGTTTAAACTCACATTCAGTTTTTTGAAGGAGACGGGTCTGATCAAGCGAATGTAGTGTATTTTTTTTCCTATTTATATCATTATTATTGTGTCTTATTATTCATATCTAGTTTTCTCTCCCTGTTGGGAGGGTAGCGTCCCGTTCCACACTCCAGTCCAGACGGTGGCGGTAATGCTCCGTTAAAGCTGGTTACCAACCGCCATGAAAATCGAAACCCCGGTTAAAAGACAGAACTTACGAATGACGTAGCGTTAAGAAGGCTTTAGGAAACGCACCCCAGTTTTTTTTAATTAATGCCCAACTCACATGTGACGTCATGTATTCATTTTCTTTTCATTTCATTTTGTGAGTGTAAGACAGGACACCAAATAGGGTTCATTTATATTCAAACTAGTGGTCTGAACGGCACGGTATGTGGTAACTGGGTTATTTGGAATATTGTTACCATTTTAGTTTTTAAATTACTTTATTTGTTCACTAAGATGGTTAACTACTGTCAACTTATCTTTATTATTACAAATAAGATTTTCCTTACCGTTTGTGGCCGCCTGGTAAACTTATCTTTCACATTTTTCTTTTGGCAGGGATTGGAAATCCCCTTTCATATGTTTAATTTGGCTACTTTCTTAAACGTTTGCACAAGGAAACTATTTTGTAATTTGCTTTATCCTGTTCCAGCACCTTGATTAAGTGGTGGTATGCCAATTCATGGCTTTTCCTTCCTTTGGGCAATGGAAGACAAACCAGACTGAAATCTCCCACTTAGACAAAAGTAAACTGATGCTAAAATGCCAACTAAGGAGTGTAAGTATGATGCCATGGCATCAATGGTGCTCGATTTTTCCTTTTAACTTCTCATCATTACTGAAGTGCATTCATGGCTAGTCACTCAATACACCTACATGACAAAATTGTCAGGGCCTGTACTGACTTATCCTGCCCTCTGTGTCTATTCCCCATTTGGCCTGCAGGTGTTGCTGGTCATCCTGTTTCCCCCTGTCTCTTAGCCCTTAAGCCTTCTGTGTTTTTCTTTGCTCCCCCAGACCCCTGCACAGTTCATGGGTTGAGTGACTTACAATCTAACACCCCTCCAGTCATGGGTTTGAGGCTGGCCTTTGGCCTGCCTCAGTGTTTGTTTAGTTTATCCTTAGTTTTAGGTTTTTCCCTTGTATCTTTTATGGTTTATCCTTGTTACTGTCTTGTTTTATTATGTTTGTGAGTTCGTTGGCTTATTCCTAGTGTTAGCTTTTTCTCAATCGGCAGGTGGGGCCCCTTTTAGGAAATGGGATTTTTTTTGTCTTAGCCGATAACTTTATTAATCTGTTATAATTGCAAATTCAATAATTGGTACCCCTGATTAGATGGACTCTCTTACATTTAATCCAGACTACTGACAAGTTATCCAGCTAAGCAAGAAATCCTGCTTTCTGAAACAGGCTGTAGCTGGCGCTAATTCGCTCCATTTCTCACCATGGAGTGACTGAACAGGAGAAGAGAGAGAGCTGATGTTGGTCACTCGGTGGACTGTTGGTCCCTTCCACACTGAAGCACTGGCTACTCTTTTGTGTACTGCAACTATGTGGGACACGAAGAAACCCTGTGACATTGTCCAGCCAATGAAGAAATATAAAACCTTCTGTTAAGCATTACATAAGTAAAAAAAAAACTATTATGACTTACTGGTGTGCTTATGTGTGTGTGTGCAGGCCAGGGTTCCCCAGTTTGCGTCCTGGAGGGCAGTTTGCAGATTTCAATGCACAAACTGTTCTAAACATTTTAACCCTCAGGAGTCTGAGACCTCTCAGGCACTTTTGAGGTTGTCTGACATTTTTAAATATTTCACCTATCTCAAAACATTTATCCCAAAGTGCTACAAATGCTTTTATTCAGCACAAACTAAACACCAATAATCTGAGAGCACTTATATTGTCATTATTCTATATTTTGTTAAAATCAGCTAGTTACCAGGTGTATTTGAACGGGGATCTGCAAACTGCGCTAAATTCTAGCCTTTCAGGACCCGAACTGGGGAGCTCTGGTGTAAGTAAAGGTTAAACGCATTGTGTTACGAAAGCTGGGACGTGCAGAATTACTGGGGGTCCATTTCACTTTTGCTATCAAATGTTCCCCTTCACACGATTTTAGTGTAAACAGAATTCGCTCTTTTATAATTCAGGAAAACATTGTACTCTAACGTTAACGCGTTTGTTTTGCTAACCATTTATGCTTACATTAGCTGAAGCGTGCATTTTAAACTTGGAGTGTGCAGAGACTTTCTATCAATTGACTACACGACATAAACGGAATAGAAGGCAGGCTCTTCTCATAATAGAAACTGATGACATCATCCTTGTGCGACCGACGTCTTTGTGTCATTATTCCCCAAACCTTGTTACTCCGTATTCCTCACCACGGTATATTAAATTTTATATCGTTATTTTTTAGCGGAATTTATGGTCCCATTTGCACAGGTTAATATTAACTGACAACAGCCTGGTAGAGTATATACACATGCTTCATTCACAGTAAGTACACAGGGAAATTAGCCAGCCGTATGTTATGCTAGTCAGCGCTAGCGGGAAACTCGTATGCAGCTAAAGAGCGATTATGTGCTAATAGGTGTCGGAGGGATAATCATTTCCGTCAAGAAATCGGTGACCGTAAGAGACATGTCGGCGCAAGCAGATTGTGAGTTTTTGGTGAAAAAAGCTCGGGAGCTGGTTTCTGAGGACCCCTGGGCGGCCAAAGCGTGGCTCATCACAGCTCGCACCCTCTACCCGGCAGATTTCAACATACAGGTGGGTCGCAAACCCCGAAACCTTTCCTATGTAACGTAACTCCATTTGCTATAGAATTTTAATCGAGGTTGTTGTGTATAAGAACCGTGCTTAACAATGGTGTTTATGTTAACGTTGTTGCCCGTTTTTAGTATGAAATGTATACCATCGAACGAAACGCGGAGAGAACCGCATCTGCCGGCAGGCTGCTCTATGACATGTGAGTGACCGACGGGCTTTTTATGCACTTAGAGTGAATGGTTTAGGATAACATGCCACCGATTTATCCAAATGTACCTGCCTTGTTACCGTCTGGAGTAGGTATTTGGGTTTATTTGTCCGCGGTCTTGCAGGTTCGTGAACTTCCCGGATCAGCCCGTGGTGTGGCGGGAGATCACTGTCATCACCGCAGCGCTGCGCAACGACTGCCAGGACAAGCATGCGCAGTTCCTGAGGGGTGAGGGGATGGGGATGCTCTTGGGTTCTGGGCTTGTGGGAACTCTTTGTGTAGGTGCAGCCTCATGTCTTTGTGTGTCTGTGTGTTTTGTGCACCCGCCAGGCCTGTTTGAGACGCTGCCTGGCCGCATACAGTGCGAGATGCTCCTCAAGGCCACCGAGCAGTGCTTCAACACGGTGGAGAAGGCCGAGATGCTGCTGCTGTTGCTCAGGCGCTTCCCTGAATCCGTGGTGCAGCACGGAGTGAGTAGTTCCGAGCTCCCCGTCACTCCTCTTCCACCTCCTCCTCCAGGCATGTCCATAAGCGGAGTAATCACCTCCTCAAATCTACACATCCTTTTTTGTGGGGCTGGTGGCAGCGTATTTATTCTGTGAGATCTACAACTAATCGAAGTTGAACAGTTGCCCCAGCGCTTCCGAGGGATGCTAACTTAGTGAGCTGATTTCCGCTTTGTCTCAGACGGTGCCACCCCTGTGAGCTCCTCGTGCCTGTAGAAGTGCTCACGCCATCTGCAGTGGGGGTGCCGGAGGTCACGCTTGCCTAGGGCTCCATGTAGGCTTCAGTCAGTACTGGCCCCGGCATTTTTTCATTCGAGTTCAGAACGTTTCTTGGAGGAGTTCTGATAGGTGGACATGCAGGGTTTGCCGATGAAGCGTAAGCACTGTGGTCGCCCCCTACAGGTGAGCTTAGGGGAGACGCTGCTGGAAGCCGAGGGCATCGAAGACCTGGACACGCCGGTTAACTGCTTCAGGAAGCTCTTTGGTAAGTCCCTTGTGAACACTGCCCCCCGCCTCGACTGCAAGCGTGAGATGACCCTTTCTTCTTCCCTCCCACAGTGTGTGATGTCCTGCCCCTAATCATCAACACTCCCGACATGCGGCTGCCCCCCAATCTGCTCTACAAGTACATGCACAAAGCAGCCGAGTTCTACATCGGCTACGTCACACGGGGACCCTCCGCCGACAGCCAGCTGCAGGGTATGGTACATGTTGTTGTACCATATGGGGTAGGCGACGACCTTGGAGTGTCGCCCTTCTTTATGAAGCAGAAATGGCGGCTCCCTTGCTGAATGTACTGTGTGCAATGTACGTATTTTTGCCCATTGAAATTAGATTGAGTCCTTTGCCTCCCGTCACCCTGCACCTATTGCCCCCCCCCCCCCCCCCCCAGGATCCCAGGAGGGCATGGGCCTCAAGTCCCCCGGCGCAGCCCGAGGCTCGCAGCGCTACGTGATCGACGGCCTGACGGAGAAGTCCTCCCTGGTGTCGGACCCGTGGGAGCGCCTGCTGGACATCTTGGCCGTGGTGGGGGCCCGCTGCGAGTGGCAGGGGGACAAAGGCAGCAGGTGAGGGGGGAGGAACCGCATGGGGAGGCATAGCCTGCGTAGCCTCTGGTAAACGCAAATACAAATTAAGGAGCTAAGAAGAGTGCAATTACAAAGTAAGTCAGTAAAACAATAAGTGTGATGGATTTTAACAAAGTGGTGTACAGCAGGTTTTCTCAGCCCAATCCTTGGGGACTCCCAAACAGTCCACCTGTACCAGGTATTCGGTGTTCTTGATTTTCTGGCAGCTGGGAGGGAGCAAAAACGTAGACCGTCTGTGGGTCCCCGAGGACTGGGTTGGTAAACGCTGTCTTAGAGCAGGAACGAAAAGCAAGGTGGCAAACTTTCAATTCAGGATGGGGGAAATGTGGGAAAAGCTCTGGCACTGGGTATGTTAGATGCCATCCATTCTCTTGGTTCTTCCAGGAGCTACCCAGAGATCCTGCAGCGCATGAAGAAGCTGTGTCGCTACCTGCCCGGCCTGGAGGGGGAGACACTGTCCAGGTGCCGCAGCCAGGTGGTCATCTGTGCCGCCCTGGTGCTGTTCCGGAGCGCCTACCTCTACGTCAGCACTGTGCAGCCCTCGCTTTTCCAGGGTGAGGAGAGTGCATTACCAGGGTTTGACTATGATGGCCTCATGGCTGGAATCCATGTTACATCAGGAGGAAACATAAGCATGTATCTCGCTGTGTTTCTGTGTGGTTTTCTTGCTCTGACCATGGAGGAGGATGATGATGATGATGATGATGGTAATGGTGTGTGCCCCCTCAGGCCACAACTCCCCTGGGGCAATGCCCTGGATCCTGCTGGAGGACCTGTCCTCTGTGTACAGTGAAGTGGACCTGGAGCGGAGCACCAAGCATGCCCACAAGAAGTGCAAGTTAGCCGATGGCCGTGAAAAACCCATGGTGAGCAAAGCCCATGGATCTTCACAGCTGGGAGCTGCAAAAAGTCTCTGCAGTGTTTTTTGGGTGGTTTCACAGCCTTGTTTTGATGTGATGAGCATTGTTATCTTTCCGAAGTGAATGTCGAGTATTCTGCATGCCTTCTCGACAACACACTGTGGTAGGGTGCCTCACCTTGTCATCCCGTGTCTCTAGCTTGGGAGGTATTGAGCTGAATTTCATCTCTCAGTAATTGGAGACCTAATGCCATTTACCATTTCATCCCACCATGTTTTTGCATTATGCTTTGTTGTGGATGTCAGTATGAGAATGTCAGCGTGTTTATGCGTGTGCACCCAGAGCTCGGATGACGAGGACGGCCTGGGAAAAGGGCGTGGGCGGCACATCGTGGTGAACAAGGCGGACATGCTGGGCTGGGCGGAGACGCTGGACAGCTTCCGGACCGCCCGGGAAAGCTGGGATCTGCTGCATTCACATGAGGCCCTGGAGTCCGGTAAAGCTGAGCAGCACCAGCATCATGCAGCTGGTTCTTTTCATTGTGAAATGTTTCTTTATTGCTTTAAACTAACCAAACCCAGTGCTGCTTTGTGAAATTGCACCCCTGTCCACAGATGACAGATGATCTTTTTTTAAACCGGTTATTTTCCTCATGCAGAGTTCAACAAAATCTGTTCCTCCTGGAAGACCGACACTTGGCTCTGGCTCAGGATCTTCCTCACAGACATGATTATCTACCAGGTATGTGGAGAAGAGAGAATTAAACCTGCTGCCTGCCAGTAAAAAAATAAAATTCACTGCTGCTAATTCTCAGATTGCATTGAACAGTTTAAATTTATTGGTATCTTTGAGAAGGCAACTTCTATTTGCAAACCTGAAATATTTATATTGTTCCAAGGATGGAGCCATGGTGCACACCTGACCTGTGACACTGAACATGCTACGTTTGTGTTTCCAGGGGCAGTACAGGAAGGCTTTAAGCAGCCTGCACCAGATGGCCTCCTTCCAGGCCCCACAGCAAGGGCCTATGTCCCCCCAAGGCAGCCTGGAGCACCAGCGAGCCCTCATCCAGCTCGCCTCCTGTCATTATGCCCTGGGGGAGTACCGGGTATGAACACCCACTTCACTCATTGGTGCCTGTCTTCTGTGTTGATTTTCCTACTGTTTTTTTCCCAGTGATACGGCCTATCCTGCATATATCCATATCAGCAGGTGGCCTGCTCATTATCCCTCTTGCCTTAATTCTGGATGTCACTGTGTGTATCTCTCTTTGGTGCTCTCTTGCCGGGCCACTACTATCAGATGGCCTGTGAGAAGCTGTTGGACGTGGTCAGTGTACTTGTGCCTCAAACCCAGGACCCGTGCAGGACCCCCGAGGATCAAACCCGGGTCCGGGGCAAGTTTCGGAAGGGTAAGCTGCCGTCACATGGTCCATGAGGGCATTGGAAGGAAGCCTGTGCTATAGATTTGTGTGATTTCGGTCCACTCGAGTTTAAAGAATTCTACTTGTCGAACAACTGAACCTGAAAGACAGGTGGACAGCTTAGCCATGCTTGCTAAACCATTATCATGAGGCGAAGGTTGTTCTGTTTTGGATCTGATTCCACATATGAAGCTGTTAATGTGTTTTCTTTTTTTTCCCAAGGCAGTGACTTGCGGCTTCTGCCATGCACTGGCAAAGCTATCATGCCCTTTTGCCTGCAGCTGATGTTAGCCTGCTTCAAGGTATGAAGGCCATAGGGCCTGTTCTGACTGTGGCTTTATGTTTTTGGGACCATGGAATGATCACATCTTTGATTTGGCTATACAGTCACGGGCTGTATAGCCGGTACTACTCACGCAAACGCACACATCATTAACTGTAATGCCCCTTTCTCTCTTTTACTACATGAAATGCCAATCAGCTGCGAGCCTTTACGGACAGCAGGGACGACCTAGCACTCGGTCATGTGATTGTTCTCCTGCAACATGATTGGCCACTTGGGGAAGGCTTGTTCCTCAAGGCAGTCGACAAGATCTGCCAGCATGGGAGCTTCCAGTATGAGAATTTCTTCAACTATGTCACCAGTATCCTTTTCCATGTGATACAGGCGAAGCAGTTCCAGACTTCTTGAAGAGTTAGTAGTTCGTTGTCAGATATTTAGTCTTCACGTTGCCTGTGAATACTTAGTCAAAGCCAAACTTGACCTTATTGGTCAATGCACCTTTGAAATATGATTCCTGAACCCCGCCACTCTGCACAGACATCGACATGCTGGAGGAGTTTGCCTACCTGCGCACCAACGAGGGGGGTCGGATTCAGCTGGAGCTGCTGCCAAATCAGGGGATGCTCATAAAGTAAGTCCCCCACCCATGCTGCATCTCTTCCTAGGTAATGCCATACCAGGAACAGTAAGTTCTACATAGGGTTTGAAGGTCCAGGCTTGGGGGGGTGCTTATGTGTTCTGGATGAAGTTGGGACTGTGGGGAAAATCGATAGGCTGTAATGTGGCCAGCCTGTGGGAGGCAGTCTTGTGCATGTCTCTGCATGTCGGTCTGTTAGTAACATTCGCGTACCTCCTTATGTTCGGCGTTAGCATTAGACGATGACTGTACGCACCGAGTTAGCTGAGAAGACCTGGTCACTATGAGAGTTTTCCAGTGCCGCCCCTGTTAATCTGGGCAGATATGGCTGGATTTCTCACTCAGTTTACCCATATATGCAGAACCTCCTCAGAGGTCCCTTTTCAACAATTTTTTTTCCAGAAGCCAATTAGTTCGGACTTTGCTGTATAATCTGGTGCTTGTCTTTGGCTGTGAATGACCAGCGTAGTGAGATGGCCTCTTATCCTCTACAAGACTATAAGAATTTCCTGGACCTCCGGCTTGCTCGTTTTCAGGATGTCGAGTTAGCGTGTCAGCGTAGGTCCTTCACAATCACCGTGAGTGTGTCCATACGTCGTTTTTGTCCTTCAGGATCCTTCTTGTCTGGCTTCTGCTGAATGCCGGTCCTCCTCCTGAAACAATCGATGAGGTCCCTGTCTTGAAGGCACGCTCGTGTGCGACCCCGCTGGTCCTCCCCTCTGCTTGTCTGGTGGCCTCTCTGCGTAGTTCTGTGGGCCTGTCGTCTGTGGGCGTACGTGGAGCCAGTTCCAGGTGTTAAATCATGGTGTTTGCTGTCTCTAGGAACCCCAGCTCTGCCCTGGGGCTGGTATCCCAGGATTTTAGTACCCTGCTGCTTCCAGGGGCACAGACCGCCGAAAGGTACCCCTCCCCACCACCCAGACTGGTCATCCTCCGTCTGTTCTGTTTTTTTTCTTCTGTTCGTTCGTTAGTCCTACAGTCCATTGCTTTGCCGCCGTGCCGCGTAAACATGAGTTTTTTTTTTTTTTTTTATTCCTCCTCCCCCAGCCATGGCATCCGTTTTTTGACTGTGCCGTGTTGTGATTGTATACAGTCTGTTTGGGTTTTCATTGTCATATGGTCTTCATCCTACAGAGGTATGGTTACCTTGCAGAATTGGCCTGATTGTTGACTCCCCCTCCCCCCAAACAGGAGTACTGTGTGGATTTATGAGTCTTTGGGGGGGGGGGGGGGGTAAATGTCTCTCTTACTATCTGTCTTACTCTTTGCTCTTGCTCATACTCAGACACGCTGTGTACAATACAGGCCCTCTCCTGCCCCCTAGTTTAATCCCTTTCCAAGAACTGGACGTTCTATCCTTATAAAACAAAGTATCAGAATTCAGACCTCCCATTGCATTTTACATTTACTGCATTTAGCGGACGCTCTTATCCAGAGCGACTTAAATTTTTCTAAATTCAGGGACAGTCCCCCTAGAGTAAGTCGGGGTTAAGGGTCTTGCTCAGGGACCCAGTGATGGTAGTGCCAGAGGTGGAACTCGAACCCACAACCTCTTGGTGCAGAGGCAAGCGTCCTAACCACTACACCACCAACACCCTAGCGTTTTCTTAGGTCAGTGTGGCATACATTGTAATGGGCAAAGGTTTGTGTCCCGTTGTTCACAGTATATGTTTGTTTCAGAAAATAATTTGTACTTTATCTGGCCTTCCACATGAAATGTAACAATATGCACTATTCTGTGCATCAACAATCCCCTCAGTACTGATTTGATGCTACAGCCTGTATAAGATAGCAGAGCTCTAGGGCATTGAAGTATATCAGTCAGTGATATGTGGGAAGTGGGTCAGTATGTGCTACGCTGGATGACGTGCTCACTGAGCACACAGACAAGTCTGCCACTGTTTCCTGGACCTGCTGCCCTTTTCCATTTAGGGTTCTTTTGTGGCTCCTGTCTGGACCCCACGCGGACAGAGCATCCCGGGGCCTGTCACGGCG
>JAODKC010000016.1:3584659-3596276 GCA_026777985.1 Mormyrops attenuatus
CTTCATTAAGGCCCCCGATTGGTCTTCATTTAGGCCCCATGCTGTCTTCATTTAGGCCCCATGCTGTCTTCATTTAGACCCCATGCTGTCTTCATTAAGGTCCCAAGCTGTCTTCATTCAGGCCCTCGAGTTGTCTTCATTCAGGCCCCCAATCTGTCTTCATTTATGCCCCCATGCTGTCTTCATTAAGGTCCTTGAGCTGTTTTCATTCAGGTGCCTGAGCTGTCTTCATTATGGTCCCCATGCTGTCTTCGTTTAGGCCCCCATGCTGTATTCATTATGGTCCCTATGCTGTCTTCATTCAGGCCCTCAAGCTGTCTTCATTAAGGCCCCCGATCTGTCTTCATTCTGGCCCTTGAGCTGTCTTCATTAAGGCCCCCGATTGGTCTTCATTTAGGCCCCATGCTGTCTTCATTTAGGCCCCATGCTGTCTTCATTTAGGCCCCATGTTGTCTTCATTAAGGTCCCAAGCTGTCTTCATTCAGGCCCTCGAGTTGTCTTCATTCAGGCCCTTGAGCTGTCTTCATTATGGTCCTCGAGCTGACTCCATTCAGGCCCTCGAGCTGTCTTCATTAAGGTCCCCGATCTGTCTTCATTAAGGCCCCAATCTGTCTTCATTTAGGCCCCCATGCTGTATTCATTATGGTCCCCATGCTGTCTTCATTCAGGCCCTCTAGCTGTCTTCATTAAGGCCCCCGATCTGTCTTCATTAAGGTCCCCGAGCTGTCTTCATTCAGGCCCCTGATCTGTCTTCATTCAGGTCCCTGATCTGTCTTTATTCAGGTCCCCATGCTGTCTTCATTCAGGCCCCTGATCTGTCTTCATTCAGGTCCCCGAGCTGTCTTCATTTATTGCCCTGTTCATTCGATTAAAAAGCTCATCTTCACAGTGTTCACGCATGCCAGTGTTCACCCAGGCTAAATGGTTCTGGAAAATCCAGATAGATGGGGAATTAAAGTTAGCCTAAATCCAGTTTAGTCATTTAGGGTTGAGAAATGAATGAAAAGAAGCCGCTTCAGCCTATGAGGGTGGTGGAGAAACACCAGGCCTGAATCATATCCGCCGGGGATCTTGTGAGATATTGCGTCTATTGAAATGTGGAGCCTCCAAAGTTACAGAAATTGGGTTTGTATAAAATAACTAACGTTCTGTCATAGTTTTGCTGCATGCTGGCTACATGAACATGGTGAATGCTGCTCACTCAGGCCAAGCATGGAGGTCCCAACCTCCTAGTGTATCATTCTTTGCTCCTGACTCAGTGACAGCCCCATCTCAGCTGGACGTTACTCTCCATAATTCTGTTCTCTCTCTGTCCTGGACCCTAGGACAGATGTTATCAGTGAATGTGACCCCCTTGTATCTTTGTGCTGTGATCATCTGCGTCACTCACATCCAGCCAGGGTCGCTGTCTTTGATTGGCTGGTGAGTTCATGGAGATGATGGGGATATGTTATTGAACAATGCCTTGGGAATGAGGTTGATTCAAGGTGTGGCATCATTGTCCCAAGCATGTGTGACAGAGCTGGAGATAGTCGGTCGTCAGCGTGGAAGAGCTGCAGTTAGTTGCTCCCCAGTGTGGCTCCCCAGACAATACATTTACATTTGTCAATGTGGCAATTTGTAGGTCCACCAATTTGTCAGGTTCAGCAACAGCTTCCAACACTAAATGCTCTGCTGCCCCCTACCTGTCCTCCCCCAGAACTGCTCATTTTAACATATTATTATTTATCTATTTACTGTTAGGTATTTTCTGTATTTATGCCACACTTTTATGCTACTCTATTATTTACATACGCTATGTATATAAACTCCTGTGTCCAGCCCCCATTACACACCATCCTGTGTTTTGTACTTTAAGTCCAGTGAAAACCCTCCTTCCTGCCTGTATGTTGCACTGTAGTCCTGGGGGAGCATTATTTTGTATACCTGAATATGGATGGTATGACAATAAAGGCCATTTGACTTGACTTGACTTGACTTGACTTGATTGTTGCCAGTCTGTGTAAATAACTATGCAGGACGTCATCGGAAATCAGTGCCTGTTCTTCGTCATGTTTTTAAGAATTAAAGGCTGTTCCATCGCTGTTTTAATTAAAAGTCATGTTTGAATCAAAAATGTGACATGACACAGTTTTTGTGTTTTTCTGAACATGGGCATTAGGAAGTTTGAATGTGTTTTTTTTTCTTTTTCGCAGATTGGCCAATCTCAGATTTATATCATGAATCCTGACACCAAGAAAGTGGCCATTGAAAGGAACTTCAGTGAAATGTCCTTCTGCTCTCAGGTCTGTCCATTTGTAGTTCAGTGAAATGTCCTTCTGCTCTCAGCTCTGTCCATTTGCAGTTCAGTGAAATGTCCTTCTGCTCTCAGCTCTGTCCATTTGCAGTTCAGTGAAATGTCCTCTTCTCATGCCTGTCCACTAAAATTCAGTTAAATATCCTTCTGCTCTAAAACTGGTCCATTTCAGTCCAGTGAAATGTCTTGCTCACAGACTGGTAAATTTCAGTTCAATTCCACAGCAAAACATCATTTAATTTGCAACATAAAGATATATATAGTACTGCTGTATATACTACTCGAGTATTACATCTATGAAAGTAGAGTTTTCTCACTTTCAAATGGCTTGTAAATGTTGGTGAAGGAGTGAGATGCTGGTTAAAGAACAGGGCAAATGAAAGGGTATCAACTGTTGTACCTTAGGACAGTGTCCAGGGATGTAGGAGCCTAACCTAAACCATATTTAAACATTACACATGACATATAAACATGACAACCAGGAGTTCCTGTATTGACAAAAAAAACACAACTTGTTTTCCTTTAGCGCGAACTGTTTTGCTGATATGAAAAACTGAACTTCCCTTTTGAACTCAGCAGACAATGCAGGTGCCTCATTTGTCCTTGTAATATAAATAGGAAAACACAGCTTCAAAAAAAAAATCACACGATAAGCACATAATACAGGATGTATTCTTAAAAAGGGGTATTAAAGACAAGCTGTTACTCTTTATTAAGGAAATGAAAACAGTGGACAGATATAAAGCTCTGATAACAGAATTTTGTGAAGAATGTAGCAGGTTTATAGCAGTTCAGAGCAGTTTGGGAGACGCCATGGAACAGCAGGCAGGCGCCACATAGATAGCAGCCATGGAAGGGACATCTTCCCAAGGTCTGATTTAATACAGACTGTAATGTATTTCATAATATACAGAACGAGACAAATGGTTTTTAATAAAAGCTGTGATTTTCATTACATGATTCTATCCAGAACCATGTACTTATTGATTCTATTAGGATGGAATTAGACATAAATATATTTCAGTTATAACTGGAAGATCAGACGGCAGCACGCAGATAATGGGAAATGACGCACATTTTATAGTAGCATTTGGTTTTATATAAAACTGTATAGTTTTTAAAGCGAGGACGACATACAGTCAACGGTTTAAGCATTCAGTTTGAAAATTGCACGTTCCCTGGCATGACATGATGTGAAGTAACAGACCCGGGTGATTATGGCGAGGAAGACCTGGACTATGTGACCTGATGCTTAAGTCCTTCCTCTGAGTAACAGGGAAGCTGGCACAGGTACTGGAAGACCCCGGTGGTGACTGACCTGGATCTGTCCTCACTCCCCCGCCCCCCCCCCCAGGGAATCAGACACCCGGATCACTTCGGGTTTGTCTGCAGGGAGCCCCAGGAGAGCGCCACCTGGCAGCGGGTCTGCTACATCTTTCGGTGTCGTGCAGGCCCCCTGGTGAGGATGAAGGCTGGCCTTAGGCGCCCGTCTGTCTAGCCCCACCACACCAGATTAATGTGTTATAATTAATGCATATATTTTTTCTTACTTGTTTACTAAATTGTCTTACTCTAATTTCTCATCTTCATGCCTTGTGCAGGTGGATGAGATCATGTTCACTTTGAAACAGGCATTCTCTGTAGCCACCCCACCTCCAAGTCTGAGGACCCAAAGCCATTCATGCTGCCCTATGCAGCAGATGCATCAGCTCTGTGAGAGGATACAAGGTCAGATTACTTCCTGCAGTACTTTCCATGTTTTTTTGAAAAGCACCTTTCAGTCATAATACAAAATAGGTATCTCGATAATTATTTTACTCTGTAAGATATCACACATAACTCCAATCATATACACATTATTTAGTATATTTGGCCCTTCGCTAATTAATAGAGAGCCAGATACCAAACTGCACTAGCAGCCCTTTCTTGTTCTTCGATGATGCATTGCTTGAGGATGGACATACATCTCCAAGCTTACCGGGGCCACACAGTAACCTTGCTTGTGAGAGCTGTTAGAGACCAATATGGAGTCTGAAAGAGCAGCGTGCTGACTCCAGCCACCACACTCCTCTGCGTCCAGGTCTGCAGCCGACGAGCGCCAAGCTAGAGCTCCAGAAGCACATAGCTACCCTGGACAGCAATCATCAGGCTTCCGTTCTCGAGAGTGCCCTGGTAGGTCCATCATCACTGTCATGTGACCTTTTGGTTATAACATCAAGAAATCACCAGTTTTCCTTTTTTCCGTTTTCTTCCTCGATTTACTTTAATCAGTATTATTTTGATGTATTTATATCAAATTGTCCTTATCAGATGACTGTTTTAATGGGAACAGTAGTCCTTAAACCACAAAGGGTTAGAACGTAGTGTTTTTATGAGCAACAGTGACCTCTAGTGGAGGTTAATGTTAACCTCTAAGAAGTTGCATTTTCTCTCGCTACTCAAAGGCTAAGCTCAGTTGTGCATATTTAGATTCAGGTGTGAGTGCTGCGCATTAACGTTAATTTCTCTGTTTCTGTCTATGTATATGTGTCCTTGTATGTCTGCAGAGGTCAAAACCCAAAACAGCGCAGGAGGAGACTGAGGTTCTGCTATCCAGCCTGCGCCGTTTTTATGAAGAGCGACAGAAAGCCCACCAGAACAACCCCAACGGCGTCCTCACACAGGTGGGGGCTGCACTCTGTCCCAGCAGGGCGCCGAAATGTTGCTGCGGCTGTAAGGCTGCGTTATGTAGATGCACTGGGCTTTCTGAATTAATACATTAATAGCGGCACGGATTTTCAGGTATGTTCACTGCATAATAAAGGCAAAATTTTCTCTGAGCAAAAAGTAGTGTATTCTCATTAGTGCATATTTAGATTTTCTTCTTTCTGTCAGTGGATGCACTCTGCAGTTTGGCTCTGGGCTTCTGTTTGATGTTGTCATGGTTCCTTGTTAAAGTATGTGCTCAGATCTCAGACAGCTGGCGCACAAAGACACCCAAGTCAGTAAGTCACAACTCGCATGCAGTTTGCAGAGACCATGGGGGGCACTGTGAAGGCTCGTGAGCGGAGCGGCCAGGCGCACGGCGAGCGGCAGAAAAGGCCCCTGAGTGAACCTCTGGAGATCCTGTGGAAGGTGGGTCAACCTCTTAGGGATGTAGCCTTTAAACAGAAACTTATACAGCAAGTCTGTCCAACAGGCTACACCCACTAACTCAGCCCCGCCCCATCCTGCTGCAGCTAATTATGCACTTGCAGTTTAGTTGATTAATTTAACTAGCCTGAGGAGGAGAACAATATATGGAGAAGTTCCATGTATTCAGGGAGAGTTTTGGGAACAACTGGTTTTGGCTGGTTTAGTTTTAGCTGAGTAAGTTGATTTTGTAGCATGCTAGCATTAGGAGCAGCACCTCCTCCCCTGCCTGAATCCGTGTGCTCCGCAGCACAGCACCTCCTCCCCTGCGTGTATCCGTGTGCTCCGCAGTGCAACACCTCCTCCCCTGCGTGTATCCATGTGCTCTGCAGCGCAGCACCTCCTCACCGGTGTGTCTCCATGTGCTCCGCAGGGCAGCAGCACTTCCTGGGCCGCCGTCTGCAGCAGCGGAGAGGGCGAATCAGTCAGCTGCCCCCCCAGCCCCCCCACCTATGCCATCTCATCCGGTTCTGGCGGTTTCTCCAGCCCCACCCAGGTTCAGTTTAGGTTACTGGCACCAGCAGAGCCACCAGTCCACACACTGAGACTAGCAACGTCCTCATATAGCCGACAACATGTCGTCTGGCAGAAGTAACCCCACTGACATGTCTATGATTAATTTTAATGCAAGCCCTTGATTAAGCTAAATACATCTCCGTAAATATTAAGGAACCACCGCAGTATTCTTCTCTGTTTCTCATTAATGGAGGGCTCCTTCCTTGGTTTATGGGACTTCAGTCCTGCTTCTAGGAGACTGTTACAGACTTGCCCTAGCAGTTCACTTCACACCACTTAATGTTTTGCATTCTTTTTTAAGGTTACTTGCTGTCATTCTCCGATTTATGAGGCACTGTCAGATAAGATGATGCTCTTCTCTGGCATTGGAAAGTTCCCTCTGCCCTCTACCTGGCTGGTTATTGCCAGCGTCTCCTGCTTCTTCTGCACTTCGGTCTTAAAAATGTTGCGCCTGGAAGCAATTGGCCACCAAATGTAGCCTTCTGCCAGCAGATCCAGAATTTAACTAGCTTTTAACAATGCAGATTCTTAAAAAATATGGAGTGCTCTCTTAATTTTTCCAGCACTGAATGTCTATCACAAGACTCTGTTAGCATACATTGCTATATACTACATTCAGGGGAAGGTGTGTTCTTTCGGGGTCTCTACTCAAAGTCACTTCGGTGTAGTGACTGCTTATGGCCAATAGGGGGCCCCAAAACCTTGGTTGGAGTGCTGGTAGCCGCTGGCTACATAGGGATTATGGTACATGAGGGTGTAATGTTAACAGGCTGGATCTGATTGCCTAAAATCATAAGGTATTCTTATGTTCATCTTTTGTCTGTCCTAGGAGAATGCACTGGAAGGGTCCCTGAGCCTCCAGGCCCCCTGCCCCTACTCATCCAAGGGTGACCCCACTCACAAATGCTCCCCATCCAGAGGCAACCAGCAGCTGGGGTTTCGGCACCGGGCCAGCACCTACAGTCACCCAGCTCAGCGCCACAATCCCAGATCCAATGCCTGGCAGGAGTCTGTCACGTCGGTCAAACCCAGACTGAGGCACAACTCCGTGAGCACCAACAGTCCCTGTCATGGCTGGTAGGATCCCATAGCTCAGGCACTGACCCATTTCTGAAATGCTGTGTCTTTGCTGTGCATGGTTTTGAGACTGAGATGTTTCTGTGCTGCTGGTAGAAATATAAATACAAGGAGGTACATATTTAACTGATCAGAGCAGTTATAATAGTGCAAGGTAAACCCAAAATATCTAAGAGCTTCAATGGAGCATATGGAAATAAAATCTTATTATCAACAATTACAAAATAATATCAGTAGATGAATTTGCTACCAAGTGAACTTTTGCATAGGAAATTCACTCTTGACTAACAGCAAAATGTAAAGATATCTAGCGACCTCTGGTGGCAGGAAGGTATATAGTTCAGGAAATCACGCGTATAAATATTTGCGTGATTTTCAGTTAGAGATAAAATCACTGCGTGAACTACAACGCCATATGGTCACAGTGAGAAACATTACTTGCACACAAAAACAGTTATCCATGTGAAGTGATATCTGGTTCGCTAACGAATCCTTCTTTTGAACCGGTTTTTTTCAGTGAATTGGTCAAACCGGTTTTCAAATTTAAAAGAATCTAACTTTTTGTACATCCACGCAATAAAAATGTTAATATATTTGACAAATTGTTATACAAAAACACACAATCTTTTTTTATTCACATAATTTGCTTTTCATAGACTGTCTGTAGCCACGTCGCCTTCATGCTCCTCTGCACACTGCAATCCGTCGTATTTCTGCTGTGTGCGTGCCCGGCTGCATGGCGGCTATGGCTCACTACGATACATAACGATGGCCAAGACAACGCTCGCTGTATGTTCTGACCCTACTAGACAGTGCTCTCTGATCAAAAAGGGCTCAAAGCATGCCCCAAAGTAAACCAACAGCACCATCTAGCGGGGTCTCAAAATACAGCAAATGGTTCATTGAAGCGTTGTTTTGGCAATTATTCCTCCCTACTCTCAGCAATAGACAAGTTAACGAGTTCGGCACGTTTGGCTGAAGTGGTTACTAGGGAATTCTCGTGAGACTCATAAGACCCACAGGATTTGTTTATGATATGATGTATTAACATGTTATCATGATTTGTTATTTATATTATTGGCCAGTGGTATAACCGTTTTTACTACTTTTTGTTAGACGGAAGTTACTAAGTGCGCTTTGCCGCCCCTCCAGGTACTTTGTTACGTGGGGTGGGTCTTGTTCACTGTCGATGGATTATGCAAACAGCCTGCTTCTGAAATACAATAAAACCATAATCTTGAAATGAGTTACAAACTCAGAAAACAACCGTACACAAAATAAATTAAAAAGTAATAATGATGTATGCCTGGGCAAATGAAGAAACCCAACCGCCCTAAGTTGTGGAGTCGCATTCTCCTAACCCTACTTTTCCCACTGGAAATGTGTATTTTAGTACACGATCTTAGGGAATGCAAGGTTTTTACAGGCTGCGTTAGTCGCGTTGTAATATGGCTGATTCCTTTAACTGTACTTTTAAATTTACCCTCCTCTCCCTCGGTCAGTGCGAATTATATTGTTTAATGTGGAATATTTCAATATATTTGAAGTATAAAGTAGACCCTATAGGGTTTGACATGCACCTTCGCTGAGTAGCTCTTTATGTTAGCGGAGAGGTGACCCTCCTGTCCGTATCCCCAGCGATGTGCCAGATCCCTCTGGCCTGGACACCGTCGGGGACTTTGACGAGAGCTGTCACCATCACGTCGTGCCCTGGAGGCAGAAGATCTTCCTAAGGGTGGCTGCATCCCAGAGGCCCTGTAGCGCCCCTCCTAGATATACTGGTAAGTCCAGACGGGTATCAGAAGTTCGTAGTGCCGGGTGTGGATGGGCAGGGCTGGAATGCACCGTCTGCGGGCGCGGCTGCCGAGGATGCGGTGCCTTCGGGTTCCATGCGTGTAGGGAGTGGTGACTTCCCAGGCGGATCGGGTGGTAAGGTGTGCCCGAAAAAGATGACTTTCACAGATGGAAGTCGCCGTGAAGGCATGTGGGTTTTCCGCGGGAGGAAGAACGGGACTCGCCGCGGGGGTTGGACCTGCACAATGCGCCGCGTTCTCCATGCCGGTGCACCTCGGCATCTTCGACATAGCAGCCGCGACCAAGCCGTGCCACAGAGCATTCCTGAGAGATGAACGCGGGGTCATCTTAACACAGGCAGGCAATAAATGCTACAGTGACCGCGATTCGAAAGCACTGGTTATGTGCGCTAACCTGCACATGCAAATAAGGCATTTCAGGAAGCCTACCTTTTATAATGCGGTGCAATAATAATAATAATAATAATAAAAAATATTAATAATAATGGTTATCAATATCGAAAAAAGATGTAAGATGTAAGTTTATCATGCAACAAATACAGGTCTGTAAGAAAGCTTTCTGTTTGACACAGTAACACAAATAATATAATGCGGAAGTAAATGAGAATTACTTAAAATTCCTGCAGGGTTTTTTTTATTTTTAAAAAACAAACAAGCTGTCATGGTCATATTGACATTAAATGGACGGCTTTTAACGATGTGATACTGAGGGCACTTTTACTGTAACAACATATCGCACGGTATCTGCTTGCTGAGCTGCATTTACAGAAAACTGCCATTCGCCTCCCTGCTCAGACACGTTACAGGTTTAGCCCCTGGTGGCGGCTCTTTCCTGCCCCTGGAACTGAGTTTTGTTACAACTTTTGTGTAATTTTGATCATGTTATGATTTAGGTGATTTGTGTCTCAGCCAGACCCTACGTTCGATTCATCCCCTATTTACAGTGTGTTTAACATTTCTGAGTGCGCCTTTCTACTCCTAAGATTGGAGGATTTGGGATTTAATCTGTTGTTTGACAGTCCCTGTGGCTACTGTGCCCCACCCGCTGGATGTGAAAGGGCTCACCTGCAGCTTCTGTTGATTCTCACCTGAAGGCCAAATTGACTCCACCCTGACAGGCGACTGTAGCTCTGTATTCCTCTAAGACGTATAAAGTGACATGCGATTATGTGGATTATCGCAGAGAATCGCAGGGGCTATTTAGCATTAGCTGCATAGATATGCCGCAGCATTAAAATTAATCTTTAATTACACTGGTGCCAGAGGTATAAAAGATAAGTTGTCGACTCTGAGCGCACAGCGAAGTCGACACACCCTGTCCTGCCTCAGAGATCTTGTTGCCTGGGGTCCGACGGACCTGTCTCCCCATACAGGACCTGGATTGCTAAATGCGGGCAGCTGCGTGATGGGCAGAGGGTGGGTGTGCCGGTCGAGCTCAAACGAAGCCAAACCCCAGAACAAAAACGCAGCATCTAAAACCTGCAGAAGAAAGGCTTTGTGTGGGTGCGGTGGTATCTCACTTCTTTGCCTGCTTCACAAGAACTTCTATATATAGGGGCATAAGTCATGTTAATAATAAGGATCTGTGTATTTCAACCCAGTCTCTTTCCAGTTTTCACACTGGTTGAGGGGTTATTCTAACGTGTCAGGTCACCAAACAAAGTGCGATTGTCGTCAAGTTGAACAAACTCATGCGTATATAGGAATGTTTATTGCAAATACAGGGGTGATTTGAGGAGAGGTTTTAAATTGACACACTTTGATGGTATGAAAACATCAACATAATTTAAAGATAATTTTCTTTGGCAGCCTAAGACTTTTGCACAGGACTGAACTTGTGGTGGCAGTTTACGTTTTGTTCACTGAGTGTTGTTGTATGGGGAGCTGTTTACCAGTATTTTGACTCAAGTCATTAATAACTGTTAATCATAATATTTGTAAGGAATGCAGTGATTAGTCCAGAATTTAATCACATAACATTCACACAAACACAAATACACATACACAGACACACATACACAGACACACACACACATACACAGACACACATACACAGACACACATACACAGACACACACACACAGATTTTCCATAACTCAAGCAAAACACACATGCTTGCCTGTGAGCATACAGACTGTTTTTTGCCTAATAAAACTACTTTTGGATCCTTGGGTTTGCTGAAGCCCACACCTGTTTTTTCACGGTTCAGAATTCTTCTTCGTGTTTCAGATGTGTACGTGTCTGCCTGGTGAATCACGGCAAGCCGTGGCCTGCTGCTCACGGCACATCGTGGTACTAAAGAAGCGCAGAGCTCTTCACCTCCAGCAAGCTCTGCCACGGACCACGGACCAGAAACTAACGCTTGCTAGAGATGACTGTGTCGCTAGATCATCCCAGCACTGAAATAGCATCATGCCATACCAGGGGTGGGCAATCTTATCCGCAAAGGACCAGTGTGTATGCAGGTTTTTGGGAAAACCTTTAGGTCAGCTGTTCAGACCCAGGTGTGAGGACTCTTCAGCCAATCAGTTCCCTAATTAGTAATCTAAACATACACAGCGGCCCTTTGTGGATAAGATTGCCCACTCCTGTATGTCCCCTTACATACACAGCGGCCCTTTGTGGATAAGATTGCCCACCCCTGTATGTCCCCTTACATATACACCGGCCCTTTGTGGATAAGATTGCCCACCCCTGTATGTCCCCTTACATACACAGCGGCCCTTTGTGGATAAGATTGCCC
>JAODKC010000016.1:3596376-3613831 GCA_026777985.1 Mormyrops attenuatus
CTTTGTGGATAAGATTGCCCACCCCTGTATGTCCCCTTACATACACAGCGGCCCTTTGTGGATAAGATTGCCCACCCTTGTATGTCCCCTTACATACACAGTGGCCCTTTGTGGATAAGATTGCCTACCCTTGTATGTCCCCTTACATACACAGTGGCCCTTTGTGGATAAGATTGCCCACCCTTGTATGTCACCTTACATACACAGTGGCCCTTTGTGGATAAGATTGCCCACCCCTGTGCTATACGCTGTCCTCACAGAAGTTATGGTGCATTCCATTTGTCCTCGGAACTCGGATTTCGAGTTTTGAAGCCGGAAGTGACGATATGCGCGCTCCCGTTTCTCAGAGATCCACAGCACAGAGGATCCCAAGTTCAAAATCCAAGATGGCTGTGCCCTTTATCAACAGAAGTGAAATTTGTAGTTTATACTGTTTAAACACTACTTCTCATTTGTGGCTCATTAAATCGGTCACACGCACTATACCATCCAACTTATCCATGGATGTGTTGCTACAGAGTTTTATACATAAAGCACCGCATGTAATGTGTTATCAACTGATATTGTTTACAATGGCTAACAATTAACCGGGCTAGAATTGGATTTCATGATAGTTGGATTATTTGTCGGATGTAAGGTAATGCGGGCTAATTGTAAGTGAATGAAGATAAAGGCCATTTAATCTGAGGTACCTTAAATCTGTCAAGTTGTCCAGCTAAGCACAAAATCTTTTTCATATGGATCCATGGTATTGCTACTTCTGTGGCGAATGGAACGCATCCGACTCGGTTTTTCCCGAGTTTTTAGCGGATGTGACGTAATGTCGGCAACCGAAGCTCGGATCCAAAGGCAAATGGAACGCACCATTAGCATTAGCTTGTGGTAATGACCTTCTGTTTCAGGCTTCTCTGGTCCTGATCTTCCTGGCCATCTGAGTGGAGATGGTTTCTAATCTGTGCACTATGTACTGTGGCACCAGGGCAAGGCTCAGGTTCCAAGAATACTCCTGGAACCAGGAGCAAAGGGTGGAGGTGTGGGTGGTGTGGCTTAGTAGGTTGGTGTTTTGTGCCTGTGATCGGAAGGTTGCCGGTTTGAATCCCTGTGTTGGCAGACTGATGTCACCTTCGGGCCCTTGAGCAGGACCCTTAACCCCCAATTGCTCCAGGGACAGACTCACCCTGCTGTGTTTGCTCAAATAATAAAAATGTAAATGAATGACTCAGGGATTAGTAGCAGTTTTTTCCATCCTGAACTGTGCATATGTAGTGTTTGCTTGTCCTTCCTGTGATGTTGAGGTTTCTGCCGGGAACGCTCATTCCTACCTGCACTCAAAAAGCACGAGAACAGACAGTGGGCATTTTCTACATATATTATAGTCTTTAGTGTGTGTGGACGGTGTTGTGTATCAATCAGACACGAAGGGAAGAAAATACTTTGTCTGACGGACTGCTTTATTTCTTCGCCAGCTTACAACCACACTTCACTTCCTTCTACTCCCTAATCTGTAATTGTTCTCTTAACCTTTTTATTATGCCATCTACAGGGCAAGCGGTAGAACTGCACCTTAATTCAAAGCACAACAGACGGGTATCTCGTCCAGGATGCATTGTGGGAGAGTCTCCATGCTCCCCACACTTTTGTACTGGATAACTGGTTGAACGAAGGGTAGATGTACATTCCTCTGGGTTTTAGTGTGAGTCTTTACATCCTGCCAGTACACACCCTTTTCCATTTGCAGTCTTTGTCTCTCGATCATGGGTTGGTATTCGTTAGATACCATCTGCTATATACTGTAGACCTTCAGCTTAACGTTTCTGTCTCACCAAACACACCCATGCCACCTTAATGACCGAACCTCACAGGCATCCTATGGTGTTGGGGTTTGTTTATCACATGATCAGATACGTGCAGGTCAAAACAGAGTCAAAATCTGCCGTAACCTGCATGAACCACAATATTTATGATACAGCTGTGATTTTTTCCTCATAATATACATCGCACTGACCTGCTTTTTTTAATAACATGACTGTGATGATGGTTTCTATGATTGTTAAAGGAAAAGAATCTGTTAAGAATGTCATTCTATTTGTAATTCTTCATAGCGCAATGAATGCTGTGGATTTCTCAGCAGATGTGTATGAATTTGAAAAGTGATCCATTCTCACAGGTGGCTCAATGGGTGGCACTGCTGCCTCTAATCTCTGCGGTTGGAGGTTCGAATGCCCCATTTGCTCTGTGTGTGTAGTTTGCATGTTCTCCCTATGTTATGCAGACTTTCCTTTACCGCATGTAGTTAGAGTAGCATCTGTTTGCTGCCCGATTGACTGGCATTTTGTCCAGGGATCTTGCTACCTTATATAATGTCCAGGGTCTCTCTCATGACCCTGTGCAGGATAAGTTGTTGCAAAATGGATAAAAGTTACTCCACCAGAATGATGACATTTTATTTCAGCGTGTTCCGTGGATAATTTCAGAGATTTAATCTAAGACTTTTTATTTTCCACCTGTTATGGGTTACCTGCTTACCAGTGTCACTGTGTCCAAGAAAGGAACCTTCCAGAAACTGGGTATTTGCCCTCTTCACGTTAACTCAATGGGGACCGCGGTGCTTTCTTCTCCTCCCCCTACAGCCGGCGGACCCTCTGTGGAGGGAGGGGGCAGCTCGGAGGGTGGAGAGTCCTTGAGGGAGGCTGGCGAGGGTCCGGCGAGGCGGAGGGGGTTGCTCGTGAGGGAGCGTTGGAGGAAGGCCATCTTGCAGCAGATCCTGCTGCTGAGGATGGAGCAGGAGAACCAGAAGCTGCAGGGTGAGTCTGGAATGGGTGATGGGGACAGGGGCAGGAGGGGGTGTAGAGATGGAGAATGGTTCATGTACACAATGAGGCTTCCGCAGGATTCTGCGATAGGGAGGGAGTGTCAACGTGATGGTGCCCAAGCCTTGGTTCCAGAACAATGGCCGTAGATGCGGCTACCTAAGAACCTTCCCTTGAACTGCCCCAGGCGTAGCACCCAGAAGTGAATGCCGGTAGTGATGATCGAAATGGCAGTAATCTCACCCACCATGACCTCATTTCGACCATTTCTGCCAGTATAAACAGGTGCAACACATAAGAGTGTTTTGAAGGCACTTCTGTGATCACAGTTTCCCTCCGCTATCGGTAAAGTCAATCTTAAACGTAAAAGTGTCTGAGGTTGATGACACTGGAGGATGGCGTCACCTCCGACTTGCTGTTAACCCCCGCCCCCCCCCAGCTGGGGTTTGCCCGCCCAAATTTTTTTCCCGGGGCTTTCATAGAGAGCTTCAGTGTTGGACAGGTCTGATTGGTACTGTCCCTATAGAGGAGATCTTACCTCGAGCATGCAGACACAGGGGAGACAAGGAAGAAGGTCTTACCTTATCGGTGACGTGTGGGCCATAATTATCTCATCCATTTTGTAACATTTTGTTTGCGTGATTCTTAGTGATATCAGTTCTTCCTGGTGCCTAATCACAGGGCGGCTCCCGTTTGGTGATGGTCTCCTTTTGTGAGTGGCTGTTTTTCATTCTAGAAGTTTTTCCTGTCAAAACAATCCATTAGAAATCAGCAGAGCAGAGGGACTGGACGTCAATGCACCTCCTGGCTTCCTAGATTCTCATGCAACCCAAGTGAGAAATGCAATTTCCTGTAGCGGCATTTTAGTGGAGAGCTGTTGTGTTACACCTCCTGGTTTGGGGGTTTGGTGTATGCCGGTGAAGTTGCCGTGTTTTTCCTAGAGTAGCCAGGAACTGTTCCAGGTGCAGATGTTTTCCATAATTCCTCTCCATTTTAGCAGGGCAGTTATGTCGGCCCTTTGGAGAACCAGAAAGACTTGGTTCCTCAGATGCGGTCATCATCAAGCAGATAGAGAACAATACACGTAGATGTCCCTATCTAAGAATCTCAAACTGCTCTACATCGACCCAGAGGTGCCTTTAGGAAGCGATGATAGAAATGACAATAATCTCACCTTCGAACACCATCTTTCTATTTCTACCAGTATAACCAGGTGCACCACATATAATATATATGTCCTTGAAGGCACCTTACAGTCACCGAGGAGGATCAGTAGGGTAAAGATATTAGGGTAAGATAATATTTGCCATACCTCCAAAAAAGATCAGAGGGAAGGGAGGCCTGGGACCTCCATGGTGGAAAATTTGGAAGAAGATTTGAGGTGTTTCATCAGCCGTGCGCATTGGCGTGTGTATTTGTTCAGACAATCCCGGTACAAGAACAGTGCACAAATCAGTAATAAATAAACAAGAGGTGCAATGATTCACACAAAGTGCAGGTGTAAGTGATAACGGTTGATGATTTGGGTGGCAGTAAAAAGCTGTTCCACTGCCATTCATCATCTGCTCTCAATGTTCTGGTGTTAAAAAACCTCCTACTAGACTCCAGGGGTGAGAACAGCTCTGTGTATTTATCACTCGATGGTTCGCGTTGATGTTGTAATAATGATACAAGGCTTCTGTGTATTGGTAACCCAAAGCATGTTAATTCCTTTCTTCATTATTGGTGTGAAATGAGTTCTATACACCCCGGTATGCTTTAAATATTCGGATTTCACCGGAACTTTCCGGAAGCCTGACCTTTGCTGGCCATTAAGCCAGCCCTCGTGGGCACCTGACCAACACCTTGTTCCCAAGCCTCCGAGAGCGACCTCCAGAACAAGCGCCTGAAGCTGGGTTACGAGGAGCTCACGCCGTGCTTGAAGGACGTCACCGTGGTGTGGGAGCAGATGCTGGGGACCCCAGGGAGAACCAAAGTCCAGTTTGACGTGGAAAAGATCCACAGTGCCGTGTGGCAGGGTAAGGATGAGCAGAGATAGACCAACTTTTTACGGGGTGGTTTTTACTTAATGGTGTCAGCAAAATATTTAACATGAACAAAACTCTTGAATGTGTGTTCCTTAGCTGTGCAGAACCTCATGCTTGGTCCACCAGTCCTAATTGTTTATAGAAACACAAAAGCCTGACTTGTCATATTCTCTGAGACAGAGCCAGAAATTTGATACTCAATTGGTTATAGCTGAAGAGCAGCAATATCTTTATTACGCACTGAAATTGCTTCTTGTGCGGTCAAGTATCAAGCGGTATCATTTTTCAGAAACTGGATGTACGCCTAAACGTCGGCAGGCACGAATGCCATGAGAAAGAACGAGTGACAGTCGTAACTCAAAACGTCATACAAAGAGCTACAGCGAAAGCATGGCTACCAAAAACATAACCTTCCCTGGCGTGTCACCCCTGGGCAGGTGTCCCCAGGAGCCACCGCGGTGAGATTTGGAGCTTCCTCTCAGAGCAGCACCTCCTGAGACAGCGGATCCCCTGCCGCCACGCCGGCCGGGATGCCCCATACAGGGACCTTCTCGGGCAGCCCACTTCCCAACAGCATGCCATCCTCATCGATCTAGGTGAACAGGACACGCTCTGGAACAGGGGCATCCATAAAGGGGGAGAGAGGGGAAGACATTTAGGGGCCCAGACACTAGGAAGCGCCCATGAGTGTGTGAACATGGATTTTTTTAGGGGCCCAACCATGCATTTGTGTAGCCCTGCCAAGATAGATAGACATCGACTTGGCATGACGTGATGGTTCTTAGCTGTGTGCTACGTTCTACAGCTGTGATGTAGTCAAAGAATATGTTATTTAAATTTGTGTTCTGCGAATTCTGTACTTCCGAGGAATAACTTAATTCTACAGTAAAGCTTTAAGCTATAAATTTACAAAGGTGTCTTTCCATTATCTTTAATGCAGCACTGATAAAGGATTGTTTCCCTGTCATTAGAGGATCTCGTCTTGCTTTAACATGACTGCTGGTCCTTCTACAAAAAAAGGCCAGCATAATTACTCTGGGAGTATCTCCAAATTACATTTTTTGTGTTTTTTTTTTTCATTTGTGCTTAAGGTCGAACTTTCCCCACGCACCCTTACTTCTCGGCTAAGCATGGCTTGGGCCAGCGCTCCCTTTACAACCTGCTGAAGGTCTACTCACTGCTGGACTCTGAGGTGGGCTACTGCCAGGGTCTGAGCTTCGTGGCCGGGGTTCTTCTGCTGCACATGGACGAAGAGGAGGCCTTCAACATGCTCACCTTCCTGATGTACGACATGGGGCTGCGCAAACAATACCGGCCGGACATGATTGTCCTCCAGGTGGGACTGCGCTCGTTTAGGTGCTTAAACTTTAGTGGTCAATCTTTCTCTGTCTCTTGGCTATTCTCACGTTCCAGAGTCCAGAGTATGAATCTTTTAGCCTCGAGGGACCAGAGCTGTAAAAATTCTCCTCTGTTGGCCAAATTATGACCCCTATCATCTCCTCGACCCCAGATCCAGATGTACCAGCTGTCCCGGCTGCTCCATGACTACCACCGAGAGCTCTACTGCCACCTGGAGAAGCACAACATCGGGCCCAGCCTGTACGCCACTCCCTGGTTCCTCACCATCTTCGCTTCGCATTTCCCCCTGGGCTTCGTAGCACGCGTCTTCGGTACGCTTTCCTCAAGCACCTTTATTTTCCGAATTTCACTTTCTCTCCATTGCTTTGACGTCTTTTCCGTGGAAGGTGCCAACGGTCGGGTCTGACGAGCTTTCGGCCTGCTCCCGGCGCCTTGATTCTGCCACCTGGCCATTGTTTTGATACAAAAGGTCCCATTGAAACCCTCACATACCTCAGAGTTTGTGGATAAACTCTGAAATGCGATGTTGTGTGTCTCAAATGCGATTGTGCTGCGGTATCTCTGTCTGTTTTCATTTTGGTTTTCCAGAGAATTTGCACAGCCATAAAAAGATACGGATCTAAAGGGAGTTTAAGCGGCACGTCTGTCAACTGTACGCGTATGTTTTTACAAAAAGCGAGATATTTGTTATACAGGTACAACACGCAGTAAAGTATAAATCTGCATACTCCTGAGAGATTTTAGAGAATTATGGTTAAATTTAATTAAATATATAAGTGGGAGTGTAGTTGGCTCAGAACAAAGGCTATATGGCCATTGAAAATCAAAATGAAAGTAATTCTTTTTATCTGTTGTTTCTTTTTTCTCCAGACATGTTGTTCCTCCAGGGCTCTGAAGCTATCTTTAAGGTGGCCCTGAGCCTTCTGGGAAGTCATAAGCCGCTAATCATGCAGCAAAACAGCCTGGAAGCCATAGTGGACTTCATCAAGTCCACTCTGCCCAAGCTGGGCTTGGTGCAGATGGAGAAGACCATCAATCAGGTACTGGCAACATTCTCCTCTAACACAGGAAAATGGGACCTACATGAAGCTTACACGTGTCTAACAGATGACAAGTAGACTGCATTAGAAGTGCAGCTTCTGGTAAAGTGAGTGCATGTTTCAGCTTAAGGTGGATAAGCTACACACTGATGAGTCAGAACGAAACATGAATAAGGTTGACTGACTTGTGAAAACAGTGCCTGTAAAGGTCTAAGTTATTTTAGATGGTAAGTCGACATTTGGTGCCCGTTGTCAATGTCTTGAATGGTGAAGGAATGAGCAGGGATTAAGATGTGAGTGATTTTGATAAGGGCCACTATCTCCAAAACGGCAAAGCTTGTGGGGTGCTCACGGTCAGTTGTGGTGAATACCTACTGAGACAGGTCTGAGGAGGGAAAAACCCACCAACCACCAACAGGGTGTTGTGTGGCTAAGGCTCATCAAAGCGAGGTGTGAATGAAGGCTATCCTGTGTGGCATAAACCAACAGAAGGGCTAATATTGCACAACTCTCAGATAATTTTAACGACGGTTACTGGAGTAATGTGTCACAACACACAGTGCATCAAGCCCAGCTACATATGGTACTACATAGTCGTAGGTCAGACTTGTTGGTCCAACGCAATCCACAGATACTCGATACGTATCCAGCCATCCACATGATGCAATAGATAGCGGGATTCATTGGCCCGGGTGACCTTCTTCCATTACGCCACAGTCCAGTTCCAATGCTTTCATGCTCACTGTAGGTGTTTTCAGCAATAGACAGGGGTGAGCATGGGCACTCTGACAGGCCTGCAGCCCCATATGAAGCAAGGTTCCTTGTCTTGTGTGTTGTGACATATTACTCCCATGACCGTCATCAAACTTATCTGCCATTTGTGCCCTTCTGCTGGGTTATGCCACATGAGATACTCCTCATTCACTGCTCGCAGCCCTGGCCGCCCAGCATCCTGTTGGCGGTTCATGGCTTTTCCCTCCTCAGACTCTCTCACTAGTTACTCGCCACGGCTGACCGTGAGCCCCACAAGCCTTGGCATTTCGGAGATCCTCTGACCCAGTCGTCTGGCCATAATGATTTGGGCCTTGTCAGAGTCTCTCAGATCTTTATCCCTGACCATTTCTTTTGCATGAAACATGTCGACTCTGAGTACCGAATGTTAGATTACCGTATAATATATCCCAGTCTTTAACATACACTCTTTTTATGAGATAGTCAACAACATTTGTGTCACATGGGTGAAGTGAAAATGATTAATTGTCATTGTTAACACACAATGGCACACAGTGCACAACAACGAAATGTGTCCTCTGCATTTAACCCATATGTGACATCGTGACATAGCAGGGGGCAGCTAATTCAGCACCCAGGGAGCAGTGCTTGGGGATGGTACCTCGCTCAGGGTACCTCAGTGGTACCTTAATGGCTGGGGATTGAAACCAGCAACTTTTCAATCACAAGTGTGTTTCCCTACCCATTAGGCCACCACTGCCCCAGTGGTCCCCCATGTCCACATGGGGGTGGAGATAATGTTTTGGCTCATCAATATATAGCCCAAGTGTTAGCACAGTTATAAACTTAGTGTAAACTGTGGCTTTGGATAGATTTATGTGGAGCGTGGGGTAATGTGTAGATCTGCAGGATAAGTTTGCAACTCTGTGCTATGTCCAGAATATTGTGGATTCAAGCAGAGTACTCATGTCACTGTTGGGCCCTTGAGCAACACCCTTAAGTCTAACTGCCCCAGGGACCCAGGCTAACCTCATTTGTCCGTCACTTTGAACAAAAGCCCCTGTCAAATAAATAAATGCATCTTCTATTTATCTGGAGCGTGTGGGATCACTTGCATGACAAACAGATATGACAGCAGCCAGGGATGTTATTGCCATGTTTCTCCATGCTCGAGGTCCTTTGTGCAGATGAAGAATGCCAGAGATTTCTGAATTTTTCTTGTTAAGAAGGCAAGTTCACATTTTCAGGATTCCTCATGTGAGAAATTTGTAGATGATCCATGCATAATTAAACAGGTTTGTCTGCTGGCATAATAAACCTGTGAACCTGACTGTTCCCATTTTTGCTTCCCATCACCAATACTTGTTACACCGGTGATTGGTGGAAAGACCATCCATGGTGAGACTCTCAGACAAAGGGGCTTGTATTATAAACTGAACTCAGAAAAAGAGAAACAAAACAGAGGGACCACGAGGGGTTAGATCAAACAGGGAAAAACATTAAGGGAGGCACTTTTCACTGGGAGGATAGGGAATGTAAGGCAAACAGACTTTGACTCTTAAGGGGACCAAGCAGGAAACAAAAGCAATAACTCACAGGGTACCAGGAGAAAAACTACGCAGCAAAAACATCAACTAGCACAAACGCACTCAATCAACGACTGAAGCATGGGTAGGCACTTGTATGCGCAGATAATTAGAGACAGGTGGGAGCAATTAACAATCACTTGAGACTAAAAAGAGGTGTGGGCAATCAGGCCCTAATGGATCAAACACGAAGGGAGACTAGAGCAACGAAGGTAAGCAAACAAATCAAGGAACAGTACAGAAATACACCAACAAAGGAATAAAGCAGGAACAAAAAGGGAGCCTGAATGACACAGCCACTCACTTAGCCCATTAAACCACACAGCAAACTGGGCAACAGGAGAACACACTAGCCTGTCCACCACTCCCTGGTTCCTCACCATCTTCACTTCGCATTTTCCCCTGGGCTTCGTGGCACGCGTCTTCGGTACGCTTTTCCCAAGCACCTTTGTTTTCCGTATTTCACTTTTTCATTTGCCTTGACGTCTTTTCCGCGGAAGGTGCCAACGGTCAGGTCCGACGAGCTTGATTACCCATCCGTATGTGTAGTAGGTAGGTAGATAGGCTATATGGCCACCCCAGGCTCTGCTCTCTGAACTCATAAATAAAGAGTTAGTAGTTTAGCTTGTTAGCTAAATCAGCCAGGTATTCTAAAAGTATTGTTTGAGATGTCTGATATCTCGCCAAGTCGATGAATGGGCCTGAGCCGGGAATGCGCTCCGTGTTTGCGGGACCTTTCTGCCTATAGCCGCCCCGCCCGCTGAGTTTTCCCTCCCCAGCCCCAGCCGCTGGTCTGTGTCGACCTCATTCTCCTGATCTATGTGTGTGTTTGTACGGGCGACCTGTACGACTTCCTCCCTCCTTCATGTCAGAGAGCGGCTCAAAGCCATGGGCCCTGCTGATTGGATGCTGCCAGCCATGCATTCCTGGTTTCTGGACATGCCTGAATGTGCATTTGCCCCTCAGAAGCACAAACGCAACCGGTAGACAAAGGAGGTCCATCTTCCATTAGTTTCCCACTACTCTGCTAGCCAGCTAAGTTAGCACATTTATTTAGCCAATGAGGTCACACCGCAGCTCCTTGATCCACTGGATTTCACTGGCCCTCACACACCACTGAGCCTTGGTCTCTCCTGTTGGGGGCAGGTGTTGGAGATGGACCTGTCCAAGCAGCTACAGGCCTATGAGGTGGAGTATCACGTGCTGCAGGACCAACTTCTGGAAGCCCCTGCCTCGCTCAGTCAGCAGCAGAGGACAGCCCAACTGGAGAGGGCCAACCGGTGCCTGCGGCAGCAGAACCTGGACCTGCTGGAACAGCTTCAGGTACTGCTCTCAGCTCTGCCACCTTTGCTCTGCTATTGCCTTACCTCCTCCTGTCCTGCAGGTGGCGCACGCCAAGCTGGACTCATTAGAGACAAATGTGGCAGAGCTCCTGAGCCACGAGGGGGACCTGCATCAGAAGATCGGAGCTCTTGAGCTCGAGAGAGACTCCCTGCTGAAGATGGTGGCACAGCTTCAGGCCGAGCACAGGGATCACACCCCGGCCAATGGAGACCCTCTGGATGCCTAGCTGGGGGCACAGCACCAAACTGTGTCCCCAGTAAACCCAGCACCTGCTCCCAGTACCCCCAGAGGGTTCCAGAAGGTTGTGCAAACTGCTCTGTTGGTGACAAACCTACTTCTGTAGAATAGGGGTTCCCAGCCTTTTGATGTCCACAGACTGGTTTACACTGTACAAAAACTGCACGGAGAAACGAAAAAAAAATAATGGTCCCACAGTAAAAAAAGAGGGGCATAATGTGAGCGAAAATATGCGACAGATTGCGTATTTTCCTGGATCACAATTTATTCTTCAGTATGGGACGATCCCGGATTGTACGGGACGGATGGCAACTCTGTCACCAGCGTTCCACGGCCTGGTTACTGTAGGTATGACCTCAACCATGTTAGGTTGTCGAAGAATCAACGATCAACGATGGACTGCAAAGGCGTCATATGGATGGTACAATGACCAGGGCTTTGGGCTCCTCTGCTTTGTGCGAATATCCCTTTAAACTGCCAATGATATCAATGCAAACACCTCCAAGTTTACATGTTGATGTATGTGGTCAGATTTAGTTTTATAAGTGAATAACTGCAGTGTTTGTGATACTTTCATGTTTTTTTTTCTCATGCTAATTGTGGAATTTATGCCTTAAACTGATTAGAAACACCTCTGCAGGTTTTGACAGAAACGTGCATTTTCCAGCTGCATATCCATTACATGTTTGTAGGGTAGATAGAGCTGATTCCAGGCGGCACAGGGTACAAGGTATCAAGGAGAAGATATCAGTCCATCACCGGGCATGAGATAGGGACACCCCAGACAGAAAACCAATCCATCACAGGATACAAGACAGGGGACACTGAGGAAATCGCAGGACTCACGTACACAATTAGCCTGAATGTGTGCCTTTAGACTTCAGGAGGAAGTCGGAGTACCAGCCAGGGAGAACATGTGGACACACAGAGCAGAGATGACATTTAAACACCCAGCCCTGGAGGTTTTACAAGATGCAGCTACGCACTGAGCTAGAACACACCCTTTCAGATCAGATCAGAGCCTCATTCTTCACAGGGGCATTAGAACATAAAGCTTCATGTTCAGAAGTGTCAGAACTCTTTGACAGCATTTCCCTCTAAACAGCTGAACAGAGAACTTAATCCAAATGCCCAAGAACTTTTCTCCCAATAAAAACACATGTCTATGGAGAAATGGTTTCCCTAGAATTTTTTTTCAGGTTTCCTGCTCCTTGCCCATTCCATTGATCCAGCTCATCTCGTTTGGTAATAAAAAAACTTACGTATTGAGTCAGGCAGTCTGGAGTTTAGCCATAATGGGCACTTTTTGAGTCATCCACGTGGAGGTCCTCTTTTAATAAGGGCTGCATCCCAACGGGTGCTTCATTGTGTGGAAAGTGAGATAAAAGCCAAAAAGACACATAGCTCCCTGCGTCAGGCATATACTGAAAGCCGACCGCTCGCCGTTTTGTAACAGGCAGAACGCGCCTTGGTTTGTGTGGTAAATGTGCATGCTGGGAAGTCACCACAGCACGGGTACGGGTGTAGCGTGACCAGGGTGGAGGGATTCATATGCTGGAACAATGCTTACACAACCGAATGCACCCCTGAAACGGAATAGCTCAAGAGAAATGATGAAAGAATGGGGGCTATCCCACTCTGGGAGTGGTGGCTCTGAGGCCAGGGATCTGTGCCAGCAACAGCTTCGTTGCTGGTTCAAATCCCATGAATGCCCAGAGTGATTCTACTCTGTTGGGCCCTTGAGCAAGACCCTTACCTTGCAATTGCTTCATCCTGGGAATGACGTTAATCTACATCCAACCCTATAAGGAGGTGCTCCAGTTTATACGGGAAAAACTTAGGGGTTGGTGGCAGGATTGGCACTCCAGCCACTGGGAAAAAAACTCTGGACTAGTGTGGTGCTGAGGTATCACCCGCCACATGGCTGCGCTCAGGTTCTCATCCCTGAGGTGGTGTGTCGTGTGGTGGGTGTGACAATGCACTGCAATCAGTGCGCGCTCCTTACCTGTGATCTGCTGCGGAGAAACATTTTAAGAAAAGGTGAAAGACGGGAATAATAGAGGGTCTTCACAGACACTGTTGCAACCGTTGCAGATTTGTGAGTCTTGCTCGTAATGTACCAAATGATTCGCATGATAGGTGTTGCATGTCACGCAGGTGTTGCACAGCTGCATGCATTCCAAATCTGCAGTGTCCGAGCCATGACGCAGAACCAGTAAGTCAACAATGGTCTCTGCCGAGTTTCAACACACAGTGGTATTTGTAAAGACTCTACAGCTCCCCCTTCAGGGCAGGGTGGAGGGAGGAAGGTGACACCCTTGAACTGAGGGGTGAAGGGGGCACTTGAATCAGGTGGGGCTGATCATGGACCGACACAGAGTTAGGCGGGGCAGCAGCAGATAAGGTCTGTCTGAAATCTGACTTTACGGTGCCATAAAAAATGAAGGCTTTGTTTAAAGGTGATAGACAGGGATGTTTATCACGCTGTTTGAACTGGCCCACAACTCACTGTACATTTAATTGACAGGTAAATAAACCCACATGTTCTTTGTCCTATTGCATTCCACCTGGTGAGTAACCTGTAGAGGAAGGGAAGGCAATGAGGGTGCCATTCTGAAATGCCGATATTTCATTCGTGTTATAAAGTACATCCCCCCCCTGTCAGCAGGAAGAATTTGCATCTGTGAAAGGGCACAGGATTAATGTTGTGGCTGTTTAGAAGGCAGCCCGGTTCTGTGAGGGTGGAGAGCCTTTTCAGGCCCATAAAATGATCCTTCTTAACATAATGGTTGGTATCCCTGCCTGTCACGTGATAGACCAGGGTTTGATTCCCTAAGAGGGAAGTACAAGGTTTCAGGGGGTGTGGCTCAGTGGGCTAGAATACCATGCCTTTCATTGGAAAGTTACTGGTTCAAACCCTAGCATCAACAAAGTGGTTTTTCGATTGGCCCCCTGGGCGAGATCCTAAAGCCCAGCTGGTCCAGGAACTGGTCTGAGCCTGCTTTCCCTTCCATTATGAGAAAGGTGCCTGGGACATGAGTAAATGCATTATGGGTACGGCAAGGCTACTTTGGGTTGTTACTGTTTTACACAGTATTTTACACACACAGACACACATATATACACATATTTACAGTCAGGTAACATAAGAACGTAAACCAGGGTGGGGGGCAGCTGTCTCTGTCTATAATATGGGTGGGAACATTCTCTAAAACCTTTTTTTCACTGAGTTGTGGCCTGATGAAATATAACTGCCATATATACAGTTACTTTGTGTCAACTGAAACGCTGGATAAGCATCATGCACTTAAGCAAGAACCGCTGCGTAAAATCACCCTATTTGTTTGATAACATTCAGATAATAGAAACTCTGGTGTCCTGTAAGTCATTCCAGTGAATGAAATAGCTGTGGAAACAGTCCTGTCATTTTTATTTGTTTGTTTGTCTGATTGTTCGATGTATATTCAATATCATCCTGGGGCCTGTCAAAAATCTGCCACCGGGTTTGTCGTTCCACACTGGAGCACTGTGACGTTTAAGACCGGCTTCCGTTTGCAGTGCATGATAACATTTAAGCCGCAATACCACCAACGTATATTTTTTCCCTTCCTCTTATCACTTTTGACAAAACTGGCTCTGCCTCTTCAGGGGTCAGGAGTTCAGGGTGACTGATTCCAGGGGACCCACCCTCAGCTCCAAATCCCCTTTCCAGCAGAGGTGTTCGGTTTCCGTCACGTGCCCGATGAGCAGTTGTCGATGTCTGGCACACTCCCAAAGTATCAAGAGTATCATCATGCAGCAAGTATACTTATTGTTCGAGTGACATTTACCCTTCCAGCGAAACATCAGGAGAATTCCCCAGATCCCCTAACGTTAGCTCAAGTGCTCTGTGTTGACTTACACCTGTGTGTGACAGGCAGGCTGGGTAAACTGACTGCGTAACTGTAAGCGATTTTTTGCTCCTGGAGCTTATCCAGAAACCTCCGGAGAACTCGACGCCCCTATACAGTATGCTTCGCTTGATAAGCATGCTTGGTTTGGCGGCTTTCAGCTAAATCCAAGACGGGAACAGGAATGCCGTTATTGAGGCTGCCTTTGCCGGGACCTTTTCCATTAATTTAACCAACGGTTGTTTACCAGCACTTTCTGGGACTTTCTCGAATAGTTCCATTTGTGGAAACTGGAGCCCCTGTGCCTGAATCTCTGGCCTGCTTATGAACTAATCACACCTGTCTTTAAGATTACAGTGTAAGCCTGGTATGCAGATGTTGATGATCTTGTTATCGGTGATGATTAAATTGTATTGAAGCTAAGATATGAATTTGAATGGTCACAAAGTGCACTCAGGGTTCCCTGAAACTAGTTTTATTGCTGCAAGATTGAGGTAAGGACCATCAAGTCCATGCTGATGGGTTTTCTGTTGGACGGGATTCCACGGGTTTTGGAATAAGCCGCGTTGGAGGATGACTCAAACGTGGGTAGGCGGTTGAGCCGGGGACCAAAGCAAAACCAAGACAAAAACCAAACAAACAGACACGAGGTAGACCAAACAAGAATTTAAGGAGCAGC
Source organism: Mormyrops attenuatus (assembly GCA_026777985.1). Classification (NCBI taxonomy): domain Eukaryota; kingdom Metazoa; phylum Chordata; class Actinopteri; order Osteoglossiformes; family Mormyridae; genus Mormyrops; species Mormyrops attenuatus. The sequence goes on from JAODKC010000016.1 coordinate 3,612,081, forward strand.
AAGACTGAGCCAGGAGCAAAGCCGTCTGCTGTGACATATCAAGCTCGCGACTCCTGGTGTTAATGAAGTCCCAGGTGACATGAGTGTGACGCATCACTAAAGAGCAAATTTACACAACTCACTCAGTCCACGTGGTAGGTTCTTGTGAAAATTTGTGAGTTTTGGAAATTTAACTAAAGTTTTTCATTGGATTACATGAGGACTGAATGAATTTTGGCTCCCAGTAACGTAGCATATTAGAATTACAGTTAGAATTATGATTAGAATTAGAATTAGATGAACTTTATTGATCCCAGATGGAAATTCTTGAAGCCATCACAAAAACAATAAAAATTAGACTGAGTTTAGGAAATTTGTTCTTCAATTTACAAGTATGTTGTTAAATTTACGTGAAGGCATAATTTGACACTGTACTGATAATACATTACAAGCCCAGAGGGTGCAACACCTGTCATTTTAAGAGAGTGATAAACCGAGAGTGACTGTGACCGGGATTAGCGGTTGGAAGATGTTTTCATTGTTGCTGCCTGTCGTTATGGCGATCTGGATAGCACCATCGCTTCCAACGCCTCCAGGTTTGCGGCTTTGATGCCCACACGCAGATCATTATTTCCTTGTTTCCTCCCAAATTTAGATGAATTGCAAAGTTTGCATTGCCCACAATGTGTGCTTGTGTTTGTAGAACATTCATTAAGCAGCATGTAAGTATACCGTAACATTCTAACATACCTTAACAGCTTTAATATTCATTAATAACAAACACTATAATCATCCATTTTATGAAAATCTTACCCTCATCAGGGTCACTGGGGGTCCAGAGCCTACGGGCACAGGGCAGGGAACACCCCAGGACAGGGTACACTCACACTTCTGGGCACTTTGGTAGCTTCAAATAGCCTCAGCATGTTTTTGGACTGTGGGGGGGGGGGAACCTGAGTACCCGGAGGAAACCCCATGACAACAAGGGGAGAACACACAAGCTCCACCCTCATAGAACCCCAGCGGAAACTCGAACCCAAGTCCCAGAAGTGTGAGGCAATAGTGCTAACCACGGCACCGCCCCTTAATCAGGTAATGTTTGTAATTAATGTATATTACTTACATGCTGATTATGAATGCATTATGGAGGTGCAGTTAATATAAAGTGTTACCAATTATTATATTGCAGTATGTTTAATGCCTAAATGAACTCAGCACAAACACTGCTACTTTTCTACATCTGATTTGCATTCTGGTTAGATTCATTTATTGTCTTTACCCACTTGTCCTATGTAGGGGGAGAGGGGTCCAAATGTACCCCAGAAAGGCACAGGCACCAACTTGAAGAAACCAGAGGAAAAAACCCAGTATGACGCAGGGAGAACATCCAAACTCCACAAATGGAGCTTTGGCGGAGACTCAAACCTTGATCCCAGAGGAGTGAGGCTACAGTGCCAACCAGTGTAACCATGGCACCACCATGCCATCCTAGAATTGTTCTGTTTTTTTTGTTTTTTTTTAATAATCCAAAACATATATTGTATTTCTTTTTCATCTGTTTCATTTGATTGGGAATCTGTGTGACAGAACATGATACAGTTGCAGAATAAATTCGAATGAATAAATCACATTGTTATTGTTTGACTTTATATATCCTCCTGAGACCCAAGGAAAAAAAGTGTCTTTCAATTTCAAGTTATTTGTGATTTTCTATGTCTTTGGAGGAAATAAAACATCTTACAATTTAGATTTTTTCAAATTTATTTTTATTT
>JAODKC010000016.1:3624672-3638299 GCA_026777985.1 Mormyrops attenuatus
TCTAAGGCAGTGTTTCCCAACCCAGTCCTCGGGGAACCCCGGCCAGTCCACGTTTTTGCTTTCTCTCAGCTCCCAGGGCACCTGTACCAGGTATTCGGTGTTTCTGATTGGCTGGGAGCTGGGAGGGACCAAAAACGTGGACCAGGGTTCCCCGAGGACTGGGTTGGGAAACACTGGTCTAAGGGTCTCCAAAGGACTCCATTCACCTGGGATTACCACCCCTGATAAGGCCAAAACTGGAAACTGTGTGAGAATCAGTTAAGATTAGAGCAAAGAAAATATGTCTGTATACAAAGCTTAATGTAGGGTGATTGGCGTAATCTTCCTATTAGATTTAAGTCACAGTCTTTAGATCTTTCCAGCGAAATCCACACTGTATATTTTGCAAATACTTTGATATTAAATAACCATGAATAACCAGTATGAGGATGAAAACTATGATAATGTGTTTTTTTGTAAAATTATGATTTCAAACACGTTAACTTGTCTGTAAAAATGAGCATTCTGAAGATTTACGACGCCGTTTCTTAAATTAACTGGTTTTAACCATGTCTTCCCCCAGAAAGAGCATCTGTAGGTGTGCCCTCCCCCCTGCAGGACCCCCTGGCGAACATGCTCATGTGTGACTACTCCATGATCAGTGGCGGCGCCATGGAGTCGGTGAGTGACGAGGGGTGTGGGGTCACCTTGGCCTCACGTCAGCCTCAGCCTCAGACGGGGGTGGGAATGTCAGGGATGGTGGGGGCCAGACTGTCCCTGACAAAAATAGGATTCCGATGAACAGATCATTTAGGAGAAACAAAAACAAAAGAGGCATGATGAAATAATCAAGAAAAATGCCTGAACAGGCGACAAACACATGACTAAGGTCAAACTAATGTGGCACCAGGAAATAAAATTAGCATGTCATTGAAACGAGCCTTAATTACATGTAACTGCTCCCCCATGACCCCGTCCTGGAATAGCATGTGAACCACGGATGGATGGATGATCTCTCTGTTGTCTCCCACCCCCGGCTCCATTCCATCAGTTGATGTTCCAGACGTTTCCGATGACCCCCCCGACCAAGGTCCCACCCCAGCAAACCGAGCACATCCCTGCTGATTTCTACCCCAACTTCAGGGGCAACATGACCCCCCCCGGCAGCCCAGACACGCAGCTGGACCCCCTGGACCTCTCGGTGGGCCAGAGGAGCCTCTCTGCCAGTCCCCCCACCCACATCTACACTGCTCCCAGCCTGCCGTCACCCCCCATGCCAGATGCTGGGCTCCACCCATGGTCCCACTATCCCAGCATGCCTATGTGCTACCCCTCGGTCCTCACCCAGCTGCTGCCAGGCATCCCCCCCTCCATGATCCCGCTGCTGTCCAACATCATGGTGCCAATCCCGGTCTCTCCCGAGATGAACTGCATCGTGCCCCACAAACCAGGTGCGTGGCCCTGCCTCTGCACCTTTGTGATCCATCTCAGTGGCTGGTTTCATTTCATAAATACAACCACTGGCCTGTGTGTTTTAGCATAAATACTGTATTTCTCCTTACTATTATTTACATTATTACAAGTTATATTGTCACATGTTTGTAGGAGTATAGTGCCATTGTAATGCCACAGTTGCAGACAGTATAGAACAAACAGTGTGATACAGGACAGGCAGTGTGATACTGGCTAGACACTGCGATATGGGACAGGCAGCGTTACACAGGACAGGCAGTGCGGTACAGAACAGGCAGCAAGATGATACAGGACAAGCAGTGTGATACAAGACAGCAGCGTGATACAGGACAGGCAGTGCGATACAGGACAGGCAGTGTGATACAGAACAGGCAGTGCGATACAGGACAGGCAGTGCGATACAAGACAGCAGTGTGATACAGGACAGGCAGTGCGATACAAGACAGCAGCGTGATACAGGACAGGCAGTGCGATACAGGACAAGCAGTGTGGTACAGGACAGGCAGTGCGATACAAGACAGCAGCGTGGGGCTCTACCCTAACCTACCCTAACACAATATTGGTTAACTGCTTATCAGTGCATCACTTCAAATGAGTGTACAACTGCACGCCTTAACAAGGCCAAGCCCAAAACCATCCAGGCTTGGTCTTGGATGACCCGGTCCATTCAAGACTTTGGAAAACGAAAGATCCATGGTTAAATTTAGAGGTCTGGTATAAGACATTCTACTTTTCATTTGATTTGATGTAACGTAGGGAATGCTTTGCATGTTTTTGTAATTTCATTTTGTAATCTGTAATCGACTGTAATCGACTGTGGTCACTGTCTGCTTCTTTTGTAATCTTTGTTTCGTACTGTACTGTGTGGTTTATATGTTCGTGATGTGTGTATTTTCTAATTAAAAAAAATGATAATCACATGAAAAAGACAGCAGCATGATACAGGACAGGCAGTGCGATACAGGACAGGCAGTGCGATACAGAACAGGCAGCGCGGTACAGGACAGGCAGTGCGATACAGGACAGGCAGTGCGGTACAGAACAAACAACAGTGCAATGTTAAAATGCAATAAAAAATAGTGCAATGGGGTACATTAAACATTCTGTTGTCCATCCATCCATTATCGTAACTGCTTAGTCTCCACTGAGGTCCCTGGAGCAGGTGGGAACCAACACACTGCAGGGCACACACACAGGGCCAATTTAGACACACCAATCAGCCTACCCTGCACGCTTTTGGACTGTAGGAAGAAACCGGAGCCCCTGGCAAAAACCCAAAAATGACCCGGGATCAAACCCAGGACCTTCTTGTTATGAAGCAGCAGTGCTAACCACTGCGCCACCCAAGCTGTTATGCATTCATGTTAAAAACCTAGAGATAAAAATACATCTTAATAAACATACAGTGTCCCGAAATGGGAAAGCATTCCTCAGCATTTTTTTGCCAGTAAAACGTCTTGAACTCTGGGTTATTTGTTCACAAAGTTTATTGCCAGCTGTCAGGGCTTAGAGATAGCAAACACTGATAAGTCAAAATGCTGTTATCGACGTCTTTGGAGTCTGGGAGCACATCACTTCAGGCGACCTCATTTTGAAATCCCAGATGGCTTCTCTGATACCCTCAGGAACATGAATCAATTCAGTAAATACCCAGCTCAAAATGTTAACGTTTTTATATTATAGTTGCAGTGAATAAGAATGTTTACTTGGGGGAAAAAATATGACGTAAAGTAGTGCATTGAAGCGTTTCGTTGTGTGTGTTTGAATCTGATGTAGTATCTACATCAGAGAATCTATGTGAATTGTTTGAAATATCTTGGTTCTCCAGTAGAGCGTGACCCCTACTCACCGCCTGGTCACCACCAAGGACTACAGGCGATGCCCCTGAAAGCAGAACCGGCCAATCAGAAGGCCCAGAAGCCCTGCGAAGACACCGTGTGCTCCAAGATCACTGCGCCGCCAGCCATCGACAACAAGAAGTGAGTGCAACCGCGTCGCCCTTTCCTCACACCCCCAGACATCTCTGACGCAGTGCGACTCCACTGACTCCACGTGGACCGTGACCCCACTCAGATGGACCGCAGATTCCATTTTTATCCCGTCACATTTGCTACGGGGTACTAGCCAGTCCGGTTTCAGACATTATTAACCAATTTTCTCAAATTCCTTAGTTAGATGAGGGGGAGGGATCGCAAAATACACAACCATCTTCATCAGTAGGTGCAACATGGGTGATTCCTGCGTCTTGTAATGTTGTTGACACTAGAGGTATTTGCCACAGAAGAGCCAAATTGTCCAGGACAAGCCTGTACCTGCCCACCGCCTACTGACGAGAGATTGTTGCTACTAGAGGCGGACCTGCCGCCCCCAGAGATGCCAGAAACCCTTTGTCATATCAGAAGACTAAAAAAGAAATTTAATTTCGACTTATTGAATATTGAGACGTGTAAAAATACAGTTGTGCAAATGGGCAATGAAATTTAATGAAGAGGAATGTTCAGTAAATGGCTATCATCTCTATATCCCTATATCATCTCTCTGTTTGTGGGCAATCAGGGGCGCCACAAACCAAACATGTGGTTTGAGTTTTGGGAAACACCTCTCCTGGTGGGGGAGGGGAGTATTCTGGAGTTGCCCCAAAATCTTTGCCGCTTCTTCCTGTCAGTTATAATCTCCAAACCAGCTGTATCCCCACTGCTGTGCCGTTAAACAAACACTGCTGCCACCTAGTGTCTGATTTTGAAATCCCACCCCCCACACTGTAGTCTTCCCAGGGTGTGCAGTCCCTTCCCATTCGCTCGTAACACCAAGACTCCCGCAATCCACGAGGAATCCCCCGGAAAGAAGAAACGTCACCGCTGTGACTACGAGGGCTGCGGCAAAGTCTACACCAAGAGCTCTCACCTGAAGGCACACCGGCGGACGCACACCGGTCAGTGACACCAGGGGGCGCTCCATTTTCCTCTGTCCCTAAATGAGAAAGCACAGCGATGGTGACATGGCATGGAGTTTGGGAATGACAGTGTTACAGGAAGTGTGTGTGGGGGGGGTCCCCTTGTCTAGAACTGTCAGGGAATGAGGTGAAGGTATCAGCAAACAAATAACACGATAGCTGTTCAGAAACTAAGGGAGCACAAGTGACAAGAGGCGGAATGGCAGTCAGCTGACCCTCGGACCTGCCCCCACCCCAGCTTTCTCGTCACTGTGAACGTTGCCTCACGAACTCTCTGCTCCGCAGGTGAGAAACCCTACGCCTGCTTGTGGGAAGGCTGCATCTGGAAGTTTGCCCGTTCGGACGAGCTGACCCGGCACATGCGGAAGCACACCGGCGACAAGCCCTTCCGGTGCCCCGACTGCGAGCGCAGTTTCTCCCGCTCCGACCACCTGGCGCTGCACAGGAAGCGCCACCTGCTGGTGTGAGCCCACTATTGCAGGCCCCGCCTCCAATTTCGCCGGCGAGCCGGAGCGCCGAATTAACAGAACAAATGCGTCGATGCAGCGCCCAACACTCCCACGGCGACATGGGCCTGGAATAACTGCAGATTTTAGCTGGTAGTCTGGTCCTCTTTTGGTGTCAGCTGACATATACAACATCTTGAAAGTTATAGGTTTGAGTACTAGACAGGGGCCTGCTATAGTGCCTTTGAGCAAGGTACTGAACCTCTCCTGCCCTGGTGCACATGGCACTGCCAAGATACCATACTGGACCAACACTGGGGAGAAAAAAGTCTTTGCTGCATTTGCACGGTATTTACTATTTTTAATCTTAGACCCATAAAATGTGAATTTTTTTTACCAATGTGTTTTTCTTTCAGGGTTTTTTCAAAATGGTTTAGTAAATAATGTTAATAATATGAAATACTTTCAGGGCCATTCATTTTTCCTGCTGTTTAAGTATAAATAGTAGTAGTTTAGTATAAATACAGTCTTCTGGGAGTTTTACTTATACAACAGAAATGCTCTGAGAGCAGAACGAAAAATGATTGGTTCAGAGAGATAACATCTGATTCGTAGTTTCTGCCTACTCTAGTTAGCAGCCACCTCCTCTACAATCTGATTGGTTATCTCTTTGAACCAATCATTTTTCCTTCTGCCTTCAGAACATTTTTTTCTGTAACTAAAACTCCCGCACCTCATCATCTGACATGCCCACTGATCTGTCTTAGTGGTCTTAAGCGTGTTTACAAACTCTCACACATTTAGGTGCTTTCATTTCCCGTTTACGCTCACTGGGAGCTCTGGCAGAAGAGCTACGCATATTGAGTGCAGCTGTCCGTTGCAGGTCAAATGTGATGACAGGGACACGGTCGGCAGTTAAGTGCAGTTAAGTGACTCAAAATCGATTTGAACAAAATTCTTCCTTGATTATTTAACAAACGTACCTTTAATAATATAAGTGCAGCAGAGGATCTATGACCAATTAATGAATTTGATTCCTACTTGATGACGTGTCAGCGAAGAATGTTAGAATCAGAGATTCTGCAATGGATGAAAGATGGATGAATATTAAAAATATGGTTGAACCAGTACTAAGTCCATCAGTAAATCCTAGACCATTAGTCCAGACCTTATACACTATGTAGAATACGTTTCCCATGGACTAGGCTGTTATCATATCCCAATGACACTTGCTCATTGTGTTTTTGAGAGACCGGTATAATTGTCAGTGAGCGTCATGTCACACATCTTGGTAATTTTGAGCCAAAGCTCTCATGATTAAACTTCTCCTCTACGCCAGGTTGAGGGATACGGAGCATTTGGCAGCTAAATTATGCCGAATAAATTTGCAATAAATATATTGTTCTTCTTAATAGTGTTTCTTTGAATATACATACATGTCTTAGCAACAAACAAAACACTGGATGTAAACTGTGGCATGATGTTCGGAGGGCCAGTGGTATCTCGGTTTGGGGTCTCCACGGACCCGTAGACCAAGGATGGACGGCTTTGACCTGCAGTTGGGCATTGTTTTCCTAAAAGAGGTCATGGTTTGACTGACAGGGTGGCGGTGTGGCATGATGTTCGGAGGGCCAGTGGTATCTCGGTTTGGGGTCTCTCGTCACCACGTACCCGTAGACCAAGGATGGACGGCTTTGACCTGCAGTTGGGCATTGTTTTCCTAAAAGAGGTCATGGTTTGACTGACAGGGCGGCGGTGTGGCATCTCCTCACGCGTCCTGTCAAGCATTTAGGTTGTTGCTTGTTCTTTAACTCAATTCTGCTGACCATAAATCTGACTTCGCACTTTAAACTGCAGAGGTGCGGCAAGCATTTTATACAAAGTTGCAATGTTGAAGCATCTGTATCTGGGAGTATCTGGTAGGTTCTGATCGGTTCTAGAAGTTCTGTAGAAATACCACGGCTTTCTGTAGTCCAGAAACCTACCAGACCAGTTTGGCTTCCGGCACTGTTGGTTTGGTCTGAATGGTCTATTTTTCAGTTACTGCAAGGTTTTTTTTAATCTAATGACTTGACTGAAAGGGTCATTGTACGTGTTTTAATGCATTATTTTACATATTTTATATCACAAATATTAGGCAAGTATATGAACTTTGTATTGAATTCTCTCTGAATTATATTTCCAGTTGACTCGTTGGTTGACAGTGTAACAGTAATGACATGTTGTCATCTCAAACTGTGAATTTAAACACGCGATGTTTCCTGAATACTGTATTATGCAAATATGGCAATAAAAACCTCTTCAAAATGAAATGCGCTTCCCAAGTGCAGTTGTGTTTTTCAGCCAGACTGTCAGACAAACTCGTGCCTCCCCCTAGTGGTCAGAGTTGTAATCACCCAACTATTATATCTGGTCTGTCGATTATCTGAGTACCACATTATGGAAGTTTAGCTTTGATATTATACTGACAGGACGTGGACACGAGCCGTAGAAGACTACGGAGGCCCTGCAGTCCCAGAATGCGATGTTTTTTATCTTGTGCGCACAAGTTATTTACTAAAATTTCGTATACGTCTCTAAGGACTTCAGATGCACACAGACACCATACAGTATAATGGGCAAAATTCAGCTAATGAAGTTATATTTTCACATTGGAAATTACTACTGCACTCCTATAGTGTCAATCGCTTGTTTTCGTGCACAAAATACGTTCTGTGCCGCATAAACCATTATTTAATTTTGGGGACAAAATTAATTTCCCGGTGCCTTTCCTGACTCAGCAAAAGACGAAATACATGTCATAGTTCCCCACGAAAGCATTACGTGATTCCACAGAATAGATTTCGCCCACGACATAACTGTGTATCATTCATGGCATAAATTTCGTCCACAAAATGATTTCCTATCACTCACAAAATGCATTGTGTACACAAAATGAATTTATTTAGTTGATAAAATGCATTTTGTGAACAAAATGACTTTCTTCTGTCCACGAAATGCAAAGTGCAAAAACATGAAACCTTCCTTTAGATTTCTGTGGACGAAAAAAGTTAAGTCTTTATGCTTTCCCGTACAAAATGTAACTGATGTTTGTCTCTCTGCGGACAAATGCAGCAAAGCATTACTTGATTGTGTTATTAAATAATGCTTTTTGTGGCACAGAATGACACTTAACCCCCATACAAGAGCAGCAAGAATTTTATTGTATGGCATCCTAATGTGGAAATGAAACTTGATCAGATAAATTCTGGCCATCAAATGGTCTCTGTGTGTATCTGAAGTCCTTGGAGACGCATTCCATAGTTATAGTAAATTGTCTTGCTGGCACAAGCTGTTATCTTTATAATAACTTCTGCGCACAAAATAATTAACTTAATTAACTTGTTCCTGCAAAAAAAATCACCTTATGGGGCTTCAGAGGCTCCGCAAATGTCACAAATAATATTTTTTATGCAGGTGCAGGGTTTATAATGGAATAACATAGATTTGCCGTAAGATTTCTTGCGTGAGCATGAGAGTCTGAATCCTCGTCAAATGAGCCTATTTGAAAGGCCTACATCTGCTAAATATAAGTCTTGTATAACTTGTATGACATATATATATATAATGGGTATATTTACTTCTGTCTGATTTATTGATGCACTTAAGCACTTAAGGTGCGATACGCAAAACGGGGATTAATGGACAACACGACAGATAGGTTATTTTGTTGAATTTCACCTTCAGGATGACAGAGAGCATAATGTATCACCAAGGAATGCCGATTTAATTTCCATTAACCTGTCTCACTGAAGGGGAGTATGAATGGCAAAGATGAGCCCTGATAAATAACTCTTAGGATGACTCTTCAAATCCAGGTTTATGTTCCTGTGCGCTCTGAGCACTTGAGGTGCTCTCCGCAGACTTAGAGATGGTTCGTGTCTATCTTGCGCTACTGACAGACAGATCCTGGCTCTTTACCTCAGTGGTCAGCATATTAGATAATTCAGGATCACGACAGTGATGCTAATCCCTGGAGGAGGAACAGCACTGAAACGCTGCAGTTCAGGCTCACGTGCGCGGCCGCAGACTCTCTAACATGCAATACTGTAACTGCAGCTATAGGTACAAGCATTGATGGATGGGTAAGATCTCCAAATGTATAAAATAGGTTTCCAATAATATATAATGATAAAATTCATATCGAAATGAAGATAATTTATTTCACTTAAACATTGTAAACTTATTTTTCAACATTTACTGCTAGACATTTTTCCAAACGCGATCTCCATTTTTTCATTCCGTCCATGTACAAAGTTGCTGGTTGGTTTCTGATCGCCATCCTGGGAAAAATGTTGTCCTTTCAACGTCTCCTTCAGTTTTGGGAACAATCAGAAAAATCTGAGCTGTAAGGAACGATTGTGAATCTCAGGCACATCACTTCCTCCTTCGTTTGTCCACCGCAGTGTGGCCTTACATTGTCGTGATTTTCCTTGAGGCCTGATTCTGCAGATGCTTTGCTTGATTGCTTAGAAGGTATCACAGTACCTTCTGGAATTCACCATCATTCCTTTAGTCAGAATTTCCATGTAAGTCACACCCTTATGAATTTCGACTGGCATGCAACCTTCTATAGAGTCAAAAACGCTATTACTGAATGCTACTTTATATGTAACTTGGTAAGGGCTTTGAATATTGTACACAGTACCGGCTACCGAATAGCGACACCATACCGTAGGAGATCTTCCTTCCCAGTCAGGCCTCATCCTGTCAGTTTATGGCGAATCTGCTTCTTTCCTTAATTAAATGACACTTTGTGTCAGAAGCATAAAAGTGGCAGGAAAATAAGTGAGAGAAACAGATCCAGGGTCACCGATTGTGAGATTTTCAATTCGAGACAAGTCCGCACATACATGCAGCTACATTTATATGTATGTCTCAGTTTTATTGCCTTGTCGTCCGTTGAGTTCACAAACTACCCTGACACTTTTGATGTAGCTAATTTTAGGTTTATAATGGAATGCTATAGATATGCCGTAAGGTTTCTTGCGTGAGTCTGCACTCTCAGAAAGAAGGGTAAAAATAAAAAATAAACCGTACCTTTGCTTGTCACTGGGCTGTACCCTCAAGGGTCTTGCCAATTGTACCCTAGCTGTAGGTAAATGTACCTTTTCAGGTACAATAATGGACTCTGAGGATCATTGATGGTACATCAATGCTGTTTGTACCTTTGGGAGGCTGAGGGAATGTCCGCCCACGGCGCCATACAAGCTAGAACCATCACTGGATAGATCAAATAACTCCTTTTCCTTTGTGCCTGCAACTTCTCACAATTCCAGCAGGGGGCAGCAGCAGAAATAGTTTGTGCTTTTAGATGCTTCACTGCTTCCCATCTACTGGATCTGACAAGATGGGAGGCTTGCCTACAGCACACAGCACACACTGCGCCTTTCTGCAGCCAGCTCCTGCAGGTAATTGCCCCACTACCAAGTGCTCCTCTCACATTCTGCAGGTTTCATACTGCACATCTGAAAAGGTATCAAATACACGGCTAAACTGTCATCCACAGATGTGATTAGGACTCCTCTTCTGATCTATAAAAGCCAGATAAAAATAGGCGCCCTCCTCATTGTTTCCCAGCTTTAGCCTCTGGTCACTTCCCGCTTCCCTGGAAAACCTCAAGGACATCGGGAAGAGCTTGGTTTGTGTCCAGACTCTGTGGGCTTTGTTATGTCATTACTAGGATCCTGGAAGATAATATTACAGCCTTGCACTCAGAAATACTTCCCTCTGCTTCTAATAGATCAATAGTCACAGAAGTTATTGAGTGGTCAGGGTACTTGTGGCAACTGCTAGTTATGAGTTCAGGATGTGTTAAATGTAAAAGATTTTCCTCAGGTCACTCAAAATGAAATGAAGACTTTTGGTCTATGGCAGTGTTTCCCAATCTGGTCCTCGGGGATCCACGGACAGTCCATGTTTTTGCTCCCTCACAGCTGGGAGTAGAAATATGGCAGGGAGCAATAATGTGGACTGTCTGTGAGTCCCCAGGTCTATACTGTAGGTGTCCTCGAGCAGCAGCATCAGTGAACTCACACAGGTGACTTTACCATCTAAAACGCCGCTGTGATTATTTACACAACATCTGCTGTGTTTGTAACTTTCTATTTTGTACATTTAGCATGTAATATTATTGATTCATATTATTTATTGCTTTTAATTATTTAATGCTGTCATTATAATCAGAGGTGGGTAATTCATGAGCAGAGAGTAAAAGTCTAGACCAAGATTTTGTTTGTATACCAGTTGAGTATAAAGAGTCACAGAGGAGTCAACAGGGTGGTTGAAACTAAATCTTAATCTGGACTCTCACTGTGGACCTGAACTACCCACCTCTAACACTCCTTTGTGTATCCTGTTCTTGTGCTTAGGTTAGCTGGCCACATCTCATAAAACAGAGACGTGACTGCAGCGTCTGGCAATCTAATGTCATCCTGCTGGTTCGCATAAGCAGATTAATGAACTATTACACCAGCCGGGCGGACATTCAAGGGGAGACGGAAAGAGAAGTGAGAAGCGTGGAAGCAGAAGCTGTTTATCTCTAAAGATTTTTATCTCTAGCTGGTTACCCTCTGACTCGTTACCCAGTCCTCTCGGATCGTATTCATCCATCCATGTTCTGTACCGTTATCCCGGTACAGGGCTGTGTTGAGCCTATCTCCAAGGCAGGGGAGTGGGGGGGGGCTCTCTCAGGGCAAACCAGTCCATCACGGGCCACCAGCATGTTTTCTCTTTGTATAGTTTTAGCCTGAGGTTTTGTTTTCCTTCAGGCAGCCTCTGCTAATTTCGTTTATCTTACTGGAAGCCGTTTCCGTTTGCTTGGCCAGGAACTTCCATCCCTTGATGGCGGGGCTCTTATCTCAAGAGAACGGAGCCTTTATCGTTGGACGCGAGCCGAACTCACAAGCACCACAACAGTGCGGGCTTATCTGACAGAGCCAGCGGTTTTAATCTCAGAACCCACTTATATAAAAGAAAAGTCAACACATCAAGCCAGTATAAGGCAAAAGGGAGTGATTTTGTGGCGGTTTACTGCCAGGGTTTGCGCCATGAAATTGAGCACACATTTTGGTGAGAAATGATGACAATAATTAGACCCCAATCACTAAACCCGTCTGCAAGAATAACTGCAACAATTAGCAAGAACGGAAACGATCAATGTTGATAAATAAACACATTAAACAGAAAGAGAGCCGCTGTGTTTGCAGTCGTTCTGGTGCAGATGGGATGTTTGTCTTCCCGCCGCTCTCCGCCTTTTTGATTCAAGCTGAGGCTTCCCATCGTGATGGAAATTTACATCCGAAAGTAAGTTTGATCCATTTTTAAGAGAAAAATCTATTTCTTTGTCTATATTTACTGATAAGATGCTTACCTGCTGCACTCGTGAAGCAGCTTAAATCTTTGATTTAAACGTGTCACATGAGCACAGTCAGGGACGATCCACAGACCGGTTCAGCAGCTTGGGGAGATTTATTAGCAACGGAACTTGAGGGAACCGGGAACAAAAAAGGACCATGAGGGATCAAAACAAAAGGCAGGACAATTAAAGTAGCAGGAACCAAGACCACCAAACACAGGGACCGGCTGAAGGAAGCACACGATGTACTACAGACAACGCCTTCACATTCAAGTAATAAGCAGGGAACAAACACAGCACTAGGGAACGGACACTAGAAGATAACAGGAACTGAAGTGAAACAAGACACAACAAGACCAGGTACTGGTAACTAAACCAAACCAATACCTGACATACTTGGGGCCTCTGGCCAGCCTCGGACCCATGACAGTTGGGATAGATTAACCGGAGGTGCCCACTTCATTCATTCAGCCGCATGGCAGCTCAGGGAATGTGGGAATACACAGGGAACACAGCAGAGAAGAAAAGGTGGCCAGCGACACCTACTGGCCAAATAGGGAAACAACTGACAAGGCAGGGGTGTGTATCTTATAATACAACGCATTTATTTTACAATGCAAATAAAATGTGATTGCAATATATAAGAAATATACAAAGAGCATAACAAAATGACATATTGCTGCCTACGAGTAAACCAAAGGAAGTTATCTGGAACATTCCATGGTAAAGAGTCTAGACAGAGCAGGCGAGAGATGAAAAGCACAGCCGGTTCATAGACCTGAGCAAATATCACAGGTCAACCCAAATTCAATTCTTATAAATGAGTACCTGCTGAAGGTCACATGACTTGTGATTAATCTCTATAAAAGAGGCTTTGGTTAGGTAAGGAAGGTGTAGCCGTACCTCTGCAGAGTCAAGAATTTCAGCTAATTAAGTTTGCTGGTTGTTCTATCGGACCTGTTCAAAGAACTTCCACAATCTCATCATGAAGTTCGGACCCACCTGCCTGCCCTTGAGTCTTTCATCGCTCCCTTGAAGACGATGTTTACCCTGAAGCCGCGTGTGTCTGCCGAATCCAGCGTGTGAACCACATAATTTATATTCCTCTGACTCTGTGTGGGGTCAGGAGATCACCCTCCCCATGTCAGTAACTCTCTGATAAAATCTTTGTGCTTATCTGATGTAAATACATTGCACAAATCCACCGGGATGGACTTGATTTAGTGACCCGTTAGTAGTCACAGAGTATCCTGAGGTAACACTTTATACTTTTCTTGAGCCCACAGGGACCGTGGTGTAGATTTCTTAAGAACATAAGAACATAAGAAATTTACAAACGAGAGGAGGCCATTCGGCCCATCAAGCTCGTTTGGGGAGAAC
>JAODKC010000016.1:3641835-3655356 GCA_026777985.1 Mormyrops attenuatus
ATGAGCGGGGGGGTGATACGTGGCAGGTGATGAGCGGGGGGGTGATATGTGACAGGTGATGAGCGGGTGGGTGATATGTGGCAGGTGATGAGTGGGCGGGTGATACGTGGCAGGTGATGAGCGGGTGGGTGATACGTGGCAGGTGATGAGCGGGTGGGTAATATGTGGCTTTCAAGGCGTTTCCAAGAGGCTGCTGTCAGCCATTGGCAAGACATCCAATGGGCTGCATCACGGGGCGCAAATGTGACCCTAACAGCAGGTGGCAACGTGCTAATTCCACAGCCAGGCTCTGACTACCCTCTTTGTTTACAGTCCTGAAAGAGTCATGTTCAGCACACTTTATAATGCTCTTTAATAACTATTCGGGACCATCCTCTTCTAAAATCGATTACATTCAGCCAGGAAGGCCAACTCCAAAACACCGTGTAAAATGAATTCCTCCCTGAGAGACCCAATAGGTCTTTTTTTCTTTTTTCCTGAGAAGGAGACGCGGTTTGGGCTCTGTAACATGCTTCCGCGAGGGGGAGGGTTGACATGAAGAATAGTGCTTGTTTTCTTGTTTTTTTTTGATAAGCGCTACTGAAATGCATTTTTTCATGCACCAGGTTGCAGGATCTTAGGTGGCATAGTGTAGATGGGGTGGTCCTCGTCCCGTTTCACTCCTACAGTTATGTTTGGTTCATCTGAATTTCCCCCGCCATAAAAAGGCAGTGTGACATGTGTGTATATAGGGGCGAATGGAGCCAGCAGAATGGGCGTGGTTAGGGCACAATCATACACAATCACAGCCCTCCAGGGACTGCACTGGGGACACTAGCCATGAATTAATGTTTGAGCTTTCTCCTCCAGCTCCGTTCATATAACATTCCCGCAGCCTCTCGAACGTTAACGGCCCTAATGTGCGCCCCGGGGGCTCGTCGGCGTCTTCATTGCACCAGTACTTGCATAAAATCATGACCACATGCTGAAGGGTACGTCTGCTTTCGGAGTCACATCTGGCCCTAAAGATTCTTCACATGGGAATGCTGGAAATGAGGAATATCTTTAGCAGCAGTGGAAGAGGCGATTCCCCTCGCAAGTCCTATCATTTTGATTGAGGGTCTCTCCTAAAGTTTGCCCTTATACCATCCATCCATCCATCTTCATTCATCTTGAGGGTCTCTCCTAAAGGTTGCCCTTATACCATCCATCCATCTTCATTCATCTTGCCGAGACTAAGATTGTGGGAATCTGGAGTCTCTTCAAAGATGCACTGGGAACAAGACATGGAGCCCACTGAACAGGACACCAGTCCATCTCAGAGCATGGATACAACTACAGGTACCGGCAGGTTGGTGAGCCATCTCCCCTGACTTTTACTGGGCTGTGGGATAATCCCTGAAATGGACACAAACAGAGGGGGAACAGTCAGGACAGAGCCAGGGCGCTACCCACTCAACCCCAAATCTGCCAGGATTATTTACAATATTATATGTCCGGGGAAAAAACCTGCTTTTGATTTGCAAGTGTTGTGATTACGGACAGGAGAATTCCGCATACAGGGGAGCCAGTGTGTACTATCATCACAGATCACCCCCCCCCCCCCCCCCAGCCCCACCCCCATCCCCACCCCCACCACTGCCCCACACTCTGGATCTGGGGCTGCCTGCTTTTGAAACGCCTGGACACACTCTCGATTGCACGGTGCTCTAACCGGTTTGCCACCAGGGGTATCATTTTCGCCGATTACCTCCCTCTCACTCGTAATAGAAAGACCTTCCCACTCCACCTGCAGGGGCCATTATATGCGATTGCCTGTGTGGATTTTTGATTTGGGGCTTGATGACAATGATGCTGGAATCTCCTGCTGGAACATGCGGGATTTGTGCCACTGCAGATTTCCAAGTGACTGACCGGTTTCTGTGACACTGACCCTGCAGCGGAAGTTGGGGATGTCACCCAAGTGTCCCACTCTTATCTAATAAGCTTTGTTTTTCTTGGGTACTTCAAAGCAGAGAGTTAAGCTTAATGAAAACGCCTAATGAAAGCTCTCCTAAAAAGTGACACTGACCCAGCATCTGCGGTGCGTAGGTGGGACTCATTCAGGCTCGCCTCCTGTGATCCAAAAGGCTCTATGAAGGAGAAAGCCAGGATTTCAGGGCAGCCTGGAACGTCAGCCCTGGCAACGGAATAATCCATCAGAGTATGCGTTGTTAAATGCAGCAGCAAGGTCACACACCGGAGGGGTGCGTTTCATGCCGACGTCTCGCAGGAAGAGCGGCTCCTCAGCTGTGACAATATACAAAACTTCAGACCATCTTACCGGTGCTGAAATCTGCTCACTGTAAAATGAGCAAGATATTTAATGTGTTAAGCATCTCTTCCGTATTATTTTAAAATACAGGCGGTTCTGGACCCTATTTGGTGAAGGGGGGGGGGGGTATTTTCTGTCCCCCTGGGAAAATAATTACTCGAAAATCATTTAGCGATTTGTCGCGTGCTTTCGTATGCATTTCGTACTCCGCTTGGCAAATTTAATCGTGGAGGACCTGGGGGGGTGGGGGTAGGGAGGCGTCCCGTATTTTTTCGAGGGGGGGGTGGCTGAATCAAGTCCTAGAATTGCCGGTTTTTAAGCCCAGCTGTTCAGTCCTGAAGTGCTGCACGTAATTAACTTTACACTGGTATTATTTTGATTAATTTAATTTGTTTGTATTGCTTTGTCAAATTATCTTTTTTTTCTTCAAATGTGACACCCATCGTTGTTTCACAACAACCACGTGGAGTTTGGAAGGCTTAAATGGCGACACAAGTGGTCGAAAGGCAAACATCGCGTTGCTTTTAATACATGCTTTCCACCTCTAGCTCGCCGGGGACGTTGTGTGTCTGTAATGCATGTTTTGCTGTCTGCTTGTTTATCGCACTCTTTGCATAGGCGCTCGTTTTCTCGGCTGTCTGAGGCTCTGTACATCCAGCGTGCGCGCGCCTGTCTCTGTGTGCGCGCACCTGAGATTGTGGAAAAAGGGGAAGCGCACTTCAAGACTGGAGAGATCGCGCTGAAGGAGTGCGCTGTACGCACCGGGCCACGGCAAACGGGCATTCTCCATCTCTCCTTCTCTCTCTCCTCCAGCTTTCTCTCATTCACTCCTCCCTGAAGCCGGTGGCCAGTGCAGTCTGAGCGCCGCCGCGACCAAGGGCTTTTCTCGCAGCTTCGGGGGATGATGTCTGGATCCAGGAAAGAGTTTGACGTGAAGCAGATCTTGCGGATCCGGTGGAGGTGGTTCGGCCACCCCGCGTCTCCGCCGCCCCACAGCCCGGCGCTGGGGGACTTTTTCAGCGGCCGAAATGCGGGGGCTTCGGCGAACGGCACGTCCAGCGGTGCAACATCTGGCGGCGGCGGTAACATCAGCTGCGGCACCGGCGACGGCGGCTCCTGTATCAATAGCAGCGATAACAGAAAGTTTCTGGGCACGTCGGACCATCCCGTGTCCTTGTCGGCGGCTGCCTCCGTTTGCCTACGATCACTCAACGAAGGGGACTGCCGTAGCTCCCCGCCGCCGCCCTGGGCTTGCCCCCAGCCCGAAGTGCCGGGTGTGGAGTCCGTCGACCAGGGCTGTGCGACGGCCCGGCAGCATCAGCCGGAGGGAGCGGCGGCGGAGGCGGTCGCGGAAAGTGAGGAGGACAACATTAACATGGACTCTGAGTCCAGTTCTTGCAGGTATTTGTCATAATGTTAGGGGGTGGGCTTGGTGCGGACGTGTATACACTGTGCACGACTGGGGTGGTTTAGAAATAGTAAAGCAAGATCAAGTAAGTATTCTGCTTGTATTAAGATTGCCAGTCAGTGGTAAATGTTAAACTATAACTTTGCACAAAAGTCAGAAGAATTTCCCCCAAACTTTACATAATAATGTCACAATTAATATGAGCATTTAAGTATGCAATAAACCTTTTGCGAAACCCACGGTGGTGGTTTTGAGGGTATCATCTGGGAAGTTACATTCAGAACTTTGTTCAGTAAAAAAAAAACAAAATATAAAGAATAGGTTACTTTCAGTAATTATTCACGATCATCAATTACCCATTACTCGTGTAGACCGAGTACACCCTCCCTACGTGGTAAGCAGGCATGGGCTGGAGAATAACGCCGAATCATTTGAGCCAGAATCCAGCGTTGATGGATGCCCTTAGACTAGCCTCCTGTGCTGTTTGATGCGTGTATTTGCTTTCAGCTCGGTCTCCGTGTAATCTTGGATGTGTGGGATCTGGGCCCGCTGTCGCCTTACAGCACACCGTGATATCGCGGCTCCATATGGCGCCGCTTCCTAACGACTCTCTCTGCTTTAACCGATCTGGCTACCTCATATGCCTAGAAGTCCTAAAAGTGCCTCCTTCTTGTACATAAAGAGACATTAACCAGGCACAACCTGTATCTCATATAAATACCATACTCTGTGTACCTCTAATAGTGTCCAGTTGAATCTTGTTAGTTTATTCTATTAGACTAATGTTGACCTTTTTTTGGATCTGCCTTCTCGCAGCCCGGTAATAATTTAGGATTATTTGATTTAAAATAATCTGACCCCTTAATAGTTTAACCAACCCTTTACCGATTCTGCCTTATCATGTGACTACATGACCTGTCAGTTATCATACAGATCCATCTTGCACAGGGTTGGCGTGAACAGAGGTCATCGCCTGTCCAACATGAGTATCAGGCTTTGACTTACTTTCTGTTTAAATTCTACAAGGCTGCACCTTGTAGCTGGACAGAAGGACGAGGATTGTCCAGTTAAGCATATGTTTCCTGGAAATATCCTTGCTCTCGTTACTTTATCCCTTTACATGTCATTCAAACAACATTTGGAACCTAATAAGTTTTGCAATTCATCCGATTCATAATGAGAATTATAAAAACAGGTGGGATCTGGTCTTGGGACCTGCTTTTAAAGGAATACATATATACGGACTTCGGTTCACCACCTTCACATGAACGCCCCTATGTGTTCTGTTTCCTCCAGTTTGGGACTCTAAGAAAAAAAGAGAAATAGGACTCTAAATTTCTCGCTACCCTGACGAGTATAAGCGTTTCGATGGTGGGTGCCTGTATAAATCACTGTGAATCTGTTACGCGTTAACTAATGTATATGCTAATGTAGCTCTGTCAGACAGCATCTGAATATATGCGTTTGCTGTCGGATGCTTAATTTTAGCAAAACCCAGGACAGGAGCGACAATAAATCAATACATGCAGCCTTGCATAAATATGGGTAGTTGTAAGCCTTATAATCTGCCGGCCGCACTAATGAATAATGATGAGCATTCCGCGCTGTGCGCCCCCCCCGCAGGTGAGATCGTTTCTCTGCCCAGCGCGAGGCGCTCAGTTCTTCGGCTCCGGGGCTGCACTTCAACTGTTTGAGCAGAGGGGGCAGTGTTTCCCCAGTGCAATTTCAATTGACTGGGCTCATTTGAACGTGCAGCTCAAGGTCTGCTGCGCGTTAACTGATGTGTCAGTGATTAGCTGACTGATGTCATATTTCACGTTAGCCGTCACCATAGCAGTTCCTTTAACACCCCTCTCGCGACTGACTCTTAAATCAGCAGCACGGAACATAATTTGTAACTACTCTTTCATTAGTCGTTTTATTCGTGCTGTAATATTTTTTTTATGTCCCTAGCCCTTTTTTGTCATTCTCCCCTGAAATACGATCCTTAGGGAGCTCTGTGTGATGGTCCCTTTGTTTATGAGGTCGGGTAAAGGACATTCTGGGTCATGAAGAGACAGGCTGAGGGCTGTGGGTCAGGTGATCGATCGATGTGCTTCCACTCTGCCCCATGCTGACCTCGGGCTCTCGCAGTCAGTGTGCCCTGATGCATTCTGGGGGACTTTACATGGTGCTTGAATGAAAACGCCGGTCCACGAAGCAGGTGGTGGATTTTACATTTTCGTTTCCTCGGACAGTTCTTACTGCAATCAGGTGAGGATGAGGAGTGACCAAATCAGCGGGGCTATGATGAAGAACAGATGAAGCTAAATCTACCTAACGGGGTGTAGGACCCACTCCCTCATTAATTTTTTAGCCCCTCCCTCCTACTGTCTGTCCCCTGTGGACGGTCTTGAGGGCCAACCAGGCAGAATGTGGCCCTCCGTTTTTCACAGCTGCAGCGGTAATGCACCTGCAATTCACAGCCAGCACACTTGTGCCACCGGCCGCGTTGAGGGCAAGAGAGACATAAAACTAATGTGACTGCCCCAGAGTTGTGCTGGTGCTGGCCGTCAACTGCCCCCCCAACATACTGTCTCCCTGCTTTGATGCACTATGCATTTCTCGCACCCCAGTTATTCAGTTAGTCTGCTCTTGAATCCTTCCTTCCATCCACCCATCCATCCATCCAGCTGCTTATCCTGGTCAGGGCTGGGGGGGGGGGTTGGAAACCATCTGCATCCAGGACACCAGGTTAGGGTGCACCCTAGACACATAACTAATGTTTTGCATTACATTTCCATGCATAATTCAATTGCAGACTGTAATGATGCTATATCATATGGCCGCCATTGCTGAACGTTTGAGAGAATGACCCCTCGACAGACCCCGGTCCTAACCTGCTCCCTTAGTTCGCGTCGCATCTGATGACTAAATCTCCAGAAGGTGCTGTTTACATCCGTGCTGTTTGGTCTTATGCCTTCGAGACCAAGGTTGCCAATTCTCATGCATTTGCTGTGACACTCACGCTCGAAATCGCACGGCAAATCTGTATCATTCCATTATAAACCTTAAATTAGCTATATCAAAAGCGTTAGGGTAGTTTGCAAACAATGCAGAATACAGGGTGATAAAAGCGCCACATACATAAATGGACACGCATGCGATTGGAGAAGAATCTCAAACTGAAAATGCCACGTCAGCCAGCTAACCGAAATTGGCAACCTGCGAGACCAACCTCTGTCACTTGCTGCTTGCGATTTTCACAGCCGCACTCCAAAAATGGCCTTCCGTATTCACGCTCAAGTTCGGAATACTGCGAGACCTAAGCGCGCGTGTGTGTGTGTGTGTGAGTATGTGTGCGGACCCACGGTAGGGTGTACATCCGGGGCTACAGCCCCAGATATTTATTAGTTAATTTTTTAGTTTTGTTTTTACAAAAATAATAATTATAGAAAAAACAGATCAATTAACCCTTCGTTCCGATCTTACTTTAAAGTAAAATAATATATGATACCGTTGATCAAGTAGCCTAGTGCATTTTGGGTCGTTAAGCAGCACATTTACTTCACACTATTGGGCACGCGCACTTTTCGTGTGAGCACGAGAGCACCGGGTACCGCGCTCGCCATTGTTGGTGTCTGGTGGTTACAAGTGCTTCCTTTACAAAAACTATTATGGATAAAAGAAGGTTTTAAAAAGAAAAAAGGCGAGGGTCAAGAACGTGGAGGAGGAGTTATCTCAAAGGGCCGTAGTGGCTTCATCTGCAGGCTTAGGTTGGTGAAGAAGAAGGCGCGATAGCTAACTGGCTAGTGTAGCTCAGTGCTTCTCAGACGGTTTTGAAACAAGGCTCACCATTTATGAAAACAAGTATTTCCAAGGCACATTACATGTAAAACATCATAAGACTAATTCCATAACGCACCTGGCCAGCTCCCAAGGCGCACTAGTGTGTGACAGTGCAGTTGGTGAACTGGTCTGCCTAGCAGGGATGCACCTGAATACGAATACATTATTCAGAAATGCACAAATAATGCACTGTAGACAGATATTTTTCTACCGAAGGTCACGTGTCAGTATTTGGAAAAAGTCAGCTCCATGACTGACTCCATGCCCGTGTTCATTCAAATTGATTCATATCGTTGTGGATGGCCACGAAATATAAATGCTCAATCTGCTTGAAACACGGGACTTTGATTTCACTAATCACTTCATTTGTTACAAATTATTTAAATGGGATCGCTGTATTCCTTAGTCGACCCACCCAGCTAGCGCACAGCAGGCGGCGTCCTGAGAGCTAACCTTTCCCGGCTGTCATTCTGGGGGGGGCTCGCGTGGAGGAGGGGGTGTCGGCGTCACTGGCAGATTTCTTTCCAACCGCTGCGCAAAAAAACAGTCGAAATATTTTTAAAAATGTATTTCAGTCAGTATTCATCCGTTTAACATTCTGTATTGATATCAGCTCGTGGAGAAAACGTTTAAAAGACAGTTTTGATTAATAAAGCTGTAATTCCTTGTGCAAACTAAGTGGTCTGTGTCCCCCAGCTAGTTTAGTGGTGGTGGTTTGGTTCCATGGTCTACGGTCTATCCAAACTTAATTCAGTGGAGGGGGCGACAGTTGTACAGAAGTAATTCACGTTTTCCTAGTGATTTGCAGTAACGTTAACATCAGCAAACGCTGCATCATTGGAATTTAAGGTTATCATTAAGCATGTTTTCCTGCTCATCTTTACTGTAAATAGTTTCCAGTGCAAAACAGAATCTTTTGATTAATATTTCATTTCTTTCAGTTTTTGATTGTCCAATGTCCTCTGGTTAAAGGGGGGTGGGGATGGGGGTCAGACAGTTAATAAAAGGTAGATTAGTTAAAGTAAAACAATTGCATTGGCAATGAATATTAGGTTAGAAAATACCTGTACAGACCACGCCCACTTTCGATAGAGTTACACCTATGGTCATGAGCTGTGGGTAATGACCGAAAGAATGAGATTGTGAATACAGGCGGCCGAAATGAGGTTTCTCCGCAGGGTGTCTGGGCTCTCCCTTAGAGGTAGGGTGAGATGTTCGGATATCTGGGAGAGTCTCAGAGAAGAACCGCTGCTTCTCCACGTCAATAGGGGCCAGTTGAGGTGGTTTGGACACCTGGCGCGGATGCTTCCTGGGCAGTTACCTGGAGAGGTTCTCCTACAGGGAGGGGGCCCCGGGGCAGACCCAGGACACGCTGGAGGGATTATATCTCTCGGATGGCCTGGGAACGCCCTGGCATCCCCCCCAAAGAGCTGGTATACATGGCTGGGGAGAGGGAGGTCTGGGTATCTCTCCTGAAGTTGCTACTCCCGCGACCCAAACCCCAGATAAGCGGATGGTAATGGATGGATGGATGGATGTTTACCAAAAACACAGCAAGCAAGTGTGAAGTTATGGTTCTGCTACACAAGCTATTTGTTTGGTCTCATTCAACTGAGAAAGAAATATAACTCAGTACATATTAAACACCCACAAATTTTCCAAGTCTTCTGTTAGTTGCTACAGTAACAGCACTACACACACCTCCACCCCGATCTTACATGATTTTCACATTCACAGAATGTAAACTTTTGCACCCGGCTGGCTCTGTCTGTATCGCTGTTGGCAAAGTCCCTGGAGCTTTGAGTCCGTCCTGCGCTCAGTGTGGGCGTAGCTCACAGGTTCTCCTCGGAGACGCCCAGCTCTCCTCTGACTGCACGCGCCAGCTTCCTTGCACAGTCCAAGGACGGACCTTTAGGTCAACCGGAGTTTCTAAATTGTCCATTTTCTGCGTGCGGGCCTTGTGATGGACTTCTCGTCCAACTGTTCACTTTTAAATGTTTAATTCACAGCATTTTTTGTGATTCTTAAAACGGGGTGTATATAAGGCTGTAAGGTGTAATGTAGGCAGTCGGTATATATTAGTTGCAGAGAATAGGAAGTTTAATGATGACGTGTGAAAGCAAGACTGACATGCTGAGCTTGGCTTCCCTGGAAAGTGTCTCTCTGTGCCCAGTTGGACTCTCGAAGGCACAAGAGCAAGACAGATGGCTTCTCTGCATAAATGGTGTGTATGTGTATTAGTCTCATGTGTGTTTATGTTTAAGTGTGTGTGTGTGTGTGTGGATTATGTTTATATTATATCGTGAGGATCAGATGGCCCCCACAATGTGATAAAAACCTGTTATTTTGACGACATTGTGGGGACTATTTCTCGGGTCTCCACAAAGATCTGTGAATGCAATCAAAAAACTAAAAATGCCAAAAGTCTTGTTTTTTGTTTGGTTACTTATGGTTAAAGTTAGGGCTGGGTAGGGTTAAGGTCATCATGGTGAGATAAGAGAATGAGAATGGAATGAGATTAGAGAATGGAGAGTCCCCACAAAGATATACTTACAAACCTGTGTATGTGTGTGTGTGCCACCCGCTTGTTCCTCATCAGGCTTCAGGATTTTGTTTTATTTTCCAGCATTTTGTTCCAGCCCACATCTGCGTCTTGCATTTTAACAATGTAAAGAGACAAGCGTGCGGAAAATAATAAATAAACATAAGCGCGTTGCTTTTTAAAGCCGCCGGCTCAGTTTCCGCACCCACACGGAGGTAATGAGCGTGTGCGGGACGCGCAGGCCCTCCGGAGGCACCGGAGCAGGGACGCGCGGCTCCCACTTCAAAGCGACTCTCCTCAGGGCGCAGTCACAGCCTCAGCCCGCCCGACTCTCGGATCACGGCGCCTGGTGTGGATTAATGTGGAGCGGGAGGCGGAGGAGGCTAAAAATATAACGAGGCGCTCTGGAATAGATACGAACCGACTAGTGTCGGTGTCGATTTGCATGCGAGGCACCGACGCTCCATAGACCATTAAACTCGGCTGACATTACAATGTCACTCCCTGGAACGGCGCACGTTGCACAACCCTTATTCGGCTCTGAAACTAAGTGGCTATAAAACCTGGTTGCATGATCAGTCAACATGTTAAATAAGTTTTGAGGAAAAAGACGCCATGAAGCAGATATATGAGTTGCAATGCACTGGATGTTTACTGCAAGGGTGGACTGGCAATAAAAGGCAACTCAGGGATTTAATATTTTCCCGCTGATTGGAGGAGGGGGTTCCTTTAGTACAGGACTCTTCAAATCTGGCCCTCGATTACGAATTCAGTCTTTGCCCAACGTTGCCCCAGGTAGTTAGTTCACTGATTCTGATTGGCCACAGAGGCTTCATACCCGGCTCACGAGTAAAGGAGGGTTGGACATTCAGCAGGGCTCGGACCTTGAGCACCATGACTCGAATAGTCCTGCTTTAGTATATTTTGTGCTGGCCAGCCCTAATTTGACCAGTCAAGTGGAAAATTTCCCGAACTTCCCGCTGGCCCGTTTGCGCCTAGTTTACTGTAAAGCGAAACTGATGCCCTGGATAAGAAGTGACCTCTCCTGTCATTAGACCGTGGTATAAACCGCCTGAAGGTTATTTGTTTAATGTTGATGGCTAAAATATTGGACAGTGGCAATCATGAGTTTGCTCAGATCTTAGGAGTTTTTGACTATGTTTTTAGGGTCCTGATTAGCTGAGTGGAGACTGTGGTCCATAGCTCATTATAGCATGAAAGGATATTGGATCTCTGAATCTGCGTATATTTAAATTACGCTTAATTACAGTTATAGTTTCTCAGAAGATTTTTCTGTTTGGTTCTCTTTGTTCATTTCTAATTTGAAAATCCTTTCATATGCTTTTAATAAGGCAAACGACATAGATAAATATAAAAATATCAATTATAAGTGTGGAAGGCCTTTCTGACGTATGAAGTGTGTTCTGTGACATCATGTTCTAAAGTTGTGTTTGTCTGTCTGCTCAGACTGTTATGGAAATGTTTGGCAAAAGGATGATCCATGGTGCAGCTCTCAGACAAAATGGGATTTCATTGAAGAACTACACTGAAACAGGTGACCAGAAAACCAAGGGATCACAAGGGTTCAAAACAAGCAGTTAAACTCCACGGCAGTTCTCAAAAGGAGAATAGGATGGACATAAGACGAAAAGACTATAACTCTTTAGGGGAACAAGCAGGAAACAAAAGCAATAAAACACTAAGATCTAAGAACGGGATGGCCAGTGACACCTGCTGGCCAAACGAGGAACTGACATCCTGAAGGGGGCAGGACAGGGACTGATCCTGACATGGACCCAGAGTCCTACGCGAAAGCTCCCTTGTTTTGTATTCTTACACTTCATCCACATTGTTGTGTAAGCCTTCTATAAATGGCCAATCAGATCTCTTAAAAGGACCCAATGGCTACTCAGTA
Organism: Mormyrops attenuatus; assembly: GCA_026777985.1. Taxonomy (NCBI): domain Eukaryota; kingdom Metazoa; phylum Chordata; class Actinopteri; order Osteoglossiformes; family Mormyridae; genus Mormyrops; species Mormyrops attenuatus. The sequence goes on from JAODKC010000016.1 coordinate 3,653,822, forward strand.
TGTGACTCCCTTTCAAGCATGTACAGACGCAAGTGATTTCTTTTTACGGATTTAATGAAGCCTTAATGTCTTAATGTCACCAAAGACCTCCTCAAACCGTGAAAACTACCAAAACACAACAATTCACAGTATTATAGGTAAAATTAGCTGTTAACTCTCACAAACAGTAGAGAAGCTCACAAGAAAATAAATGCAAACCGATAAATACCTCGTTGGCTTCATGCTATCAAAGGAATCATCTGTAATTCCTCTTGTCTTCACTTCGCTTAACTATAAACATGGTAAAACTTTCAGCGGTGCGCATAATGCCGGCTTGCTTGCAATTCACTTCTTTCTCTCGTCTCTCCGCACACGTCACGGACCCAGATTTCAAAATAAAAGTCCATTTTATCATATGAAAGTGAAGCCATATAGGAATATGAATGTATAAATTCTAATAATTCTAATAGTCTTTACATTCATATGGTAAAATATGCAACTAATATGATTGCAACAGTTCCACAGTGCCCACTTTGTTTCCTCAGTAAAAAGCCACGACTGACTCCCTGAAAACTGGCAAACCACCATTTTATTTTACCTCGTCACGGTTCACAGTCGGCTGACTTCCAACTGAATCACTGACGTTGAAACACTGAGTGATTTTTGAGAAAACGTGTGGTTGTTATGGAGGTACGAACACCGTCATAGAAGCATCGTGGTCTGTGACTGGTGAATACGGTATCTGACTGAGAGTCATGGGGAACCGAGGTGGCGATGCTGGTGTGAGACTTTGTATGGCCGCCTTTCCCGCAGGAGCTCCAACAGCAGCCAAACCCTGTCCTCCAGCCAAACGGCCGAGCCCTGCGTCCCTGAGGAGCTGTTCCAGTCCCTGAGTCACGCGGAGCACACCTTCCACAAGATGGAGACCTACCTCAGGCACAAACAGCTGTGTGATGTGGTGCTGCTGGCCGGAGACCGTAGGATACCTGCCCACAGGTGAGCTTGGGTTGGGTAGTATTCGATTGGGTTGGGTAGTATTCGATTGGGTTAGGTAGTATTCGATTGGGTTGGGTAGTATTCGATTGGGTTAGGTAGTATTCGATTGGGTTGGGTAGTATTCGATTGGGTTGGGGTGGGTTTGTGTCACGATGACAGAAGAACAGATTTGCATTCAGGTAGGGAAATGGGACCTTAAGTCTTGAGGAAATAACATCAATTCTTTGTTCAGGATTTTTTTTCTCAATTTCCATTATGTATAGTTTCAGTTGAGCAAACACACACAAAGGTGGGCAGACAGTCTATAGGCACGTTCATGCCAAGACAAACTCAATCCATTGCTATCATCTCGTCCTCATCTCTAAACTAACATCATTACTCTGCTGCCTAATTAAATTGCATGAGAATGAGATAGTGGGACCAGTGTTTAGACTGCCTTCTCCGAAATGTCTGTTGTTGTCGTGGTGCTCTTGCTTGCCTCCTGGTGGGGGGGGGGGGGGGGGGGGGGGGGGGGGGGGGGGGGGGGGGGGGGGGGGGGGGGGGGGGGGGCGGGGGGGGGG
>JAODKC010000016.1:3677611-3712080 GCA_026777985.1 Mormyrops attenuatus
CCCCCACCCCCCCCCCCCCCCGCCCCCCCCCCCCCCCGCCCCCCCCCCCCCCCCCCCCCCCCCGGCCGGGGCGCCCCCGCCTCGCCCGGCGGCGGGGGCGGGCCCCCCCCCCCACAATTGATCAAAACACAAGGACTAGCTCCCTGGATGCAAACGCCTGTAATCCGTCACGGTGCGGAAAGCTGGACAGACGGGCCTTCCAGTAAATAAGAATCACCTCATCCAGACACATAACCCAAGCCGACCAAAACTGGAACCACAGCACCAGGTTTCTGTACCCCAATAACATCAGAAACCAGCTTTAAATCGGTGCTGTATATCTGCATAGCTGGGTTCATTACTAAGGCTCATGTGGTCATTCATGTATAGAGCAGTATTTTGTCATTTTGATAATCAGTCCTTTGATAATAGTGGTGGCTGTGAGTGAGTGTCAGCGTGGAGCGTGTCCAATCAGACGCGCGGGCGCTTTATGGCTCGAAGTCATCTGCATCGCTCTTCGTCGAACAGAACAGGTGCTTACTGGAGCCTGGAGCGGTGGATCACTGAAAGATGTTGATCAGAGGCAAACCGATTACCCAGCTACCTAAGACAAGGTCCTCAAACTACCTAGTTTACATGTGGGATCACGATCGTTACAATTATAACATTCTGTATAATATTTTTTTGTATAAAATAAATAGAACTGCGCTTTTAATTGGTGTTTGTGATTAATATGCACAACATGATGGTATCTAAATGAATTTATTGGGAGCAATGTGTAGTTCAGTGGGTTAGGATACTGTCCCTATGACTGGGAGGTTGCAGGTTCCAATCCCACTGTGGGAATGGTGATTTAAGGAAAGGCATTTAACCTCCAACTGTTCCACGCCCAGGCTGACACTGCGTTCTGGAGAAAACGTTGCTTTTGATAAGAGACGGCGAACTCGATAAAACGTAAATGCTCTTCAGAAGCAGTGTGCACCACCTGATGGACATTTGGGTTTCTCTCGGCGATAACTCACAAACGATGATGACTCGTTATCACACCCCCGGCCCTGAAGGGGGCATTAATGTGTCATTAGCCTGATGGATCACATGTTTGATTTATCGCACGCCGGGAGAAAGAGATGAGCGCATTTGGGGGGGGGGGGGGTGAATTGCTCGAATCACGCTTGCCAGCGGTGACTCAGCGCTGAGGGGGTCTGGTGTCAGTGTCAGACTGACCTTCACAGGAGACGTCAGCTTTGTCCATTCCACCCCCCCCGAACAGCACCACCCCTCCCCCTGTCGCCTGAAACAGCAGCTGCTTTCTCACCCCCTCTGTGGCCAGGCCGGAGGATGCGAAAGTGACTCAGGAGTTTTCGACCTGGTGAGGGTCATGTGACAGTTGATATGCACGAGGGGGCGGGGCTTTGCGGAATTCCGTGACCCCGGGAGGAGGCCTCGTCCAGCCCGGATACTAGCGGGGACCATATGTGTGTTAATATTTATGGAGTCGCACGTCCCTGGGGAATAAGCGGGGTCAGTTCTGGCACGTCAATTTTCAGATTTACGTCTGCAAACACAACTTTAAGGTGGAGCTGATGTTCTCTGAGGAATCCCTCAGTACATGCTGGTGTAAAGTCAGAACACACTCAAACTGACACCAGCAAGAGGGTTATGGTGTCAGAAGGTCGCTGGGTTAAATCCCAGGGTTGGCAAAGCAATTTCACTGTCTCACCCCCAAGCGAGGCCCTTAACCCCCAACCGCTCCAGGGGCGGGCTGGTCCCGCCTTCTCAAAAATATATGTTGCTTTGGATAAAAGCGTCTGCTAATTAATTAAAATGTTTACACATTTTTTTAACATTCTTTAAGTGTGGTGGAGTGTGCCTGTAAAGTGCATTCACAAGGTTTTCATTCACGTGGTTCGTGGTCATGTAGACGTCTAGTCTGTGTGTCTGCATGGCCTGGGGCCACTGATATCCCCTCCAGGATATATTCACCTGGATCTGACTGGCTCCAGAACCTTAACCAGGTTCTGATTCTTATTGAAATTGGATGTATTTTTATTCCTCAGTTTTTTTTTTTAATAAATTAGAACATTATGGATTTTTTGACGTTTGCTCTGTTCCTTTTCCCTATACACAGTTTAATACTAAAATCGTTAGTTGACTAAATGCTAGTGTTCAGCATGTTCCTGTCATTACCCTTGTCGACCGGCAACATTTTCCAGAATGATTATTTCTGCGGATCTCTGCAGCATGATATTCACTCCCGAGCCAGTCGGCCAAACACGGTTTGTAAGCCGGTTTGTATCCTGCAGACATGTGACCTCAGGCTCCTCCCACATAGCAAACAGCCCCTTCAGAATTATCCACCCCCTGGTTTTCTTTTTTATACCCTCGGGGGGTAGTTTCCTGTGCAATCCACAAAACGTTTGACTTCAGTTTTTCTGTCACGATGTGTCCCTTGTCTTGCCTTCTTGTGACACGCAGGTCTGTGGAAAGGAGCCACTCATACCCATAGTGGCGATTGAGTTTGACGCCCCCCTGACCACTGGTTTCTGCAGCACAGCTCATGACCTGAGTTATAAATTTTTCTTCAGAACATCCTGAGTAGATCTGCAACAAAAGCGGACCTTTTTGCATTTATTTATCAGACGCTTTTATTTTATTTTGGCCCAGGACTGAACATACATATATTCAATTGTTTAACTATAAATGACTTACTTGTGGGGCAGGGTGGCATGGTGCTGCAGTGGATCGGACTGTGGCCTGACCCCTCTGGGACCTGGGTTTGAGTCTCTGCCATGGCGCCTGCTGTGTGGAGTTTGCATGGTCCCCCCGTGTCATTGTGGGGTTTCCTCTGGGTTCTCCGGTTTCCCCCCACAGTCCAAAAACATGCCGAGGCTAACTGGAGTTGCCATAGGTGTGCACGTGTGGGTGAATGGTGTGTGAGTGTGCCCTGCGATGGGTTGGTGCCCCATCCTGGGTTGTTCCCTGCCTTGCGCCTGCAGTCTCCGGGATTGGCTCCGGACCCCCTGTGACCCTGAACATAATAAGGGATTTTCAGAAAATAGATGGATGTATGGGCTTATTTGCATTGAAGTAGCCCATTGTACCCCATTCAGTTGCCTCCATCTTGCACAACTCTGTAGCATAACGATCTGTCAGTAGCCATTTATCTGGTCAGTTAATAAATGATTCTTAATTAATGTGTCAGTGACAGTTTTAGCGAAGTGTGAAATGGCCTGTAAATCCTACAGGTCACCTTGGATTTATACACCAGTTGGCTCCACACAGACCTTGCCCGGCATCTATCAAATACCCCCCCAGCCTGTTGGGGGGGGGGGGTCGCCAGGCTTCCGGCATGATGTCACTGTCATCTCTCTAATGTACCTTCTGGCCACAACCCCACAACAGCCAGAGACGGCGCGGAGAGCCGCCTGCTGAGGAACAGGGGCAGTGATAACCAGCTTCGGGGCGGGATGGGACGGGGGGGTGGGGTTAGGGGGCTGACAGGTGTGTGGTCGTTTCAGGTTCTGTTTGTCACAGACATAAACATACACTGTATGTGGAGTGAAATGCTTCCAGGATAGTGCTCTAAAGGAAATATACAACACAAGTCATATAACCCAAACATACAGCTGCTTGGGGTCGTGGGGCCAAGAGCCTATTGACACAAGGTGTCGCAGGGCACACTCACACACCATTCACTCACACATACAAAGCAGGGAACAGGCCAGGGTGGGGCGCCAAACCATCATAGGGCACACTCACACACCATTCACTCACACATACAAAGCAGGGAACAGGCCAGGGTGGGGCGCGAACCAATCGCAGGGCACACTCACACACCCTTCACACACACATACAAAGCAGGAAACAGGCCAGGATGGAGTGCCAACCCATCGCAGGGCACACTCACATACCATTCACTCACACATACAAAGCAGGGAACAGGCCAGGATAGGGCTCCAATCCAGGGCACACACACACTATTCACTCACATTTACACCTATGGGCAATTTGGTAACTTCAATCAGCCTCAGCGTGTTTTCTGGACTGTGTGGAGGTAAAGCGGAGAACCCAGAGGAAACCCCACGATGACACGGGGCGAACATGCAAACTCCACACACATGGAACCCGGGCGGAAATTGGAACCCAGGTCCCAGAGATGTAAGTCAATAGTGCTAACCACTGTGTCACCATGTTAAATAGTAGACAGGAGGTGTGTAAGGTGTTTAAAAGTGGTGTGTTAGCTGTCAGCACCCTCATTAGCATGATCTGGCTGCTCAGGCTGTGTGTGTGAGGCAGGAGACTGGCTCTGGCCAATCTGTCTGTTAGCGGCCGGCACGCTCTGCCTGTTAGCGGCCGGCACGCCTGCAAAGTTACTCGGCCACACTGTGACCTCTCCTGTTTACAAAATAACGGCGGGGAGAATACTAATAAAGGCTTCTGCGTTTCCCCCAGTAGTGGACTGTTCAGACTCATCGTGCCATTACACCCCAGGGCAGGCGCGGGACTCGCAGGTCAGGCAGCTGCGGCGGCTACGCCGATCAAACGGTGGCTTGTTTGTCACAAACGGTATGATGGAAGTTTTTGCCTATAGCTATAGTCACTTGTTTATTATTATTATTATTATTATTATTATTATTATTATTATTAATGTCTGCTCTAATCTGTTTGTTAGGGGGGTTATAGGTATTTTCCGAAAAACAAGACCCTGTTTACTTTGTGTCCTTCTACTCGTGGCAGGATGGTGCCTCGACTGCATTTGATACTTTGAGACTAGACTCCTCACCCCCAGGCTTTGGGGACACCTATTAGCGTCAGAACATGGATCTTTTTTCCTGGGGGGGGATGTATCAGTACCCAAGCCTGTTTCATTGCAAGATAACACCAACTTTTGACATCAAACCAAACTGGGTGCGTTTTACTTGACAGTACAAACACAGCACTTGTAAATGTCGCCGCATGTGTCGTGTAAAAACGTGTAAAAATGTCATGAAACGATAATAATACAGTGCCGATGATCCGCTGAAGTACTCCATCACATACATACCGACCGGGACAGCAGCCAGAGTCTACATGATTCATCTTTTTTATTCAGGACGGGACATTTCATAATCAATAGCTACAATAAAAGAGCTTTGTGTTAGCCCTTGGAATAAATCACACGGTGCATAAACGCCGTGACCTTGGGTTTGTCTGACAAAACGAGCGATAAAATCCACTGCAGTATGAAGGTGAGCAGGAGCTAATGTCTGCTTCTACATTTCTGCCCATATATTTAGCGGGTTATTGAAATGCTGCGTCATTCTGCACATTTATCTTATTTGCAGAGCCCAACCTTGAAGATGCTTCACTCTAATTGTGCTTGGATTTATTGATTTTTTAGCCATGAATTGGTTTAGGCTGCCCTCTACTGGGAGATACTGTGACTGTAGCTTAGAGGTATCCCCCCCCCACCCCCCCAACGTGGGTTGCTGTTGCTTTATTTAATTAACAGAAGTAAAACAATTACAGTACAGTATTGCAAATTAATGCAACTCCATCATGCAAGTAGGAAAACAGGATACAGTAAAGTATAGTGAAAAAAAGCAATTTAAGCTTATTTTTAGTCTCTTTTTGTAGACTCTGACTGGTGAAATTAAACTTAATTGGTAGGAAATTACTCCATGCAAACTATTGAAGGCTTATTTGCACTGAAATGCTTTTACAAGCAACAAATTAACTCCAATTTAAAAAGTCTGTCTTTGTGATTGTATACTGTAATGGTCATCTGTTTGTTGGTGCACATCCACAAATAAGTCTCAGTCCAGTTTAACAAGATTTTTGACGTTTTTTGTTTGGAGCCAGAAATGGGGAAAAATGGTTCATCTGATGGAAAATTTGAGATAGTGAGTGTTTCCCCGGACGCACAGCTCACAGTTGAAGGCAGAGAAATGGCAAAAGGAGGACAGCGAACAGGCCTGTGATTTCTGGCGGGGTGATCAGGTCTCAGTCCGGGATGAGTGCAGAGAAGTGGCGTCTCGCCACAGCGTGGGCTTGTGACCTGTGCCAGGGTGAGAGTGGGCCAGTGTGATTTACTGCTCTGGTCTGACTGGGAATCACGGATCAGACTGGGAATGGTACCCCCAGGACACGGCCCTCACACTATACCCTGTCCTCATGTACAGGTCTACGGGCACATTAATAATGTACCCTCAATAAAGGTTTTGTGTTGGTAAGGACATCCGGAAAATGCAAAATGAGGCTCCTGATCGGCGTCACATCGACGGCTGAAAACCTGCTTCGTGTTTAGCAGCTATTCACAGGTGGATGGAGATGACCTTTTTCTTTACACTTTTAACGGTCTTTATAGTCCGACAATGCAACGAACTAAAGATGTTATTCTTGATACTGTACTGTTATTGTTATCTCCGTTTTAAAATAATAGCCAGGCCGTTCGAGCTTCTCGTCTTATTTTCAAGGAAGCGCAAACATTTCCAAGACATGCTTGTCCCGGTGAATAACATCCTAAAGTAATAATTGTTGTTTTTTCTGCTGAAGCAGTACCACACTACGGTAGTGCACGGACGGCGCACAGGCTGTAAGCTCAGAAATGCAGGAATTAATGCAATATCTCATATGCGACTCAACTCGAATGACCTTGGAGCGACTCCCAGTGCTGAGTCACTCTTCTCATTGCTGCGTTTAAATGAACGTGAACGTGAGTAATAGATCAAGACTTCTGTCTGGGCACACGCTTTAAGTAAATATTACCATCGTCTTTCAAGGTAACATATTACAAAAAAGGGCACATCACCGTGGAATAACACCGTGGAACACAGGAAAAAAAATCGAAAAATATTTTGGTTTATTGACAATGAATAGCCTGTTGCATATGCACTCGTCACTCAACGAAGGTTTTGGATTTTATAGAGGCCTATTTGAAGATGATAAATTATAGAAAACTTGAAAATATACTATAATAGGCTTCTACCAGGGCCTAAATACATTAGGGTAGATTTCGCATCAGATGCAAATTTCCAGATGGGGGGGGGGTTAACTTATAATTTTAGTAACTGGAAAACCTTTCTACGTATCTGTGGTCTTATCGTTTTACTGCAGATCCCTCAGAGGCCGCTCTAGGCTGGCCGTTATTTCGGGCAACTCAGGGTCTCCATGACATTTTAAGCATTCAGTCAATCAGCCGCTAATGAGCCCCTAGATATTGCGAATACGGTGTATCGGTCCAGGTGGCTCAGTGGGTGGCGCTGTTGCCTCAACTTTAGGGTTCAAATCCCAATATTTCTCTCTCTCTCTCTCTCTCTCTCTCTCTCTCTCTGTATGTGTGTGAGAGAGAGGTCCGGGTATACATTTTATTGTGGGTACCAAATGGCCCTACTGTGTGATAAAAACCTGTTATTTTGACGTTGTAGGGACCATTTATTTTCGGGAAATTTAATAAAAATCTGTGACTGCAATCATAAAACTAAAAATGCCAAAACTCTTGTATTTTGTGTGGTTACTTATGGTTAAGGTTAGGGTTGGGTAGGGGTTAAGGGTGTCATTGCTGGGATTAGGGTTATGCCCATAGAAATGAATGGAGAGTCTCCACAAAGATGAGTACAGGTCTATGTGTGTGTGTGTGTCTGTGTGTGTGTGTGTGTGTGTGTCTGTGCGTGTGTGTGTGCGCGCGCCCGTGCGTGTGTGTAGAGTTTCTATGTTCTCCTTGTGTGGAGCAGGTTTCCTCTCACAGCCCAAAAACATGCACTGTCTGGTTGACTGTACTGTGTATGAATGTGACTGGACCGGCATCCTGTGCTGCCCGGAAAGGCTTCAGTCCCCCTCCAGGATAAGTGCTTGTGTGATGGATGGGCTGTCATGTCCAATGCCAAACGTTTAACCTTTGGCAAACATGGTCCTGTCTCTCCCGGTAATAAAGTGTCCCAGCATTTCTCCTGTTTTTCAGGCTCCTGGTAATTAGGGAATGGACGCGGTTCAGTATCACAGGGTGACGCTCAAAGGGGGGGCGCAAACGAGAAAAACAACTGGAAAAACTAGGTCATGAACGGTATTTGTCATATCTATATTTACTTATCGACTAATTTAGCTTTAACTCGGTCTGTTTTACCTGCGATGGAAATTTACTTAACGGAAAGTGGCAAATAAAACGATACTTCGCCATATCGTGGCAGCTAAGAGTGAGAAAACATCAGCTCCCGTAACGATATAATTAATTACTTTATGGCCAGGTAAGTGCCAATAATACTGCAAATGTTAACGATTTATTAAAATATAACCGCGAGCATGTGCTTATTTACCGCCTGTACACTTATGAAATTGACGGTATGATTCCTACATTACTGACTTATTCTGAAGATGACTAAGGAAATAAAATCGTAACTGGAAAACTAACTTGAAAACGTTTTTGTTGTGTTACCTTATGGAAAGATCATTATTGTTTTGCCGCAGACGTAACGGGGCGTTATGAGTCACTGATCGGTGGGGCAGCGAAGGGATGTTTGTGATGCAGTTGGTGGGGTGTGAAGTCAAGTGGGCGGATGGGGCTGAGCGGTGCGTCACGCCCTCGACATCCATCATCATCATCATCATCATCAGCATCAGCACCATCTTCACGTCGATGTACTTTAAGCATCCTGCTATTTGGATTTCACAAAGAAGGACAGCCTAGATCTGAAGGTGTGGTAGCTTAGTGCAACAAACAAACGCCTGTCTGGGATAAAATTAGAAACGGAAAACCGGTTTATGGATTTTTAGGAAGCCAATTTATATGTCTGAATATCTCTTCAGGCCTTCAGAGTATCTATCGTGTGTTGCCTCCGTGTTGAGTAGAGCTGATACACTGATACAGGTAGAGATACACTCTAGACCAGGGTTCTTAAACTCCAGTCCTGGCGGGCCGGAGCCCTGCGCAGTTTTTGGTTTACCCTCCTTAAAAAACCCGACTCAACCACTTACCTAATTGCCACACAGCTCTTGAGTTGAATCGTTTCTGTTGGAACAGGGAAAGAACTAAGCTACACAGGGCTCCGGCCCGCCAGTACTGCAGTTTGAGAACCCTGCTCTAGACTAATAAAGCAATAAATCATGGTGATTGGCTCACACTTTTACACTTTGCGCTGCCTTCCAGCACACAACACACAAATAAATGCTCATTTACTCCTTCTCCAAAATTCACCGGAAAAAGTTCAGCAAATACCCTCTCGCAAAAATGTGTATCTGCATGCCCCTCATCTACGCATCAACCTTGGCTTATCTTGGTGAGACGGGAAGTGACATCTAGTTGGGGCGGAGATCTAGAGGTGTCAGTGCTATAAAAACGTGCAGATATAGCCCTCGTTGTGCCATCATGTTCTGGAACAAGGAACATACTGCATATTTAAAGGTCGCAATAAACAATATCTGCAGGCCTTGGATCAGGGTCCAGTTTGCATGACGGCACATCGGGTTCAACTCAGACAACATTATTGCTCTTTTCTCTGTAATCTCGATGTACCAAAGTCAGGCGCTTATCCTCCTGCGTGTGGGACGCAGCGTCTCTGAGGCCGCCGCACTCTGTGACACGCAGATGGGGCCCTTTCTCTCTGACAACCACATCTGATTTTTGTGTGCTTTCTTGCAGACTGTGCCTTTGGGCCGAAGGAAATCGTCAGATGCTGCAGGACCATGTCCTTTGCCATTTAGGTTTGTAATCGAATGCAGGGCATCCGATTATGTGGGAGGTAAATGAGAGTAAGGATATCAGGACAGCCGTACAGCTATAAATCAATCCCGCCTTCGTCCCACATTTCTGCTGCGTGCTGTTTGAACCAAAACCTGATTCCCCCCCCCCCCACAGCCAAACTACAGGGCCTGTACCTGTTTCCTTATTGATGTCTGTGAAATAGGAGCCATCGTTTGTGGCTGCCCATGATAAGATTGGTTTATGGAATCTGTTTCAGGTCAAATGCAGTTAAGGGTCCAGATGGGACTGTGTCTCGTGTCCTACATTAGGCGTTTCCAGCCACTGGGCCGTGTAACGCTGGACGTTTGAGGGACAGGCTCTTTAATTTCTAGAAACAAAGTATATTTTTGTTGGTCACGTCTGTTTTTGTCAGCCCTGACATTCATGACTGCATCTGAAAAAAGACGGAAACGGCAAAGCTTATGAAATCTGGTCCATTCATTTAACCCTGAGTCCCCCGTCAGTTGAAGAGTTCTAATGGTCCATGAAATTTTTGCACAACACTATCCAGTCACCAAAACGGTTGGAAGCTCCTTTCCCATCCTACATGACACTTAAAAAAACCACCTGAAGAACATTTAATACCCAGCAGATAACACAGTCTACCTCATAATCATGTTCCGGAGAAGTTTCACCAGATATGCTGATATCTGGGCTAAACATGAGTCCGGATTTCGGACGCTGGTCTCGCCGCTTGGCTGATATCACCCTGATTAATGCACTCTACCTAAATGCATCAACACAGCTGCTGACGCCAATGCCTTGTGCATCATTCAGTGAGTTTGGTGAGGAAATGACAGAGTATGACCCAAAATCTGGGTCATGAAAGTACATTAAAGCTCATTAAGTCAGTGCCAGTGAGATAAAAATGTCATGTTTTATTTTTTAAAAAACAAAGGCTTGCCTTAAGAATATTACAGTACAAAATTTCATGCTTTTACAAAACAAAGGGAAACTGATTTCGCGACCACATTATTATCTCTTGCATTGAACTCTAAGGCTAATTTGTTTCTAATAAAACCTGCACACCTTGTTTCTGTTAAGTTTATGGGGACCTTGGATAAGGAGATGGACAATGAGGTCTCCTCGCTAACATAAAATAAAACGGTGATTTGAGTGTGGTGCCCCTCAATCCTGTTTAGCAACATCAGCCCGGTTGACTGTCTTCAAAGTTCACAAAGTTTCAAAGTTTCACAACGATACGAGCTCAACTCTGTCCATAAATCTATATGTGATACGTGGCTGTTTGTATGTGGCTGAGTGTGGTTTTCATAGCCATTCGCCCAGGCATCGTACTACAGACAGGTACGGTAGGCGTTGAGTCGGGTGGGGGGCTGCTGTGTTTTGCTGCTTCTGAAGTCTCTGTTCTCATTTGATAATCATTAGCTAGCTGGGTCTATTGAGATTATTCATCAGTAACACAGATGAAACCTGAATAGTGACAGTAACAATAGGACAAGAGATGGGGTCACGGGGAGGGGTCTTCAAACACGTCACACGCACAAACAAAAAGCAGCGCCTGTGGTGACGATGTTGACTTTACAGAAATGGCGGATTTTAATGGCGCCGGGGATTTCATACCACTGACGTAAAACGCAAGCCTCTTTGTCAAGGTGTTTCCATTTATCCTTGGTGGCCCTGGGGGCTGGGGGGGGCAAATAAGATCTGAGAGAGAGAATCACAGAGTTAGAGAGGCAGAGGGGAAGATGGAGAGAAATGGCTCGATAGCTGGATAAGGGCAACCTCAATGGCAATTTAACGAGGAAGGGAGTGATAGATGGCAAACGGGGAAGAGGAAGTGTGACAGAGAGAGGGAGAGAGAGAGAGAGAGAGAGTCAGCAGCTGGAGTGGCGTTGATCTCCGCTGTTCTCCGCCATCGTGGAGATCAGAGTCCAGGCTAATCATTGACAGAGTCATCCTCCTTCCACGCTGTCGCAGAGCCCGATTCCTGCACTTGGTGTAGATAGGGGAATCCAAGCAAGGTGAGTCTTCAGATGGCGAGTGAACCGTGGCGCTGTCCTGCCGTGAGACTCGCCAGAATCCGTCGGTGTGCAGAGGCGTCGGCATGGACCCCTTGACTGCTCTGTCGCCCTGAGTGGGACCCCATCCCCGCTGCTTTGCCTCGCAGGCCCTCCACCCCCCAGCATGAGCCGTGCCCTGAGCGGGATTTGCCCGGCCGGGCTGGCACTGCTGATGCTGCTCTGCTGCGTTGGTGCCGCCGGGGCGGCGGGCGAGGGCAAGTCCGTGTGGCAGCGCCCAGCGGGGCCTCTCAGCACCTTCAATGCCAGTCAGCTGTTTCTCCACGCCACCTTCCCGCAGGACTTCCTCTGGGGCACCGGAAGCTCGGCCTTCCAGACGGAGGGAGCCTGGGACAGGGATGGGAAGGGGCCCTCCATCTGGGACAGCTTCACTCACTCCCACGCCCGGTCCCCTGGAGAGACGGCTGACGTGGCCAGCGACAGCTACGAGTATTGGGAGGACGACATCGCCTCCTTGAGGAGCCTGGGGGTGCATTTCTACGCCTTCTCCATTTCCTGGGCCAGGATCTTCCCAAACGGGATCGCCTCGGAGCCGCCCAACACCGCTGGCGTAGAGTATTACAGCCACCTCATCGACCGGCTGCGGGAAGAAGGGATCGTGCCGGTTGTCACCCTGTACCACTGGGACCTCCCTCTAAGCCTGCAGGAGCGCTACGGCGGCTGGCTGAACGACTCCCTGGTCGACGTGTTTGATGAATACGCGGCCTTCTGCTTCCTGGCTTACGGAGACCGTGTGCACTACTGGATTACCATGCACAACCCCTACCTAGTGGCCTGGCATGGCTACGGAACCGGTCTACATGCACCGGGGGACACGAGGGGCCCTGCGGCCGCTTTTACCGCTGGCCACAACCTCATCAGGGTAGGTCCTGGCGGCCTCGTCTGCAAGAGTTCTGCGGCTGTGTTTCACAATGCAGGCTCACCATGCAGATTAGCGACAGCAAAACAGATCACAGCACAGCAGTAACAGTTTTACTACCTTCAAATAGTCTGTAGGGTTTGCAAACTACCCCAATGCTTTTGATGTAGCTAATTTTAGGTTGATAGGTTTTACCCTTATTGTTTTCCTTCAATAATTTTATTATAATCATATTTTTATTGTGTTTGAGTATACAATTTCCAAAATCATTAACATATATTTTTCCGTTCATTTGAATGTGAGTTAGCTGACTTGTTCAGTGGGGTGTGTTTATTTTAAACATAACAAAGCTCTTTGCATCCAGCCAAGCGATAGGAGCACAAACTTGACACACTGAAGCACTAATTTGTCAGAGTCTGTCAGCGGTTAAATGCAAGGGGGTGAAGCAGCAGCTGCCCCCCCATGTGGTGCGCCCTGCGGAGGTGCAGCAATAACATACACAACGCTGATGCTGCCCTGAAGCAGGCAGAAGGGGGTGCTGGGGGTCAAAGTCTGGCCGGGGAGAGGATTATTTCTGAAGCGGAGCCGTGTGAACGTAACAGGCGAGCTTGATTAAACCAGCACCTGTGTTTTCTGAAGGGGACTCCGGAGGTCGCGTGATGAACGTGACCCACGGCGTTTTGTTTTAAACATTGATGTGATTTAGCGCCTCTTGCAGTTTCGCTGATGAGTGTTACGGCATTAAAATACAGCGTTAATGCAGTCAAGCGTTTCAAAATAAGGAGCATAATAATAAGGTCTTTTCTGACCAATATTTGACTTAATCCTAGCTCCCTTTCTGCTTTGACATTTTACGCAGGTAATTTAGTTGTTTACTCTGTGTTTTCAGGCTCATGCAAAAGCTTGGCACACATACAACCGGGGCTTTCGGCCCCATCAGCGGGGTATGGTGTCAATTGCCCTTGGCAGCCACTGGGTGGAGCCGTACAAGGGGCAGGACTGGCAGGCGAACGTGGACCGGTGCCAGAAGTCCATGGAGGCAGTGCTGGGTTGGTTCGCTGAACCCATCCATGGCGGAGGAGACTATCCAACCTCGCTGAAGAGCCAAAACCAAGATCTTCTTCCCGAGTTCATGGAGGCGGAGCAACAGCTGATCAAAGGCACGGCTGATTTCTTTGCCCTCTCCTTCGGGCCCAATAATCTGCGGACGGTGCAGAACCCGGTACGGTTTGGCCAGCAGGTGTCCCCGGACCTGCGTCGGGTGCTGAGCTGGATCCACCTGGAGTATGACAGACCGGAGGTCTTCATCGTGGAGAACGGCTGGTTTTCAGATGCCGCTGTGGGAGCGGAGGACACCGTGGCCATCTACTCCCTGAAGAAATTCATCAACCAAGTCCTTCAAGGTAAGGAGGGCAGTCTCCCTCATCCCTACTGCCTAATGTTTCTCCGAAACGTTTCCTGTGAGCTCTAACACCTCGCTTCTCGATGCTCCTTCACACCCTCACAGCCATCATCCACGATGGTGTCCGCGTGTTCGGCTACACGGCGTGGTCGCTGCTTGACGGCTTCGAGTGGAACTACGGCTACGCGATGAGGCGTGGCCTCTTCCACGTGGACTTCCTGCACCAGAACCGGACACGAGTGCCCAAGACGTCCGCCTTCTTCTACAGTCGGGTCATCGCCGACAACGGCTTTCCCGGCGGCGAGGAGACGAGGGACGTTCGGGGTCACTTCTCCTGTGATTTCCAGTGGGGGGTGTCAGATTCCACGCTGCAGGTAAGTGCAGAACCAGCAAGTGGGTTGAGACCTCGGCAACCGCAAATTCTGAAAATCCAAAAATAATGCAGCACAGGGAATCAGCAGTGAGATCCCAGCGTTTGATACCCACAAATCCCATATTTACTCAGCAGATGCTTCTGTTCAGAGCTTTAGCGAGCTTAATCAGTTTGTATTGGGGCATGTTTGTAGTTTATTTACAGTTCAGTGCCCAGTGGTCAAACATAAAGGACCTGGTAGGGATCTGAACCAGAAACCAATACTTCTAACAAAGAACTGTACCGAAGTTCAGGGCAGTTCGAATCCCATCCTTGGCAGAATAGTCACATGTCCACTGGGCCCTTGACCCCCCCCCCCCCCAAATACTGCAGGGGTGCCGGATAAATGGCCGCTCAGACTCCAAGCTTCTCTTGTCTCTCTACGTCAGTGTGTCTCAAAGAAGAGAAGATGGGTTATATGGAAACACAATCACTCCAGTGTATCTGTACTCGTATGTACACTGCTTCATTTCCCGTCATTTGCCGGCCCCTTCCATGGCTGAGCCCCTTACGGACCTTTCCCGGGGTCGCTCTCTCCTGCAGGTTAACTTCAGGCCCTTCTCGCCGCAGTTCACTGACCCCCACCTGTACAGCTGGAACCTGACCGGAGACGGAGCCCTGCGGCCCGTCCTGGGGGTGCGGCTTAAGACGCGTGGGGCCCAGTGCACAGATTTCCTGGCCATCCAGCGGCATGTCCGGCTGCTGGCCGCCACGGGGGTCACTCACTATCGCTTCTCTCTGAATTGGTCCCTGGTGCTGCCACGGGGCGACCTGTCCATCGTCGACACTGAGGCCTTACGGTACTACCGATGCATGCTGAAGGAGCTTCGGGCGCGGAACATTCTGCCCATGGTGACGCTCTACTACCCTACCCATCATCCCCCACTGCTGGGTCTTCCCGCACCCCTCCATGACTCGGGTGGCTGGCTGAACCGCAGCACCGTGGACACCTTCCGGGATTACGCTGAGCTCTGCTTCCGCGAGCTGGCTGCCTGGGTGCCGCTCTGGATCACCATCAATGAGCCCAACCGGCTCAGCCAAGCCTACGACGCTGGTGACTCCTACCTGGTGGCGCACCACCTGCTCCTGGCACACGCCGCAGCCTGGCGCCTTTACGACCGGGAATTCCGTGGACGGCACGGGGCCCAGGTGTCCTTCTCGCTGCACGCCGACTGGGCCGAGCCCGCCAACCCCTTCCTGGAGTCCCATCACATGGCCGCCACGCGTTTCCTGCTGTTCGAGATGGCCCTCTTCCTCGACCCAGTCCTACTGGCACAAGGAGAAGCAGGAGAAGGAGGAGTAGACTACCCAAGAGAGGTGAGGAAGTACTTGCAGAACAAGAACCAGCTGGGCCTGTCGGTGGGAACCCTACCCCGCTTCACTTGGGCTGAGGAGATTGAGCTGCAAGGGGCTCTCGACTTCATCGCCGTCAGTCACTTCACCACCCGCCTGGTGTCGCACCACCGTGCTAACAGCACCCTCCAGCAGCTCCCGGACCACGACTCCCAGCTTTTCCTGGACCCCACGTGGACCTCCTCGGCCCTGGGCCAGGCCCTCGTACCCTGGGGCCTCCGGCGAGTGCTGTGCTGGTTTAAGAAGCGGTATGGCGACACCCCCATCATTGTCACGGCCAGTGGAGTAGATGACAGGGCCTTCCGAGATGACCAGCTAAGGCAATATTACCTACAAAGCTACCTGCAGGAGGCACTCAAGGGTAAGGCTGATAAAAAAATTTATGTAGCTTTTTACATTTAGCTACATATAGTAAATGAATTGCAACATGTTAGGGTGGTACAGAAAATGGGCTTCACTCCTACAATACCACACAAGTGCTGGAATCAAGTATAACAAAGTATTAAGTATAACAAACTCAATCA
Organism: Mormyrops attenuatus; assembly: GCA_026777985.1. NCBI lineage: Eukaryota > Metazoa > Chordata > Actinopteri > Osteoglossiformes > Mormyridae > Mormyrops > Mormyrops attenuatus. The sequence goes on from JAODKC010000016.1 coordinate 3,693,895, forward strand.
ATCAATCAATCAATCAATCAAGTATAACAAAGTATCAAGTATAACAAACTAAATCAATCAATCAAGTATAACAAAGTGTCAAGTATAACAAACTCAATCAATCAAGTATAACAAAGTATCAAGTATTACACACTCAATCAATCAAGTATAACTAAGTCTCAAGTATTACACACTCAATCAATCAAATGTAACAAAGTATCAAGTATAACAAAAAGAGGTCACTCTTTGCTTCAATACGATTTTATTAGATTTAATTTTTAACACAGACACATTTCAGCATGATGCCTTCTTCAGTTCTCTCTCTCTCTCTCTCGGAATTCCACCAATCCTGCTCGAATCTGATGTGTTTTTTAATGTGACGGCTAAAACAAAAGGTGTTTGTTTACCCAAGCAGACAGATTCTGGGCTCATAAACACAACCTATGAAGGACCTTTGAAATAACAAAGGCAAAGCTGATGCAGAGAGATAGTATATGTGTGTAAATCATGATGTGGACATTGGCTCTCCTGCGCTGTAGCTAGGTTTGCTGTGTAATCAGTTAACGTGGCCTACAGGCAAACAGACACACACACACACACACAGACAGGTTTGTAATTATATCTTTGTGGGGACTCTCCATTCATTTCTAATATAATAGGTTTTTATCACATTGTGGGGGACATTTGGTCTCTACAGTGTAATATATACATAACCCACATACACAAACGCACACACACACACACACAGACACACACACACATACACACGCACACACATACACACGCACACACGCGCGCACACACATACACACGCACACACACACTATAATGACTCCAAAGGTAAACCTACCTCAGTGTGAAAATAAACAGATTTGGACGAGATTAATGTTCAGATAATTTGAAAACACCAGAATTTCCATCTTTTCTGCCTTTCACATAAATCACGTAGTAGTGTACATTGAGAAATTGAATATACATGGAAAAATTTTCTCCAGAAGGTAGAAAGAGGTGCCTAAACCGGTCTATGTCCCCACAGAGAGGACGGTTTATGTTTCTCTCAGACGCTTTGCCGGGAGGGGTGGCCAGTGCTCTGTAACCATAACAAAGTGGGTGGTGTCACACTGGTAAGAGTGGCTACAAAAGACACTGACTGGAAGTACTAGAATGATCTTTATGTGGCTCAATAAGGGACTGATATTACACTTAACAGACAGCAGAGGGGTGACACAGCTAAAATGCAGATGAGTGTCAGTGCATTTTCTCTCCGTTCCCCAGCCTACGCGGTGGATGGCGTGAACATCAAGGGCTTCTACGTCTGGAATCTCCAGGACCGCCACGGCCCCCGCTTTGGCATGTTCACGTCCCCCGAGCACCAGTCCAGCGCCAAATCTTCCGTCGCTGTGTATAGGGAGATAATCGCCCAGCGGGGTTTCCCGGCCAAGCAGAGCCGTGAGCCCTGCCCACAGGCCGCGGCCCAGGCGGACTGTGCAGTGTGCGGCAAGATTCTGGAAAACAAGGCTCTGCTCTTCTTCTCGGTCTGCCTCTTCCTCACCTTAACCACACTCGGGCTGCTCGTCTTCAATGCCACAAGGAGGAAGAGGGCGCGGCCTTGCTCTGCACCCACTAAACGCCAACAGAACCACTGGGACAGGGTCGCCGTACATCACATGGGTGACAATTTCCATGACAGCTGCTTAAAGCAGTGAGACAAACTTTACCTCTTTGATCCAGTCCATTGATGTTTATTTTTACTTCACTCCAGGTAGTTTTTGGATGTTATGCAGGACTAAATACCCACATCTCTATATAGTCCCAGTACACCGATTCCCTCTAACAATGCAGGTTGTTTGTAAATCACCTGTAATTAGTTACTCCATGTATTCTACTGTTTAATTGGAATATTGATGATATTTTGCAGAAATTTAATTTTGGAAAATAAGTTATTCTATTATAAGAGAATAAACTTTGAAATATGGAAATTAACGAAAAAGTTAGACAGAACTGATGAAAATATATTTTTTGCGTTAATCTGCAGTCCTTGGCTGATGTATTTGCGGCACTCTCCCTGCAGTAGGTTTTATTATAAAAATTGAATGTGCCTCTCATCTGCATGCGGGTTTGTGTAATATATGTATAGTTATTATTGTTGTAGTATTGTTCTTGGGAGTTAATTCCAAATGTACCTCACATCGCTGTTTTCGTGTTATTTAAAATGAAAATGTCAGTAAATGATAAAGTTCCGGCTTTGCTGTGAGCAAAATGAACGTGAAGGTCAATTGTCTGCGGTGTTAGTGTGCCCTCTACCGGTTCCGTGTTCAACTGCAGCTAACGCGCCATATTAAATTCATATCAAAACCTCAAGCGATTCCTATTCGTTTATATCCTGGTATTATAATACACACACACACACACACAATTTTATAAAGATAGATGCCTTCAGGTATTTGAATCGAATGTGAACATTGCGTATTACCCAATATTACGCTACATGCTGCTCCAGAGATCCACAGTCTGGATCTCTGGCTTTATCCACTGATTATTTACGCCTCTCATCACTTCTACACTGTGGTCCCCGCGCTAGCACGCTTTTCTTTTTCACCTGTTGAGAACATACTGTATCAGGGCAGCTAGAAGATGGGTTAGACAAATTAAGAGATATTTAAACGCAAATTGCATGAAGAGTCGTTTCTATAAGCTTACTATACCTAGAATATTCCATATTTCTGTTACCTAACCGCTTAATTAATAGTAGAATCACCCGCAGGCCGTTTCTGTAGTCCATGAAGTTGTGCTCCATTTGCGGTACTTACGCTATTGATTTAACAGTTAGTCTGTTACCATTCATTATTTTCTCCTTTTTAGAGTCCGTTAAAAACACAGATCTTGGACTTACGGTATTGCATTCCATGGAATTTATCAAGTTACAACAGTATAAAGCTAAAACGGCCTAGTCACTAATTATTCAACATGTAGTATCTGTATAAAGAATTAAAAGACCATTAAAATTCCTAAACTTTAAAAAAATATAATTTATATTGCATAATTCATATTCTTGACTGCCTCACACCGCCGTGGTTCGGGGGTCGAATCCCACTTCTTCTCTATGTGTGAGCTGTATTTCCACTTATGTAGCTCTTGCATACTTTAAAAGGACCGTCTAGTCACCATACAGCCCTGTATATTTATCTGCTGGGTAAGAGTGACAGTTGCACAGATGATCAGTCAAGGCAGCTTCAGGACAGGATCTACATTCTAATGCAGCTAGACTGATTTCCTCGTCATACAGAGTCCCGTTCAGCAACCTCTACCCCTGACCCAAGAAGATTCATGTCCACCTGCAGCACCATACGGATGGAGAGAGTCGGCGGAATGTCCCTGGGCAAAAACAGTCCGCCTCCACTAGGGGGCGCTGTCGAAATTAGAGCATTCTCTTTCACCACAGTGAAAGTGACAGAAGAGGGCAGAAATCAGGGCCCGTTTCATCTCATTGTCTTGTATCACCTAAACCGTCATGTATGATTATTCATAGCTGATCAGTGCGAGCATATATTAAAGCCTTCCAATTCAGACCAAGATCCCGGTGCTATGAGCTAAAAGAAATCTCAGCTAAATCCATCTGACTAACACCAGGGAATTGTGGGTAAGAATATGGAATAAAGGTTCCTGGGTTGTTTCTGCAAGAGGCCCTTTTCGAAGTCTTAATTGATTAATAATAAACGAATAGGCACACAAAACGGGATAAATGGGGACAGTGCAAATTGAGTGCTAAATGTGAATAATAATCAATGGCGATTTCCTTGAGATTCGCCACGGCAGGGGAGGCAGGCTAATGGGGGTACACTGGACCGAAATTAGCAACCAATGTTAAATGTTTAGGGCTACAGTGTAATGAATATGTCAATATGTAGTATATTTATAGTGATGACTAATATATGCTCAGCTCTGATATTATACCGGGGGGTGGTCAAGAGTTTACTACATTAAAAATTTTGATCAGCAATCGCCACTGATAATAATAAATGCTAATAGCATATAAGGTCATTTGCTGGCCAAGGGACTCCGGACTCGGCTTATGAGAATCGTACAGGCTTATTGGGTCATTCTTGTAGTTTTCCGCATAATGTCCTCCTGGGATATCCACCTAATCAGCCCAACGCGGATTGATGAGGTATTGGGTGATTTCAAGGGAAAAGCGTCAAGGAGTATTTTACAGTGACCGCTAAAGACTGAAATACAAGTCTGTGTAAGGCGGTGGATAAAAACAATAATGATTTTTTATGGATAATGTCCACTGGGTGGCGTTACGCAGCTTTAGGGACGATATGAACTGCGCTCCGCTTCCTTTCCTGTAACCGGGCTGCGGTTCCGCCTCCACCGAAGGCAGGAGGACAAACCACGTGGGAAACGCAGCTCACGCGCGCGATTTCTGTCTGCATGCAAATGAGCTTCTTTAAATTGGGATTTTACTCAACAACAGCATGTAACATTAATCTGTACTTTTAGAGAGCTTTTTCAGTCTTACTGAGAAAGGAATTAATTATTTTCAGCAGGCCGCTATAATGTTTTACTGCTTGGATTTTTTTAAAATGCAGATATGTGTAGGTTAAAGCCCAAAACTTCTAAATTAAGATCGATGAAATACCCAATTAGTTGCCTCTATTACATTCCATACAAAATGTTACCTGTCGCCCCAGTGAGTCCGAGTGCAAGATCTCAGAATTAATTCATTTGAAATCATGTATTTGCCTGCAAGTCCTGCTGTGTTAGGATTGACTGTGGCTTAGGACAGGCTATAAGAGGAGGACTCTACTGTGCAAGATTTTCTGTCACTTCCAAGTTGGTGTGTCAGGTGCGTGGGTTTAATGTACCAATATGAGCTACTCACCTCAACTTGTCAGTGTTAATAAGGCGTGAAATTCTACTCTCTCAGAAGCTGGGTCTGTACAACTTCAGGCTGAGGTCAATGTATATTTTTGTTATTATTTCTTAAGGATGGATCACTTATGTAATACTCTTCAAGTAAACACACATTAGTCATCTGGAGAAAAAAAAAAAATCTCAAGGTATGCATTAAAATAGCTGAAACCTCTGTTCATTAAAACCTTTCCAGACCTCAGACTATCCGTCATTCCATCCATCTTCCAACTGCATGTCCAGGCCCGGTTCACAGAGAGGCCTGTGGATGCACCCTGGGCAGGATTACATAGATTTCAGAGAATACAAAGGGAAATCATTGTATTTCTCAAGTAAAATATGAGAAAATAAGTAATGATAGCAAAACTGCTCAGGTAAATCACGATAAAATGATTCTCTTCAAGAACATTCCAGAAAATCTTACATAGTCCTGTTTTTATGAAGAGAAAAACTGAAAAATTTACCCAAGTCCTCAACATCTAATGTGCTAGAGTAATGAAGCAGTGTTCCTGTGGTGTGCTGCATTCCTGATCACCATCACCGCTCAGGGTCATTTAAAGCCATCTAGCTGATAGCTGATGATTGATTCCTGTACAGTACCATTCAGTCCAAAAAACAAGGACGAACGTTAAGAATCACAAATCAACAACATCCTGAGAATTGTATAAAATATATGAACTGCATCTCTTGATAATCTTGATTTAATCTTTTATTAAATTTTACGGTACCAGTTTACAATATGGCTACCCTTTGCCACTTATAAATGGTAGTAACTCAATAATAAGAAGAAAACTGCGGTATAACTTATTTATAATTGCCTAGTAATGATTTACAAAGTGCTACATCCTAATTAATAACCTGCTTATAAACCATACATAATCGCTTTATAAGGGTAGCCTTATTGTAAAGTGGCACCAGTTTTACCAGCATTAGCTATGTTGAAGCATATCGGCACACACCTTTCATTTAATGAGGAGATGCGTTCGTCCAAAGTGATGCACACATAACGATCAGATAGAGTCAGTGCAGAAAATGCGACCCTTTGCTCAAGTGTCCCACAATGATATTTTTCATCTGTCGGCCATGGGATTTGAACCCATGTTCCATACATGGAACTGTGATTAATTCCATGATTCATTTTCAACCCATTTTCAATATGGCTTGGGGTCGCAGAATTTTCCAGGTGAACAATAGGCTTTTTGACAGCAACAAAGGGGGAAATTCGGATCATTTCTAGCTATTACTATATTTTGTTGCACAAATCGGCAGTAACACACACCGTCAAACCACACTTTCGCCGCGGAGACCTATATTCAATACAACACTGGCGTACAGCTGTTATTAAAACTCATTATTCGTTATGACCCACGTTTAACGGGTGAAAATACAGGGCACCCTGGTGGCGCGGTCATGGAGGGCTTGGGACAGACAAAATGCAAAATAAAGGCACAAAAAGACCTGGCTGGACGGATCTCGGCGAACATGACAGGAGCTGCATTGTAACGCGTGTGATGGGGAATAAACCGAATGCTGAGGCTCGCAGTAACCATTAAAAATACAGATACATAGACGGTGCAAGTGCAGGGCGCACAGAGGCTCCGGTTCCTCTTTAAATAAAAAGGAGGGGTGGTTAAAAAAAAAAAAGAGCGAGAGAAAGGGGGGGAGAGAGAAGTGAGAGACCGAAAGCGGCTGTGAGGGATACGAGCGAGGAGCTGGAGACGAGGGAGGCCCGACCCAGCACACAGCAGCGCCATGGCCAACATCGCGGTCCAAAGGATTAAGCGCGAGTTCAAGGAGGTCCTGAAGAGCGAGGAGGTTCGCCATGTCCCCCCTCCCGAACCGGCTACCGAACCGGGCCGGCGTGCGCTCCGCCCGGCCGGGGTGGGCTCGCCGGCGTGCGGTTACAAAGACCTTGCATGTGAGGTGTCTGGATGCTTTTTTTGTGCCCAAACTGGCCGTCCTTATTTAATATACATATTTTTTTAGCAGAAGTGCTCGAAGGGGCTGTGGAGGGTTTCATTTTAATGCGGGTCAGCTGGTTTTCAGTGTCGACACCGGCCCGGGGCTCCGAGGCCCGCCTGCCGCGGGGGGTTGCGCAAGAGCCGGCCTATTCTTGTACGAAACGCCGGGGATTCAGGGTGCGCTTAGGCCGAGGCCGCGTACCGGCCGTTACAACATGCCGACGCGGCTTCGGTCGGTCGCACTCTGCCTGTCTTGGGGGGGAGACTCGGCGGGGCCACCAGGGGCGACGGCGTCCGACAGGGAGAATGTGGGAGTTATGGGCCGGCCGCTGCTTTGCGGGTCGCCGAGGGGCTTATCTCCATCGCGGCAGGAGCCAGGTAGCCCCGGCGGTCCTCCGGTCTGACGAGGCTCCTTCTGCGGACCTGAAACCGGACAGCTGGCTAAAGTGAGGACTTTCACAGGCGGTCGCTGATTTGGTTCATTAGTGGGCCACCCGGGCCAGTCCGTCTCCTGTCTAGAGGAGGACGGTATCCCTACGGTCGGACCCCCCCTGGTCGGCAGGGCGCTCGGCCGGTCCGCTTCCCTGACAGCCCCCGCCGAGCACTATCTGTCGGCACCGATCCCATGTAACGATCCGCCAACGGCGAGTTACGAGCAGCTCACACCCGGCCGGAGAAGGTGATGGGAGGCGGCGACCCGGCGCAGTTCAGGTCCGCTGCTTTGGGGCTTTTTTTTGTTTTATCGCACGGTTGTCGGCATGCATGCAGCATCATTCGGCTGCAGCTTTTAGATGCACGGTCCGCAGAATCGGCTGTGCACCTACGGGCCTTCCTGCACAGGCCGAGCCCCAGCCTCCGTGCTCAGGCGAACTGCATACCGCAGTCTGACAGCTGCGGCGCCCCTAATTAAAACGATCCCCATTTAAGTGTGCGAATCCCCGTCACAGCCCCGCTCCTCTCCCGCCGTTTCTCCGCATTATTCCTGCGCTTTTCTGCACATCCATTCCACTTTAACATCTTCACTCTCAGCTAAAATACATTTAATATTTAATCAGCGTGTCTTCTGCCCCCTGACTTTTGCGGAGTTGTCAATTGTTTCTGGTTTTCCTGCCGCTTGTCTTGGGGGGTAATTCACGTCCTAGTGCTGTTCCAATTTTACTGGAAAACGTCTCTCATCCAGATGTTTGCTTGCTGAACATATTCCTGTGTCAGGGTGAAGTTGTTCTCTCATTGTGTGTTTTACAAAGTACCACATTTCTTTGTTTTTCTTGTATACATCCAAGTGGAAACTGATCTATTGGTACTGTCACCCAGATCAAATAGGGAGGCAGTTTTAAACCTGTTGGAAAATGTTGCTGGAACAATCTGGGAGTGGTGCTGGTTTCCCAAATGAGAAGATGTCATGTACAAGAACTGCAATTAAATCTTTGCACAATCAGTGATAGTTAGGCTGTTATTTCCTCCATAGCAGTGACTTGTGGAATCGCAGCTCCCTGGACTTAATTGCGAACGAGTGGCCCATTAATATCCTCATCCAGACACACCTTTCACCTAAAGCTTCAGTTCGACCAAAAATCTTGCTGTCCTGTGCTTTTGGTTGCTTGTTAAGAGGTGCGACAACAGTACGTTTTGGAGTTTTGTTCAGAAATCAGTGAAACTGTGTATGAGTTGCAGAAAGGCAGATTACAGTTTATCGGAGTGAATCGAGCAAGGAAGTGATTGGTTGAGTTTCAGGGTTGTCGAATTTGTCTGCATTTGTCCCTGGGTGTCATGTGACTGACTTGGCATGGATGCCTGTGACGTTTTGACAGAATTGTACCACAGAAGCTGACTTTAGGCTGGCTTTCGCTGTCAGCAGAAAATACGGGCATCTGAGGCGCTTCTCGATTTTCAAAAGCGAACGCATTTGCACTGTGGAGTGACCAGACCGTAGTCACTAGGTGCTTCCCTCAGATGTTAGGTGCTTCAACGTGATTGGCTGAAAGCTCCTTTTAGGGGTGGGGCAGTGATGGTGCTCCTTAAAACAAATGTGTGATGTGCATGCCAAGTGATGCTTTAGCACAGTGTTTCCCGACCTGGTCCTCGGGGACCTACAGACGGTTCATGTTTTTGCACCCTCCCACACAGTCCACATTTTTGCTCCCTCCCAGCTCCCTTTCAGACGGTTCCAGTTTTTGCTCCCTCCCGCACAGTCCACACTTTTGCTCCCTCACAGCTCCCGTTAATGCGGACTGTCTGCGGGTCCCTGAGGACCAGATTGGGAAACACTGCTTTAGCAGAATGAGACATCAGCCTGCTGCTGTGTGTTCCCTTCAGGGATGCGACACCTCACATGCTTATCCAGCATGTGGCCCGTTAACCACTGGCGTGGTTCTTAGTGTTTCATTAAGCTGCTGTGTTATTTTGTGACAAGGTTTAATTTCACATAGGACTCATTGCAACGTGTGATATGCTGATATCACTGTGAGATAGATTAGTCTGTTGCTGTTTGTGTTATATAGTTGATGTTATTGTCTTGCACACTGATAATAATGTGTTATAAATAGTATCCTTCCTAACTTAGTAATGTTCACTATTCCAGTTAGTTATGCAGCATTTGATATGGCCCCTCCCACACTCACTTTACCATGTTTACCATTGACACAGACTTCTGACACACTCATTAATACCTCTCATATAGGAACTGTTACTTTTGCAGAGTCAAATGAAGCGTGGCATGTAGGCAGGACTGCAGATAGTGTTGTAATTCCACAGGATTTACATGTTTGATCTTTATCCTGCCTACACAGAATATTCGTATTGAAGGGAATGGGGCAGCTGTAGAAGCACTGGGTGATTCTCCTGTGAATGTGGGTCATTTAAATAGCACATGCTGAATGGGTCATTAATATCTGGCCACTTTGTATGTGTTTGCATTCATAATTTTCCATTAAGCGCCCTTTACATCCGTTTTTAATCTCCAGCCTCAGCACAGCCCACAGCAGGATGCTGTTTGCAATGCAAAAGGTGTACAGTGTAATTCTTTTGGCACGTTTGTGCTTTTAAGTGATGTTTTCACTGTGGTGGTCTAATTACACCCGCTGAGTGATTATTTGTATTTTCATTTTTTCCCCTCGATTTTAAAATGATCACAGAATGCTAATATACCGCCACCTGTCACGCTACACAGTTGAAATACCGCTGTGTACTCTGACTTAATGCAGCTTCCGATTTCCTAAGTTTTCAGTATAATACATTATACTCACCATAAGAATTGTGGTTACTATAGTGGCTCAATGTTTTCATTGGGATCTTTCTGCTTCCTCTGGGTGTCACTCATCTTTGTCTTGGTTCTGGTGTTTCTCTCGACAGACGAGCAAAAACCAGATAAAAGTTGACCTCGTAGATGAGAATTTCACAGAGCTGAAGGGGGAGATAGCGGGACCCCCCGACACGCCCTATGAAGGTGAGCGGACCCCTCTCTGTACCTGCCTTCCCCGCTGTTGGGTATGTTTAGGGTTTTACTCGCCACTGTAGAATTTCGGAAGCTGTCCTTGTCAGTTGACATTTCACACCTGGACCTGCAGGCGTTCTCAGTCTAGGCAGTGACGCTGGCAGATGTCATGCTCATCCTGTTCTCTTTCTGGCCGTCACAAATACTATAGCTACATGTACCATTGAGGAAGCAGGGTAAGACGGACCTCGGAGCAATTGGGGGTTAAAGGTCTTAACACAGGGAACCAGCAGCGGCATCACTCTGGGATTTGAACCACTGATCTTCCGTTCACAGACACAGCGTCATAACCCACTGAGCCACGCACTGTCCCCACATGCCCTCTGCCGAGGAGTCGCCCTGTGGGGGCCAGCTGCGTGCTTGACTGGGGGGCAGGGCGGCTTCTGATGCAGATGACGCGCTGTAGTAAGCGGTGTAGTTTTCTGGCTTCTGTTTACACTGAAACAGTAGCAAAGGGTGGAAGGGGCACCCTGACAAGGCCACTCTGAGGTGAGAAGATGGGGGCGGATAGCCACCCTCCCTGGTTTAGTATACAGGGCAGTAGTATACAATGGTGTCTTGGTGGTCTCTTTTCAGGAAAGTCACATATCGTAGTTGCCAAGGGTTCGATTAGTGAATAACTGCCAGAGATGCAAGCAAAGTGTTTCTAACAATTCTGCTTTTTGGTAGTGACATCATGGTGCACCTGCAGTACGCATAGCTGTAGATGCGACTTCATGTTCGCTGTTTTCCGTGACTTAAATACTGTGCAGGATAGGCCTGCATGATGTGCGATATTAATGTTGACATTGAATGTTATGCACATGCACTGCGACAGTCAGCTGGATTGTAGGCCTTGGCGGTGTCTGATCTTTCATGCCGTCATACCATCTCGACATTTTCTCTGGTATACAGTATTTGCAAATAACAGTGCTATTCTGGTATTTTTATATCTTCGTGATAAAATTAGGCGAGTGCAGGGGAGGAGTTCCCAGGATAAGTATCGCTGAGCAGGGAGGGAGGGTCCCCACGATAAAATTTTGCCAAGTGGAGATCACCAATAAGTTTAAAAAAGAAAAAAACTCTGTCATAGGAAACAAATCTTAGCAAGCCTGGCATCCTTCACAAGGTTGTGTAATATGTTAAAAAAATAAAATCAGTGTAAAGCTTACCGCTGCTGCCATTATGAGAGCCGCGCATGCAGCTCAAAGCCAGTCATACCCATCCTCCACCTGGCTGCTGGACTCACTCAGACTGTGAGACATTTAACAAAAATGAATGAGAAGCGAACAAGATCTGGTTACAAAAAGACATTCGTCTTCCACTGTATGGACATATTCTGGATTCCACAGAGACGATACTGAGCAAAAGCAAGTGATTTGTTGGCACTGCTTTGTGTCTGTTGTCGCGGCAACACCGCCAGCTTCTTCGACAGACACTTTTGGTAGAGATCCAGTATCTTGCAGCTCCTCTAAGCAGCTTAATGCGAGTGTGCGTTAGGGTCCTGTGTATTTGCACTATTTCACTTTTTAACATTACCCCTTTTCCCTTTTGTAGGTGGCAGATATCAACTAGAAATAAAAATTCCAGAAACATATCCATTTAACCCTCCAAAGGTGGGTGTTTGCGAAGGTTCTCTCTGCATTTTGCTGATATGTGAGTAATTTTAGCTAATTTAATTTCTTTTTCCCTTCCAGTACAATTTTATAAAAATAATGGTTACCTGGTCTTTGTCAGGACCAAACACTCACTGCCTGCAGAGGCTGACTGTCCGGTTGATAATGAGATTGCACACAAACTCAGTGTAGTCGTCAATTTTGGATTTGTGTGCACTTCATGTTTGACTGGTAAATGTCCCCTTCACCACCTTCCCTGTGGTTTAGGTCTGCCCCCAGTGGCCACACCCCAGTATCGCGCCGTGCCTGACTCTCCTGTCCTTCCCTTCTGCACAGGTACGCTTCATCACTAAAATATGGCATCCGAACATCAGCTCCGTCACTGGCGCCATATGCTTGGACATCCTGAAAGATCAGTGGTGAGTTTCCCTTCCACAAGAAGCACTCGGCGATAATGTTTAATGAAGCAGAGAACAGGCTTTCAGAGTGTAAAATGCAGTGAGGTGTGTTGAATCAGGATAAGTGGGACAATAGCCATGGAGGAGGGCCCCCAGAACCAGTGTGCTAACAGAACACTCCCCCCCCCCCCTTCATGCACCCCAGGGCAGCCGCCATGACGCTGAGGACCGTACTGTTATCACTACAGGCCTTGTTGGCGGCAGCAGAGCCAGACGACCCTCAGGACGCAGTGGTGGCAAATCAGGTGGGTGGGGCAAGCGTGAGGGTGGGAGGGGGAAATAAACGAAGGAGCTGTGGTAGGATGGGGAAGTGGGAGGAACGTTTGGGACAGAGGGTTACTCATCTGATTTTGAGAGAAATTTATCCTGCATTTATGATTAACTTACAGGTCGCAGAGGTGATGTGCAAGGTCTTTGAAACACCATGCTCTGACGTGACTTAATTCTTCCGTAGTTGTTAAGATTATAGTTGTCTATTTAAGGTGTGGAACTTCATTAGAAACTGCCATCTCTTATTCCAGTACAAGCAGAATCCAGAAATGTTCAAACAGACGGCCCGACTCTGGTCTCACGTTTACGCCGGGGCGCCAGTATCCAGTCCCGAGTACACCCGGAAAATAGACAAGCTGTGTGCGATGGGCTTTGACAAAGTGAGTACGGCAGAACATGCAGACCCCGCTATGTCTCGGGAGGATGGGTGATCTTACCGGTGCTGATGCTTATTATGATGCTGGAGTGCAGTTAATGTCGCACCACTGTGGACAATATAATGACAGATATATTTTTGTCGAATATTACCAATAACCAGCTAGCTCCGAGATCCACAAATGTGTGTGAAAGACGCCGGTGACGTTTCACCTTAAGATTCCATGAATACATGTAGGGACCACATTGAGTAACACAGGCAGCAGACGAAATCCCCCATCCTCCACTACGGAAAATGACATTGTCCAATGCAATCATATCCATTTCAAAGTAGTAATATGTAGTTGCGGTACTGCTACCTTTGAATATCGATGAAGTGTGAATATTGGCTGGTGTTGTTGAGCCACATCGGACCATGTCGTCATCTCGATGTCTAACAAACATCACTGGACACCAACACTGCGAGCGGTATACTGTGCAGCTCTGTGCGTGCTTGTGCTAAGAGGCTGTTCTCCCCGCCCACAGAATGCAGTAATAGTGGCCTTGTCGTCAAAATCCTGGGATGTGGAGACGGCAACGGAAGTCTTGCTCAGCAATTGAGTCTGTGCTCACCATACACACACCAAGCTGAAGTCCAGTCTTACGTTCTGACCCCCTTTCCCCAGCCCACCTCCATCCATCCATCCTCCCCCTCAGCCAGTCCCCACCCCCCAATCCACCAGGCATACCTGATCCAACTGGTTGCTCTTTTCTTGATTCTTACTTACAGGAAAATGTTTAGATTTTTAAAAACAAGAATGATAAACCATCACTGTTAACTGATTACACCATCTAGCTTCAAGCTGAGACTGGAAAAAAAAGAATACAAAGAATTCATTTGTAAATAAAGGTATTGAAGTCTGTGTAAATTAAAAGAAATGGGGAAATACTTTAATTTTTCTTAATATTGTAAAACTATAAAATTCAGCTGTGCTTACTATGAAGAAAAATGCCCTATACTTTTATTTTTTGGCAACTATTTAAAAGCAATGTGACCATTTTATTGTTGAAGTATTTCTGAATTTCCTGCTTTGCGTTGTGGAGCTGTGCGGCGCCCCTGTGTGGCCCGTGGCTACATAGCGGGAACTCGCCTGGGTTGCGAGCCCGCCCGGTCCGGGAGGGTCGCACTTACTCCCCATTGCCGGCTTTTTAAAACCGGGAATGCATTCTACCAGCTGTCATCTCATAAAGGCGGGGCTGCCCTCCCCTGGGCCTGTGGGATGCCTGTGTACCTTCTGTGGGGTGAAGCGAGCTTTTGGCCATTGGGGCTTTCCGCGTCGCATTTCCGCGTCGCAGCGAGCCAGGCCGTCCGCTGTCCATTTATGTCATGTCCTCCACGGTGGACGCAGACTCGCATCCTAATTGTATAGCTCTATGCTGCAGCAGGCCTGGTCATGACAGGAAAGGCCATGAACAGGAACCGGGTTGGTTAGTTATGTTTGGAGAACGTGCAGTCTTGGTGTCCCGACTCCACTCCCCGTTCGCCATCCATGTGGGTGTTACGTGCAAGAGGCCAAGCTGTCTACTTTATTAAGGGTCCTATCCCAGTGGAGCCGGATCCCTTGTTTGTTTTTTTTTATAATTCTTGCATTTCTTAGTGCAGTAGTAGGAGCCACAGGACTGAAGACACAATCTGACTGATCTGTATTGAGGGTGGGGGTGAGTTTCTCACTTGAGACGCCCATCTCAGTTCTTGTTTTAATGCAATGTTTGGAACCTCAACGCTGATCTAATTTTCACTTTTTTATTAAGGTACATTTACTGCCCCCCCCCCCCCCCCCCCCAAGCAGGGGGGGGGGGCCGAGCCCATAAATGGTGCCGTTTGAAATCCAAGTAAAAAAGAACCGGGCGGGCCCGGCACAAACCGGGAGGTTAAGCCGGGAGCCAAAAACATGTGTCCATGACCAGTTTTCGGTGATCTTAACTAGTCTCCATCTCTTTGTTTTTAAGGCCATGTTTTCACTTAGACAAGAAGGGACGCAAATACCAGCAGGAATTACTTTTTTTTTCCCCTCTTCTTTTTAGGGAAGTATAGCACTCAAGTTACCATGCTGGTGTGTTTAGTGGATCAAACGCTTTGCTGTCATTGGTGGAATCAGTGGTTCACAGGCCATCAGCCAATCTCAGCTTGCGGTACTGAAATCAGCTGGTATGTTTGTTGTCTTGCTGACCCAGCGTGTCACACACACACACACACACACACACACCTGAATGTCTTCGGTTCTTGAATTAGGAGGTTGCTGAACAGCTTTCCTGAGCCGGTGCTCATGCTGGAGAGTGCAGGGCTGCCAGACTGCAGCTGGCTTCTGATGCACACCTTTGCAGACAGCTTGTCCTGCTCAGTCACGCTGTACTTAAAATGCCCCCTTCTGTCTGCACATGGTGGTGCAAACTGGGTGTTTTGTTTTTGCTGTAAGGCTAAGGAATGTGTACTTCTCATGTACAGCCTTTTGTTCTTAGAATGCCCCCCACTGATGGCTGGAATTATTTTTTGTAAAAAAGGGAAAAAAAAAAGGAAACAAACGGCCCAGGTCTTCCTTATTGTTGTATTTAGTATATTGCACGAAAATGGGTTGCGGCTTTGAATTTTTTTTTTCAGTTTGAATCTCCTCTCATCTCTTCTCAAAGTGAAATAAACAGTACAGCATGGTCACTCGTCATACTGTCGTCTTTAAGACAACAGGTACTTCCCTGCTGAGAGCAGACAGGCCTACCAAGTTGCGTTCGTCTGAGAAGTGGACTTAGCCTGCCTTTTTCCGCGATCACCAACTGGCGGAGCAGTGTTCGACTATGTAGGTCACGGACTCAGTCCCTGTGATCGGAAGGTTCTCAGTTCAAGTCCCATGACTGGCAGAATGGTTAAAAGTAGGCCCTTAACCCTGACCCCAAAACCTGCTCTCACCTGTATATGTGCCTCTGTCTCACAGAGAGCAAGATGGGATATGTGAATATTCATCCCCATTAGGAAGCTGGGTTTAAGTATCCATTTTATTGCATAATATTTCCGACAGCTCAAACCCAGAAGCTCAGAAACGCTACGCAGTAACTTACTGAAAATCTTGTGGCACCTTGCAGGAAAACTTCAGCTGGTATGTAAGAAAATAGCCACAGCAAGCATGTTCTGGTACACAGATCAGTTTATCCCCAGAAAGCGAGAGCCTGACTCATTGACCAGGGGCGAGCACACAGGGACGTCTAAAGATTTATTTTCTAAAAAAACAAAGCCTCATGAAATTAAATACTATGTGCAGAACAGCAGTACACTAATTCTGAAAACATCGCCGGGAATCATATCGAGTCAATAGTAAGTATTTCACTAAAAGAGCCCAGGATAAATGCATCTCCCATCTCTAAAAACACTTGAAACAGTTCTGAACTGTATTATTTAAGCAGGCATCTAAATTCCAGGCCTTTTTGGAAAATATTTAAAATATTTATTCAAAAAACTTTTGAGCAGAAGATTCCCAAAGGAAAAAAAAAACAGTACATTTCATTTAGCAAACTTCATTACAAAAATGCAAAATGTGCACTAAGTTAAAAACAAAAGGCCTTAGGAGGCGTAAACCAAACATTCACCTGCTACAGCCTTTAACTGACATTCAGCCACCTCCTGGTTATAAATGTAGGTGAAGGTCTAAATCTGTCGGACGCTGGGGAGGGGAGCCTACGGGGATCCTCAGCAGCCACAGTGTGCAGGAGGAAGCAGAACGAGCGGTTTATGGGGGCGGCAGCGGCTCAGGGGTAATGCACGCATTTGGACGTGTACCACACCTTGCATATTAGGGATGGGGAATGGTAAACATGCAGCCCAACATACAAAAAAACCCACCCCACAGTTTATTTTTTCTATTAAAAAAGTGCCAAAACTATTGCTGTGCTTCCACTCCGACAAACCTCAGCTCTCAGTATCGGCAGGAGCGCCGGTCTAATTGTACAGGAAATGGTTAATATTTGGCTTCAGATCTCGTTTAAACTGACACCGGGGATCTGAAATTTTGAAAGTTTAAAAAAAAAAAAAAGCACAACTGGAAAACCCACCATCTACCTTAGAGAAATCCAAACATGAAATCGGCATTTAAAAAATGTATATACAGCCTGTAAACCGTTAAAACTGAAAGAGGATTAAAAACATTTAGTGGACTGAAAATGAACAACAGAAGGGATGGTTATTTCAGCCTGAACTCTTCCCAGAAGGTTCCCCTCTCACCCTTTCCTCGGGCCTCTCATGGAGGAGAAACCTTGCCTTGTCAGCGGGGGCCTCGCAAGCGGTTTTAAGTGTATGTCGATTCTGAGTGGTCCCATCCAGGGGCCAGAAGCACGAGGAGAGAGATACAGGAGCCTGCCGCGGCTGTATGGCTCCAAGGCCCCCGGACAGGGTCCCGCAACGAGGGGGGCGATCCTCTACTTCCTACGGGTCGGCCTGGACATTCGTCTTACCTGGGGGGGGGGGGAGAACGGGAGGCGTATGATGATCAGCATGGAGTGACATGGAGGAAATTTCAAACCATCTGGAGTGATGCATCATGGGACCTGTTCACTACCGCTGCACCCTTGGATACCGGGGACCTATCAAGCTGCTAGCCTGCTGCTGAACCCGCCCCTGTGCACCTGGCTGCAGAATGCCGGCACCTTCCTGCCTGAGCTGCTCTCTCTAGAGCTCCCTGAGCTGGACTCCATCTCTGTGTCGCCCTCACTGCCCAGTAGGTGGCAACGGCTGCGGGAGGCAAACCCGCTCGGGTCGTTATGGAGACCAACACTTGCTGCTCTGACATCACCGCAATCGCTTGCCGGTTACCTCTGCAGGTCCATCTGCCTCTGAGGAGCTGCCCTCTTGGACTCCGTGTCTTTCTGCTGTTTTGGTATCTTGATGGTGATTGGCTCAACTGTGGCGGTGCCATCCTGGGCTGGGGCAGCCCTCTTCCGGCCCCGCCCCGTGCCCCCTCCCTCTTTTTCTGCACTGGGGGGCGTGCCTGTGCCGCCAGACAGCGACTTGGGCGGCCGCCCTCTCCGGGGTTTGGTCGGCATTGCGGGCAGTGTGGGTGAGGCCGTGGGGGTCAAGCCGATCTTGCCACCCTGGCTGCCTTCCAAGTTCACATCCTGTA
>JAODKC010000016.1:3738946-3751486 GCA_026777985.1 Mormyrops attenuatus
GTGCCTGTGTCTCTTTGGGGGACTTTTATTCTTTCTTAATCCCCCGCCCCCCCTCCCGGTTCCCTTGTCTATCAATTATGCTCATCTTCATATAAACCCCATCAGCTTTTCTCTGTATGTATGCAGTGCCCCTGAAGTTTTGCACGTTATCACACGTGTTTGCCGTTATAGCTTCCGTGAGGCTCTGGAGATAAATAACGATGAACTCGTCAGTCGTCAGATATCGTATCACAGCCATAGCAGACTGAGCCCACATCCGGTCTCCTGAAACCAAGCAGAAGCTGAGGTTCTCCTCACGTTTGGGGCTGCACAGAGCTCCTGATGGCGCCCGCAGATTACCGCTGTAAACTGACCCGGCTTGCCGTCGCACACATATATATATATATATATATATATATATCTCATGGGGGCAAGTGGCGCAAAGGACTGATATTGACAAGATGTCAATGATACAGGTTCCCTACACCGAAGCAAAAGAAACGGTCCGCGCGTTAAAGGTTTTTTACGGCCAGAATAAACATTATTTTTTCATACAGTATGAAACTAAATGTATGAGTAGCCTATAGGTTAGTCAAATATGAATGTTTTTCATACACATTCTTTTTACCCATATAATGCCCGATATGACCCAGCAATATAATAACGGTACACGCTTGGGATTGTTATAAAAATTTGCAGAGAACACAGTCACGTGTCAGAAAATATAGAGAGATACGGATAAAAAGCCATGGCAGGTTAACTTAGCATGTAGGGCAAGAAGTGATGTAACACCGCAGCAAAAATGTTTTCTCGTGGTTTGTTCTCTTCTCGCCGGAATTTAGTGCAGAATTAAGGTAAGGAATATTTTGCAACACCTGCCTCATAACTAAAGAATCCAACATTCATCGGGGCTCCGGACATGAAGCAGAAAAAAACATACATATGCGGGGAACTGAAGGGTCTCACTGGTTATCACCAGCGTAGATATCACTTGTGACGAAGGTTTCCGAGTTCATTAATGACTCCGCGCTAATGATAAGCTCACTCAGCAAATCTCGGCGTCCAGAGAAGAGCCAGCACGCTGTGGGTCAGCCCCAGCACGTTATTGACCAATTAAAGTAAGTTGTTTGGTTTGTTTAATTTTCTTTGCAGGGTGGCAATCGCGTCTTCTGCATCTGTGGAATTACTCCTGATAAGACACCTGCTATAAACTCGCGGTTTCTAACCTTTATAGCCCATCATTGCATTTTCATATTCTTGTTTGAATGCAAGTGCTATATTTCTGTCAAAGTAGCAACACTTTGCATAGTAATAAATTCATTAACCTTATGAATAAAATGTGAATATTTTTTTTTCTAATTCTCAAAGAAGCCCGACGAATCTCAATAACTGGATAAGGTTAGTGATTAATGATGTAGGGCTAATTTACAAAACAGTGCCTATATATTTAAAGAAATTGCGTATTAAGTGGCGATTGTTCAGGAACTTTCACCTGCGGCCAAATGGTGCCTGAAACCGAAACCGACTGTGCTGCAATAAATTTAAAATACTAAGTGTTTTTATATAAGCAATTGCTTGCTAATTATATATGAAAAAGTTGTGTTATATTATGTGTGATTTACTGGCGCACCACGAAACTAGTATTTTCCGTAATGTATACAGAAAAGGTAATATTTTCCTTTGACTCATAGTTTCCCTACAGTAAAATGCAATAAACGCTTTAAAAGTCGATATATTTTCCAACCCCTTAAAAATAAAAAAAAACCACCGCGTTTTATATCTGGACTCTCGCTTAACTTCTGTCAGTCTTTTTAATTCATGTTCTTTTCTTGTACGCTTAAAACATCATTACAAACAATAATAATAAAAAGGATTACACCACTAAATGTGGCGGAAGTAAGGAATGAGCATTTTGTGTAAAGTTTTTGGGGCGTATCTATGTACGAATGGACGAGTTCGCCCTCATGGTATTTTTAAATGAGCGCATCTTCTTTCAAGGAAAAGGTAAAACACATCGTGTCCGGAAAACACATAAAAACGCTTATAAACCGAAAAGCCGCGGTAGAAAGAGCGAAATCTTATAGCATCGCGATGTCCGCAGTTCCCCAGAAATGAACGGATGTCTCAGAAAGAAACTCCCCATCGGCAGCCGCGGGTAATCGACGGACCGCCGCGCTGAGACGTGCAGCCTCTCGCCTGTCCAGGTAAGGCACTGACCCGGCTCCCTAACCGGGCCGCGGATCCCGTTGTCGGGAGCTTCGCTACACTCTATGAAAAACTTTTTAAAAATAAGACCATGAAGTTTAATCACATAATAACACATGCAGATCGCCGTCCTAGTAGCCTTTTCTTGTTATTGTTTGAAAAATTATATTAAATATAATTCAACAACTAGAATGTAGTTGGGTAATTATTCCACTGGAACTTAATGAATATGTGATAACTACGTATCGTAACAGGCCGATCCGGTAGCCTATATGTAGTGCGATGTAGTCGAGAACATAGATGGCTGATCTCCATGTTTGACTAAATTATAAAAATAAATATTAGGACTGTTACTAGAATTTAAACTTTTTTTCAACTGTACATTTATACAAAGGGAAATTACATAAAATTTATATTGAAACTTCTTTTAAATTAAAACATCTAAAATCTATATTCCTGTGTTGTCTAGATGAAACATTTAATATTTCATCATATAAAGACGTGGCTTCATTGTGATCGTTCTTTCTGCCTCTTTGCATCAGAAAAATATGTTTAAACATTACAAATACAGACCAGTCTGTGAAATGTTTCTGAACCCACAGACAAAATAATAGTATCATTCTTATTATTGTTTTTATTGTTTTGTTATTGTACTGACTGAATTATTTGGTACCCTTTTGCATAGTTTTAATACTCCAGTCACACGGCAGGCTGCTTTTATGAATAGAACTGTTAATTTAAAAATTCTAACATTTGCCTCATTCAATATTTACTTCTTTTGCATAAAACACAGACCAGTGCTTCCTCATGTTTCTTTTACAGAACTAGATTACCTTGCCTAAAATGCCACATAGTTCTTCCTGACATTACACACACACAACCCTTAAAAGCGCATAGAACCAGGCATACGAAGGGTCACCTGGAACTACAGGCGAACAAGATCGCTGAATTAACATGTCTGTCTCACAGGAGCGTAATGCAATAATAATGTTTTGGATGAGGCTGGTGATTGCTGAATGTTCGACTCGGAGGAAAAGCTGGTCACGGATTATAGAATCAATTGAAAGCTTGCATACTCGTAAGCATGAGTTTTCAAGCTTATTTTGAAACAATAATCATCTTGCCCTGCCTAGAAGAATCATTCCTTAGCTCCGCTGATGTTCAGCCATCGTG
Source organism: Mormyrops attenuatus (assembly GCA_026777985.1). Classification (NCBI taxonomy): domain Eukaryota; kingdom Metazoa; phylum Chordata; class Actinopteri; order Osteoglossiformes; family Mormyridae; genus Mormyrops; species Mormyrops attenuatus. The sequence goes on from JAODKC010000016.1 coordinate 3,742,304, forward strand.
ATTATTGGCCTAGTCGTTCAGCCTGTCTGGTACCATAACCCTTTTTAAGATGTAATACAGAAGCAAGATGTAAATCCCTGAATCAGTCACAAAATTGTTGTAGCTGTGAAACTGGATGGTCACCACAGACCCATATCTGATTTTAGAACTTTAGAAATATTCATCTGTGCATTCTTTTCACAAATTCCTGAAAGTATCTAGAGGTGTTCCACAAGGTGTTTTAGCTCACGCATTGAACATTAAGAGAGATCTTGCACAATGAAATGTGTTGGTCAGGGTTTAGGCTGCAATGTTTTGTGCCATCCTTGTTGTGCTTTTCGAGAGAGACCGTCAATGCAAGACTTCATTCCTGCCTGAATGAAGAATTATCTTACTGTGTAGCACCAAGTCTTAGATGGGTAGTGGTGGCTTAATGGTGAGGGACGTGCACTTATAATTGAAAGATTGCTGGTTCGAACCCCCAACCAGCAAGCTACTGCTCTCTGGGTGCTGAATTAGCTGCCCCCTGCTATGTCACATATGGGTTAAATGCAGAGAACATGTTTTGCTGTGGTGTGTCAACACTGATCACTAAATTCTAGATGACTATGATGAATATTTTCACTACATTGTGTCTTTTTTCGAACCAACATCACCCCATCCTAATAGAGGCCGTTATGCATGACAGGTTACTGCTGTTGCTGGTCTTCTTGACCTATAAGCCGTACATTTGATGCTCCGGTCGACTGAACTGCAGGGGAGCCAGAAAGACTTTGGTGTTTCAGAGGCTTCTAAGGGTGAGACCACACCACTTCCTTTGCTGAGTTAACAAGCTTAGTGGGTGTCAAGCTACCAGCTACAGGTCAGTCAGCAAGCATAGCGAGTATGTACACGAAAAGAGTTCATCTTCGAGAATGAATTTGCTTGACAAAAAAGCAAATGTTGTCTTGCTTTGTTAGACGTTGTTGTGTAGCTCCTGCTCCAGTCCCGCCAGCCCAGGTAGCTGGGCATCCACTGGAAACTCAGCCTAGCCTCTCTAGTTGCTACTGGGCTCCTTAACCACACGTACTTGTATGTTTGTAATGCGCCATTCGCCTCAATTGTACGTTGCTTTGAACAAAAGCACCAGCTAAATAGAATATATGTAAGTTTAATGCATGGAATCACAGTTGTTTTCCATGTCTGGACTTCACAATGTTCTTATCGACCATCGATTTATCTCCATCACAGGTTATCAAATGCAGCAGAAACATCACTGATAGGCTTCTGTTGCAGCAGTGTGGCATCTGAAACAGTGACCATCTGGAGAACTTCATCAACTGGATTGGGGTGATGCAGCCATCTACTCTTCTTCTGCTTTGCAGGAAGTAAAACAGACAACCTTTTGATGCCTTCTGGCCGCCTTTCCTGTCTGTGAGCACAAGTACGCAGCCAGATTCTCTTGACAGACCGAAATATTAGCGAAAATGAACGAGGCCAACGGGATCCAGGTAAAGTGTGTGCTGGTGGGGGATACGGCCGTGGGGAAGACCGCGTTACTGGTGCGTTTCTCCTCTGAGACGTTCCCTGACAGCTACAAGCCGACCGTGTACGAGAACATGGGCGTTGAGGTCTTCATGGACGGTGTTCCGATCAACCTCGGCCTCTGGGACACGGCCGGAGCCGAGAGCTTCCGGCAGATCCGTCCTATGTCCTACCCCCAAGCCGACGTGGTGCTCCTCTGCTACTCAGTGGCCAACCACAGCTCCTTCGCCAACGTGCGGCACAAGTGGATCACCGAGGTGCGGCAGTACCTCCCAGAGGTGCCCGTGCTGGTGGTGGCGACACAGACGGACCAGCGCGAGGCGGGAGCGTACCGCGCCAACTGCACGTCCTCCGCCGAGGGCAAGAAGCTGGCGCACGACATCCAGGCCAGGGGCTACCTGGAGTGCTCGGCACTCAGCAACCGGGGCGTGCAGCAGGTGTTTGAGTGCGCCGTGCGGACCGCCGTCAAGCAGACCACGAGGCGGTCGCACAGGAGACTCTTGGATATAAACGCTTGCAGGATGTTCTAGCTTCCATTTTTCTACAAATGGACTCTTTACTTTTTTAAAATTAAATATTCTAAAGGTGCTTTTCTTAAATTCTGGACAGTAACATGAATAACATGAAATGTTTCTCGAGGGTTTTTAATGCAAACACACAGGAGACTTTCTCATGCATTTGAATATTGAAGCGGATCTTACAGACTTGAGATGTGTTGGGTTTTCTTGCAATGTAACGCTCAGCTGTCGCACTAGATGCTGTGTACGGAGTACAAAATCCATTTAAGAGAGCTACTGTAAATACTGCCATTTTGGTCATTATTGGGCCCACTGTGTTATTTTGTTCTACCTTTATTGTTTGAACATTTTGTGACGGGATTTTCCAGGTTGTAGAGTAGTAGCTTGCCACAAATATAAAAGGTAGAACTGCCATAGATTGTATAAATATGATTAGTTAACAACAACACTCGTTGCCATGTATATGAAGTGGGACCTATTCCTGTATATAGGAATTAAATAGTAATAGGAATATAGGAGTTTTATTTAAGAACATTTTAAATTTTATTTTTAATTTGCTATGTGAATGGTAGCTTTTAATTATTTGGCAGATGATTGGAGTGAATACAATAAAAAGTCAAATATGATTTAAAAACGCAGTTTCAACACAGTAAATATTAGAAGGTATATAGTGTTTCGAGTGCCGTACTGCTTTTATTCATTTTGATAATTAATTTATTCGCATCACTAAGAGGCTGTCGTTTGAGTTGCCACTCCACGTCGCCAAGCACATGGTGGATGCTGAAAATATGGGAGCACAAACACCCCTGGATCTTGTATTGACAGAGATCCAATTGACACGCAGATCCGAGGTCATGACGTGTCCTTTAAGGACTCCAAAGTTTAACTGAACCGTGATCCGCTGAGCCAGTTGATGGCTGGGCAACAGAAATGTAACTCTTTCAACATAAACATATTTATATGTTTTTTTTCCCCAACATATATTCCCATTAAATAGTGTAAAGCTGTCACAAATTTTGTTTAGATTCAAAAGACAATCGACAATAAATTTGATCTATATCTGAATTATTGTTATACAGTATACAATATAGAGTAAATCCAAATTTATCGAATAAAGAATTTTTGAAGGAACTTAAAATTGACTATAGTGTTTTAACAATGTCAACATTTTTTGCATAAGTTTATGTGTAGTTTTAGATGGTTTTGTTTTTCATAAAAAAAAATGAAGACGGCGGGGAGGGGGACGCTTGTTGGGTTCCAGTCCTTTGCATTATTTTATGGTCTGTCGGACGTGTCCTGCCGCCTTCGCCTCCATTAGCTAATGTTCGTGCTCTTTAAATAGTTTCATTTACATAAATGTAATTATTGCAGTCCTCTGGTAAGGATGTGCGGCTGGAAGATGGATGGACAGAAAGATGAAGCTTATTCACATGCAAATGGTGTAGAAAATACTGTATATTGCGTGTAAAAGTAGCTCATAATACAACAGAATCTGTAAATGCCACTGTTACGTTTTTATCAAAGTTCAAAGTTCTTTATTTATCAGATGCAGTTGTACTCGTACAACATTCAGTACAGTGAAATGCTTATTCGGGCAGATTCACTGTCTGCTTTATAGATAGGGACCATGGTTGCTGAATGTTCAACTTGAAAAGAAAAGTTGCTTGTGTGTTGTTGGTTCAGTTTTTATGTCAATATAATCTTTTTAATCTTTTTCATTTTTCAGAAAGGGTAGCACGGCAGTCTTGTGGGTACCTAAGTTATGTGTGTTTTTTTAGAAAATAACACGTTAGCGCTTGACCAGGATTCTCTGTCATTTGGCAGAGGAGTACTGTCCTGAATTTAAGTGCAAAATGAGCTGGAAGTAGAACTGGGAGGAATAGACACAGAGTCGCAGATGCAGCAGATCTGACTTCCCCGGTGATGCTCATCATGGAAACCAGGCAGGACTTGGGTACAAAATCCCTCCGAAAACCAGTAATATCCCCTAAATGCAAAAGACGGGTCTCACTTTGCTGAGTGTAGCACCATTACACCGAAGTGTGAGACTGTAACAGGCATATTTATAAAGGTCCATACTCCAGCATCTTCCCTGGGTTAGGCTCCATGCCCACCTCTAGCCCCCAGGATGGATAGATTGGGGCCAGCGTCTGGCTCAGCTAGCGGTGTGATGATATTAGATCGTGAATGACTAAAATGTCTCGACAATCTGCCTTTACGGAGAGATTGCTAGCATCACACTACAGTCCACATTTTGTCTGTTGCACGTCTACGGCTCATACAAGCATCTAGAGTTATTTTGTCAGCCAAATCCATTATGACACACCAATAAACCAGTAGTAGTAAACAGTAGGTAGTGCTTTGGATTTCTTCCCCTCTACCCTCTACCTCTCGCACCCTCGTCCCAACATGCGATACACAACATGCAGCACATTCCGTTTGGCAATCATGGACGACACGGAGGAGTTGGTCCCTAAAAAGTATTCGACATGGATATTATGGAACTTGTTTGGATTTCCCAAAACTGCCGCACTTCAAACAACACTCATTTGCAAGATGTGCAAAGATGTCGGATGGCAATGCGACAAACCATTTTAACCACCTCAAAAAAACGTTTGCTGTGTGCTGCTTTTAGCTTTTGTTATCCTATAGGGTTATATTTTTAAAAATAGAGCAATGACTTTGGTTCTGCTGTTCAGTAACTTGCAAAATAGTCTTAAAAACCGACATAAAAAAAGAATTGTGATAAAATCGTGCATCATGATCGTGCCTTAAAAATATCGTGATATATTTCTGCTGTATCGCCCCTGCTCCCTGTGATCGGAAGGCTAGTGATTTCTCCTTCAGGCCCATAACCTCCAATTGCTCCAGGGACCGTCTCACTCTGTTTTCTCAAAAATGTATGTCGCCTTAGATAAAAGTGTCAGCTAAAGAAATGGATGTCTGTGCTTAGAGTAAAATTTTACAAAGTCTCTGAGACGCTAAAATGCTTGCGTTGGTTGTTCCCATGCAGGCAGCTGGTCGAGGTTACAGTGAAAGCGCTTCGGTACCTGGAAGCTGGCAGTGTGGCTCCCTTGCCTGCTGTGGTTTACGGAGATGTTCTATCTCTGCCTATTCGTAGGGGCTGGTTGAAAACCACATCCCAGGTCTGTGCTCTGAAGAGCTGCCCTGAGGCTCCATAACACATGAAGTCTGTAGGTCTTCAGACTGAGCTTTTCACAGCAGCTTCCTGCGAGTACGTTCTCAACGAGGGAGCTAGCTCTGCAGTGAGGACTCCACTTCGCCGTCGTCTGCATTGCTCTGCCGCAAAGAGTCATGCATTTCAGTCAATTCCCTATGAGCAATTATCGGGACACTTTGGGAATTATACCTGAGCGTTTGGTGCATGCCAGCCCCTCTGGATATGAGCTGTGAGCTGGACTGTGAACTGTTACCTGAGGTATTATTTTGCCAGAGCCATGTGACCTCCAGTGTTACTAATTGACTTCACGCTTCAGCGATCGTGAATGAACTGGTGTAAAAAGGGGCCCACACTGAGCGGTTCCCCCCCCCCCTCCCCCTCCATGCACAGGAAGCAGCTGTGGCTGATCCTTGGCCAGCAAGCCCCTGCTTCGGCTGCTGCCATGGAGACGGCTTTTCGACGCGTACATTAGATAGGTAACCATCTGAGCTGCAGGGAGAGGGTGCCCCGCCTTCTAAGGGTCGCTGTGCATTTTTCACAGCACTGGAATGAGGGAGAACAGGCCAGGGACATCATCCTGTTACCCATAAACACTGCAAATTTAAAACAGCTGGGAACTGAATCTGCACTGGCTCAGTAAACAGAACATGTCATGTGTTCAGAATAAAACCACATGCTTAAACCACATGACACTGTACGTAAAGGCACCTCATTACAAATGGCATTTTAACTTGTGCAAATAGGTGACAGAGAAGGCTTCATATTTGTGTGAAAGGCAGTAACCAAGCCAAAGGCTCTGGTAAATTCAGTGTGCAGACCTTTTTTTGTGGATGTGAGTAATATAGGTGCCTTGTTGTTACTTTACACTTTGGATGAAAGGTACTTTAGGAAGCGCTCAGGCTGGTTAGCGTGGTGTGATGGTTTCGGTGCTTTGGGGCTGAATCAGATGTGTCATTCTGCACCTGGCTCCCTCCTGCCTCCACTGCTGGTACCCGTCCGTGCCCCTTCACCACCTGAAAAGATGCCAAGTCAAGTTACGCCTTTCATGGAAAAAGCACTTTTTTATGCCAAAAACGTTAATCTCATCCGCTGCACATGTAGTTTCCATTCTGTTGCGGATCTGCACGTTTCTGTGACAGGGGTTTGTCAGTGCGCACATCTGCGAGAACAGGAAGTGATGCAGGGCCCCTTCCTGTGGCCCCTCGCTTAGCGCCGTCCGAGCAGCCTGCCGCCAGCCGGTCTCACACCGTGTGGTCTGTTCCCCCAATATTTTCAAAAGAGCCACCTGTTTATGATTCATTAACCATAGTGTATAATATACAGTACTGTGCAAAAGTCTGAGGCAGCCAAAGAAAGGGATGTTTAAATGACCATCATGTTGGTGTAACACTATGATATTATGTCTGCCAAAGTGAGATAGCCATTTCAGTGAGATAGCCATTTCAGTGAGATAGCCATTTCAGTGAGCTATTTCAAACCCTCCCTAAATTCAGCCCAGTGTTTGCAGCAACCATCCAATACAGTCATGTATTTTCAACCACTAGTACACCTTGTTTGGCTAATCAGAACTTCATTGAGTTAGTGGTGCAGTTTAATGATTACATGGAATGGCTGAGGTGCCCCTGAAGAGAGGTTTGAGAAGCAAGGTGGTGTTCATCTAGCCGTCTAACAAGATATCAGTGACTTTTTGGACAGCAGAAGAAATTCTTGCTAGTTTTTATTGTTACTTTTAATTTGCATACATTCTGTTCTTGAATTGTGTTTTTTCCTCTGAGCAAGTACAGTATAGACTCACCACCCAGATAAATATCTTTAAACATGTTCTTTGACTGCTTAAGACTTTTGCACAGTATTGTGTAAGTAAAATTATGTGGTTGTCATGTCCTCTGTGTAACATTTCAGAATTATGTGCCATTGCTACAGAAAGTCCCATTCTGCTTCACCTGCTGATTATGAAAAGTCCAGTCATTATTCTATAGCCAGAACTGGCTTATAAATTGCTGCTTGGAGAGTCAACCAGAAAGGAGAGAAAAAGCTTACGAGCCACAAAAAATCAAACAGACGCGGATTCTCATTTTCTCTGAATTCATGACCCACGAGAAAGATCATGCTGTGCTTTTCGACTACCCTTTAAAAGACTATATGATTTCATTTCCTGTTGACATAAATGTTAAACAAGGAGTCTGGAAATATGCCAGCCCTGTAACACCGATTATTACGTTTGAATATCTCTTGAAGGCAGTGACCATATTTTGTTTAATTACCAGAGCTGATCAACCTCTCAGGCAACATAGGCTGCCGCCTAGGGCACCATCTTTTGAGGGGGCGCTGACTTAGCCGGCCGATTTCACTTTGTCTCAGACAGGGGGCGCCGGCGGTGAAGCTGGCCTAGGGCACCATCTTCTGAGGGGGCGCCGACTTAGCCAGCCGATTTCACTTTGTCTCAGACAGGGAGCGCCGGCGGTGAAGCTGGCCTAGGGTGCCGCATGGGCTTCAAGTGGCACTGCTAATTTCTATATATCAGTATTTCCCAACCCGGTCCTCAGGGACCCCCAGACAGTCCACATTTTTGCTCCCTCCCAGAGGGTGGGTTTCCCTGAGGATCAGGTTGGGAAACACTGATATACTGTAATGCTGAAATTTGGTGGAAGACACCGCTGCTTCCGTCCATGCTGGCTGTACCTGGCCGCTGCCACTCAGAGGGGCCGTCTGTTAGCATTCTGACTGACAAATGAATAGCTGTCTAGCGAGTGGCTATTCTGGGCATCTAATTTCCACGGACCCTGGGCGCCATGCGATAGCCCCGGTCTTATTCCATGGACACGGTGGGGGGGGCGGGGTACGACACTACACTACAGGCCCGAGACGGCCAGACGGCACGGACGAGCAGGAACATCGCCATGCAGATCCTCCGTCGGAGCTGAGCCGGGCTTTGGCTGGACCCAGCGGCAGCCGCCAGCAGAAGGCCAGACTGCTTTATGCTCTGTCCGGTCCGGAGCGGTCAGAAAATGCAGAGCAGCCTACTTATCGCGAGCGCGATATTGCTGCTTCTGAAAGGTAAGACCACATTTACCTCAGCACCTGTGAAAAAAGTCTCCGTTTGAAATATCTGTGATAAAGATGTGATGCAATACTTCCTGTTTTTCAATTCCTCTTCTGCCTTTGCAAGCAAGACATGATATAATAATCATGTTTTTAGCTCAAACTTTAAAGCTTTCAGACATTTTGAATATATTTTAAACATTTTAAATAATAGATCAAAAACCTTGAGAAAACTGAATAATAATGAAAATGAGTTATAATGATCGCATCATAGAATACAGAAGATATTTCACTTCTTACTAAAACTCTCTTTCTTATAATATTTCTTTGGAAATGAGCTCTTCCTTAGGACCATGTTGTAATGCTATCAGAGATGTGCCGCAGCGATCCACATCTCCTGGGGCATAGGGAAGCAGACGGGCATGTCCAAAGGGAAAGGCAGCATGGGGAAAAAAAAAAAGAATACTTCACAACAGGGTGTGGTGTGCGGCTCAGCGAGTTAGAGCGCTGTGTCTCTGATCGGAAGGTCGCTGGTTTGAATCCCAGCATCAACAAACTGACTTCACTATGGCTTGTCAGTAAGGCCCTTATCCTCAGCTGCTTCTGGGACTGTCTGACCCTACATTCAATTATATGTTGTTTTGGATAAAGGCACCTGCTACGTAGATTCTATCTTTTAACACAGAATTTACGACGTAGCATTAAGAAGGCTTCGGGAAACTCACCCCAGGTCTCTGAGCAGCAGCGTACACATATAGGGTGACCCGACACAGGCCCCCCTCTGTCAGATGGCTGCCTTGACCCCAGCCCCCCCTCCCCACCCCAGGTGTCCTCACTGCTCAGGGCCGCTACGCCCAGAAGCCTGAGTAGCTGCACATCCTGTAGGGGAGGAAAAATAAATCCCAAACCGTTATTTTGGAAACACGATGGGTCATGCTG
>JAODKC010000016.1:3751836-3774202 GCA_026777985.1 Mormyrops attenuatus
CACCCCACCCCAGACGACATCGCGGGGCATCATTGGGCCAGTCATTATCGACGGAAACCACAGAGGGTCTGACGGGGTGTGCATTACGATGAGGACGCCGTTCTGGAAACACATGACACCAGGAAGCGCGATCGGTTACGGTGCAATTGTTTGGGTTTTCTTGGTGGCAGACTGGTGTGTGTTGATCAACGGGCGCTCTGATTGCCCGTTATCTGCTGTGTAAGCGGAGATCTTTGGAGACCAAAACGAAGCCGCTGTTTTACAGAATGCCTCAAGTTAATTTGCTCTCGCCCCCCCCCCCACCACCCCGAACATAAATACACACACACACACACACACACACACACACACACACACACATACACACATACACACATACACACAAATACACAGGTTGCTAGTTATATCTTTGTGGGGACTCTCCATTCATTTCTTTGGGCAAAACCCTAATCCAAACGATGACGACCTTAACCCCTACCCAAGCCTAATCTTAACTAAGTAACCAAACACAATACAAGACTTTTGCATTTGTAGTTTTTTGATTGCAGTCACAGATTTTTATAAAACTTGAATTTCTCCTTGTGGGGACTGAAAAAACGCTCCCCACAACGTCAAAATAATAGGTTTTTAACCCATTATGGTGATGTTTGGTCCCCACAATGTAATGTATGTCTGACCCACACACATACACACACACACACGCACACCTTTTGGGCGGTGTCACCGATACACACGTATGTCTCGTCTCTACCTGATATTGACAGCCGTGTCTTGATTTCAGGCCCGGGCTCACAGTCTGAAAGCCTTATCCCCTCCAGTAATGCAATTTGTGTCGAATGAGTCACCCTTACCAGGTCCTCAAATGTCCAATCAAAGGAGCAGAGTGATTCTGCTCTATATATCAATGGGGACGCATGTATTTTTAATATAATGCACAAACCGGAACAATGGCGATATATTTTTAACACACATTTTAGATGCATCTTTAATGCAGTTCAGTTGGTGCCTTTGAAATTTCTTCTATAGTCATTTTCAGAGGTGATCTCACACGTGATGCAGCCCGGGTTTCCATGGCGATGGCGATTATCCAGCCATAAGGCATTCGGCTTTAACTCTGTGTGCAGGACGAGCGGAACCAAGTGCTGATTACGTACCTGTGGATCAGGCAGACCTGGCACGACGCCTACCTGAAGTGGAACAAGGAGGATTATGATGGCCTGGAGGTCATCCGCATCCCTAGCAGCCTCGTCTGGAGGCCGGACATCGTCCTTTACAACAAGTACAGCAGGAGTCGCCGGTCATGTCACAGAAGAAATGCTACGAATAGTCCCTGATTTTGTTTTGTTAACTTAGTAGCTATATTGACCAGGTCCTCCTTATGGTCACACTCACTCTTAGCTGTGACTGATAGATAGGACCAACTAAGAACCCGGCCCGAAACCACCCTGACTTTTGATTTGTTTGCAGGCCAGATTTTTTGCATTTTATCATTTTAATGTACTTGATGATTCGCTACTATTAGACAACAGGAACGTTCTAGAAAAGGCGTTTTATGGCTGATCGCTGGTAATTTGCCTGTCTGCTCTCCCGTTACAGGGCTGACGATGACTTCTCCGGGCCGCTGGACACCAACGTGGTCCTTCGCTACAACGGCGAGATCACCTGGGACTCCCCGGCCATCACCAAGAGCTCCTGCGTGGTGGACGTGTCCTACTTCCCCTTCGACAGCCAGCACTGCAACCTCACGTTCGGCTCCTGGACCTACAACGGCAACCAGGTTGACATCACCATGGGCATGGACAGCGGCGACCTGTCCGACTTTGTGGAGAACGTGGAGTGGGAGTGCCAGGGCATGCCGGCCGTCAAGAACGTCATCATGTACGGCTGCTGCTCCGATCCCTACCCCGACATCACCTACACCGTGCTCCTCAAGCGGCGCTCCTCCTTCTACATTTTCAACTTGCTCCTCCCCTGCCTCATGATCTCCTTCTTGGCTCCACTTGGCTTCTACCTGCCCGCCGACTCTGGGGAGAAGGTGTCCCTGGGGGTCACCGTGCTGCTGGCGCTCACAGTCTTCCAACTCATGGTGGCAGAGAGCATGCCCCCCTCGGAGAGCGTCCCCCTCATTGGTAGGTCCCAGCCAATCAGATCATTTAAAATATATTAGGACCTGTTGCATTTACTGCCCCTTAAATACATTGTAATTTGGGCTTTTATTGGTGCCAATCGTTGCATCCATTCCCCCAAAAACACTTATCCGGGAAGCTTGGAGCCTAGCCCAAGAAGAAAAGTGTCCAAAGCTGGTAATAGCCTGGGCGGGTGATTTTATTGATATATATTGTCCAAAGAGACTTACAGATAGAACAGCGCATGCAAACAGCTGTCAAGGAACCAAGCATAAGTGCAACAAGAATGAGCTTCCATTGAATGACCAGTAACAAGTTAGCATCGGAGCAAGAGCCACATTACAAAATACTGTAGGAACATAAGAAGAGATGCATTCATATTATGTATTTTTTCTCTCATAGGGAAGTACTACATAGCTACAATGACCATGATCACAGCGTCCACAGCGCTAACCATATTCATTATGAACATCCACTTTTGTGGAGCGGAGGCCAAGCCGGTCCCTCACTGGGCCAAGGTCTTCATCATAGACTACATGTCGAAGATCTTCTTTGTGTACGAAGTCGGCGAGAACTGTACCTCTCCACAGACCAAGGAGGAGGACCAACACGTTCACGGAAAGCCCCAGAAACACCACGGCAACCAGCACAAACCTCACCGCCAGCAGCAGCACGGCAATGCGGAGCGCAAAGGTCACCCAGTTCCTCAGGGCTGCAGGAGGTACGAGGACTTCGAGTCCAGCACCAGCATCAACGGCTGCTTAAAGGAGGAGCTGTGCAACCCGGAGAAGATAGACATCTATCCATGTGCGTGCGCCGGCCACGCCGCGATCATGAGGAACGTGGAGTACATCGCCAACTGTTTCCGCGAGCAGAAAGCCACCTGTGCCAAGGGTGCCGAGTGGAAGAAAGTGGCCAAAGTCATGGACCGCTTCTTCATGTGGATCTTCTTCATCATGGTCTTCCTCATGAGCATTCTGGTCATAGGCAAAGCCCCATAACACATCATTATCGGCCTCATTTTATTTATCTGTGACTTTAAAGTATCACAAATAGAATGTATAGACACTTCCACACACATCTGACTCTGCTTCTGCAGAATATTTACATTCTATATATTTAGTAGCTGCTTTTGTCCACTGTGACGATCGACTGATAAACCAGGGTCAGACGGTCCCTGGAGCAATTGGGGTTAAGGGTCAATGGTGACATCATACTTCTGAGTCTGGGATTTGAACTGGCGACCTTCTGATCACAGGCACAGTGTCCTAACCCATTGAGCCACATGCTAGACCCCACATATGAATATAAGAGTGCAAAAAAAATCTGATGGTTTGGCAGCATTTACAAAAATTTGAAAGGAACGTCATGCTGTCGCCGTCCTCAATTGCAGCAGGGAGGACAAGCCGATCTTTCTTTGTCTCCTGGGTGCTGCTGCTTCCCTGTAGAGTAAAACCCGGTAAAAACAAACATGGAGGTGGCCACCGGCCGCGTTTCCTGCTGGAAACAAGATGCCCAGCATGGACAGCAATGGCCGGACTCCGAGGTTCAAAGCTCAGAATATTTTCTATTCAAAAGTGCCCGGTAAATTGTTAATGATCAGCTTTGTCTTTCCGAGGGGTTAGAGATGTAAGACTATCTGCGTGTGCTGCAAACGCGCATCAATAATGCATTTTTCTGCGTCGGCCCGTGGAGCTTATAAAAGGCCATAAGGCATGCGGCAGAACTGCTAATCCGTCGCTTTATCATAGCACACCTCCGCAAACCGCATTCATTGAATAAAACAATGACACAGGTTGTGTCTTGGTTTATAATGAAGACGCTGACACTGTTGCCCCATTAACCAGAACCTGATCGGTCACTCCCTCAGTCACATGACGCATACATTCCAGCTCCTCATTTCAGTAACGTTAGCGTGTCCAGGTACGATTTGCGGCCTGTTTACCTTGGTCCTCCACAGTTTAATATTCTCCTACAATTTTTACAGGAGTTATTGTTTCCCCTCTTGTGCATTTACTGTGGCCTTCTGACACCAACATTTAATAACGTGTAACCTTTACCATTGTCATCCCAGCATTTAATGCTATTGCTAGAAGGTGGAGTGGAGCTAGTGGTGAATTTTAACGTATAGATCCAATGTCCCTGAGGATCCATTTTGGAACCCAAGTGGTGTGCTTTTAGCCATCCAACAAGATATCAAGCAACTTTTTTGGAGAACTGAAGAAATTTGTGTTCCTTTTTATAGTATTGCCGTTCAACAGTATATTTTCTGATGTTGCATATTAATTTTCTGAGGAAATATACACTTCTCGCCCAGAAAAATAGCTTCAAACATGATTTTCGTTGGTCCATTAAGATTTTTTTGTGTGTGGGTGTACAACTGAACTTAATTCTCTCTGTAGTGCTGCTTCGTTGTGTTGCCGAACGGCACACAGTCTGCATCTGTATCATCCTTAAATACCACAACAGCATGACTGGATCGCCGCCAGGAGAAGGCTCACTGTGCCATTGTGAGGTCACATCAGGAGCGTTTCCATCGCGCGCCCCGTAACGACGGTTAGCGACCGTCGCTCAGGTGGTGCGGCGTAACCACCGCGAGGCTGCGGTCGGCTCAGGTGCGTACAAAGAGAGGAGGCGGGGGCGTTTCCTTTCCAAAAAAATGCTTTATTAACTACATAAAACTATAAAGACAGCAATTCTGCACAAGCATGCTAAAATGTCAAAACAAAAAAAAAAAACTGGGTTAGAGGCCTATGGAATTAGAGCACTTTTTGGCAGAAGGCACGCAAAACGTTTGCATTTAAGTAATATTTCATGAACCGTACGTCTTGTTCGTTTACATTGCTCAGAACATCTGCTTCAAGTTGAAAAGCCACCTCTGAGGCAACAGTGAAATGGGAGAGTAGTGATGTCCACATCGGCAGCTCACAGCGCTACCAACGTTCTTTCTGTAGTATTGTTTTTTTTTCGCCTTGCTAACGTTTTTTACTCCAAAGCAATGTACAGCTTTACCCGTTTACACAGCTGTGTGTTTCACTGTTGCTATTCAGGTCAAAGTGCCTCACAGAAAGGTCCAACAGGACATTCCCAGGGATGTGGAAAGACCCTCAGGGTGTCAGTCCCTGGCCTCTGCTTCTCATGATTACAATCAATGCCTTCACTCAGCTCACTTACTGTGTTTCCATTTTTGTTTGTTTTTTTTTCAGCTTGTAAAACACAAAATATCAACTCTTTCTAAGTTTTCTCTTCGTATTGGATGCTTTGGCAAAAACAAGTCGTTAAGGTTACAGTTAAAAAAGACATAAAAAGAAAACATTTTACCTCTTAAATATATTATACTGTTTTTTCTTCTCTCTCTCTAAGTCTCATATAAAACTTGTGCACCGAATATATTAAATATGTCCTAACTTTTGCTGTAATAGAGTGTTGTGAAGGAACCGTTCATTGACATTTCCCAAACGTTATAAAATTAGCCTTTAAACAGGCCAAACAAGAAACAAACATTGTGCAAGTATCAAAGTTCCTACTCGGTCAAGGCAACGCCATACAGAACATGCTGGAACACAGTGGCTGCCCGCTGCCGGGGTCGAAGCTCACACAGTAAGCACCACTGGCATGTGAAACGCCCGCTTAACTGTCTGCTTTGCATTGTGGTGTCACTCCCCACCCTCGATAAAAAAAAACAGCACGGTGTATTAACGTGGGCCAAGACAGAGGTTACTAGTGAAAGAAAAAACAAAGGTCACAAAAACTAAAATAAGACAGGTACGCGTCAGGCGAAAGACCTTTACACTAAAAGCAAGTATTAAAGCATATACAAAAAAAACTGAAGGCCTACTGTAATGAAATGGAACAACACGCCACAAAAAAGACTATTTCAGCTTAAGTACTTTTTGCTGATAACCTTAAGTCTTAAATAATTGTTTTTAGAAGTTCAGGGACATTAGTATCTACAAAGTCTGTAGTAGCTTAACAAATGCCACATAAGACGACCTGCTTCTTACAGCTTTGAATTTAGCAGGGACTGAGCCAGATTTCCTTTTTTTGATGAATCTAAGACATGTATATTGTAAGTCTTTTGCAAGCCCACACACAAGACAGCCGTCTCTCACTCGCTATGCCAAGGGCCGTCTAGCCTAACCCAACTTCAGAGTCGGGGCGATGGAGAGACGGTTTTACATGCAAGATTAAGGCAAATTAAGGCATGATCAGTCTCCGGAGGGTGACTAAACTGTTTGGCTGGGTTTTACACGTAAAACATGGGCCCCTGGAAGTGAGGAGAGTGGTTTGGGTCACTTTGTAAGCACTCGTGCTTGATAGGCGCATCTTCTGAGGAGACAGGACTGCTCAGCAGAACAATCTCATGCATTCTTCATAAAAGCAGCTATGAGGCAAAGCAGCGATGTCAAATGGCATCCAAACTACTCAGTAAAATGCAAATGTGTCTTCAATCCAGTGTTTTGTTGGGAAACCTCAGAAGATGGAAGCTTTTCTTCTCGGGGTGTAGTGTAGAAAAGAAAAAGAATATTAATCATTCAGTTTCCTGCGAGAAATAAGTACCTAGAACCAAAACGAAGTTGCTACATCTGATCAAATCTCTAACTTGACTTGAATGGATGAGGACAGTCCAGATTGCTACCATGTCTTTTCATTGCATCTTCTCCATAGCCTTGTCTCCCAGGAGACTACGTTTCAGGTTTGAGACATAAAGGCTGCAATCACAACCTGTCGGTCGCAGAGAGTTACAGCGCCAGTGGATACCAGCCTGCCAGTCGCAGAGTGTTACAGCGCCAGTGGATACCAGCCTGCCAGTCGCAGAGAGTTACAGCGCCAGTGGATACCAGCTTGCCAGTCGCAGAGAGTTACAGCGCCAGTGGATACCAGCTTGCCAGTCGCAGAGAGTTACAGCGCCCGTGGATACCAGCTTGCCAGTCGCAGAGAGTTACAGCGCCAGTGGATACCAGCTTGCCAGTCGCTACTGCTTCAGTACATTGGTGTGGAAAGTGAATTTTTTTGCTTTTCTTATTGCCGTCTGATTACTCTCACGTTGCTTTTGGAGGTGAAAGGTCATGTGAGAGGAAAGTCCAAGCTGAACTAAATGCGCCAAAAAAAAAAGTGGCACAGTGGTTCACCAGCAGGACACAAACAAACACAAAAAGTATCAATAATACCAAAATTACCAGAAAAAAAACAATGAAATAATAATAAATGAAATTCAACGCTGTTTTAAGTTGCAGAGGTAAAATATACGGACGGAAGCAATAAGTGTTCTACAAAATACAAAATAATGTAGTACAGCATCTAATAAAATTCTCTGAGTAGCTGTTAAACTCACAAACATTTTGTAAAATATACTGTTCTTTTTTTAAAATATATTCTTTCTATTTTGTTTTTTTAATATATTTAATATATTCTTTAGCCACGGAGGTTTAATGCACTTGAAATTCTGTCAAATGACACTCCTGGGTTCCGTCGGCTAGCTAGCTGGGAAACGTGAAAACGGCACTGGCTCTTCAGAAATATCTGTTTTTTCCTTCGGTTTCCTTCCTGTCCGGAGAGCGCAGGGCAGCTCCTTCAATATGTCTGGTAGATGTCATGGAGCGGCACCTGGAACGCCGTGGCCGGGAAAGCCTGCGGCACGTAGCCAGCGTAGCCCCCGTAGGCGGCGGCCACAGCGGCGCTCTTCTGCAGGGCCGCCAGCGTGGCGGTGCTAGCCGGGGCCGCGATGGGCAGGTAGCTGGCCCCGTAGCCGGCGCCGTACAGGCCGGCCACTGCTGGGAGGCGCTGCACATTGGGTGCCATGGCATACACGGGAGTGATTGGGCGACCCTGTGGGCGTACACAGAGGGGAGGTGAAGGAGCAAGTCACATGACCTCCACTGGGCTGCCAACTTCCGTCAGATGGCTGAAGTGAGATTTTCAATTCAAGGCAAGTCTGCACACACATGCACACATATTTACACGTATGTAACAGTTTTATTACCTTGTAAATACTCCGTAAGGTTTGCAAACTACCCCAACGCTTTTGATGCGGATAACTTTAAGAATGAAATAATATCGATTTGCCGTAAGATTTCATGCGTGAGCGCGAGTCTGAAAGCGTGAGCGTCACGCCGGATGCATGAGAGCTGGTAACCCTGCCTCCAACAGGAACTGCAGTTTCTGTTAACTTTTAAATCGTGTTCATGGTTCATTCATGTCACTGGTAAGTATACTGTTAACCACATTGCTAATGCACCATGGGGAGGGGATGGAGATCAAGAAAGAGAGGTGGAGGAAGAAGAGAGTAGGAAAACATGACCTCCAACAGGAACTGCGGTTTCACTTGTTCATGGCTCATATTAGTCATGTTAGTCCATTAGCATCACTGAACCTTTTATGAAACTGCACTTTACTCATATTTTTACACATTTTTTATGCCATATGTCTGTGCATTCTGCCACACACAGCTGTATCACCCAGAAAAAATTGCTAGCATGCTTTACATACATGGTGAATAAAGTGTTTCTGAGTCTGAGTATAATGTGCAGCGCATTGTCATTGCACCATGACTGGCAGGTGCTGTGTCAGAACAGACCATCCCGGTCATCCGAGCGCTTTTACACACATCCTTGGACAAGCTCTCACATAAAAATACAACATCATGCAGGCCACTTGTAAAAGCAGGCCCTTGTTTACATGGGATACCGTGTTCGCACCGATCGGTCCTCGTGCGAAAGCAGTACAGGAAGTAGAATCATTTAATGTTTAATTTTCCCTGAGATGCATCTGTCAGGACAGGAAATGGATTGAGGTGGAAAGACAGGGCTGACCTGAAACGGAGGAGGGGTGGAATCGGCGGGGAGGACGGTGGCGGTGGGGGCGGCCACCGTAGGGTCCTGCTGGATGCTCAGGGGGTTGATGAGGTGCTCCACCGTGTGCATCTTCCCGTCCTCCATCAGCTTGGTGGGATGACCCGTGGAGAAGATGGGGTACTGGCCAGCCAGCGTGGGGAGGGCCACTATGGGGAGATGTGTGCCGACAGTGGGTCAGCAGAGGTGAGCTGCAGACCTCAGGACTCACTAGGGGGCGCAATGACCTCACACAGGTGCCCATACACGCACGCTCCCGCAGACGCTCCTGCTAATGCTTCACTCCATTCACGGCAACAAGTTTTAGCCGACAGGTAAATGATCTTGTAAAAATATCATAATGTTTCAGCACAGCTAGAATTTACTTTTCCATATTTTGCATCCGTAAGTGTAAATCTGGAAATGACATTAAATTAATTTTGTTTTTTTCCCATGAGGGCACTGCCCTCATTGGAAATCTGCAGTAGCACTATGATTCTGGATATAACATCCACCATAACTCTTCCTGATGTTAGTCAACATGTCTAGATTTCCAAAAGCGTGTTACATAGTGACATTAATAGATATCCATACACAGAACCTTCCCATATGGTGACATGTTCCACCAGACCATGTATTGTCCAATCCTCAGCTTCCTGTGAATCCTTGGTGCCGTGAATGTGTGAAGAAAACTTTCACACAAACATTTTGTTTTTTTTTTGCTAGAAATAAAAATCACGTGTTTGTAATATTTTTAACACAAAGATGGGAAAAAAAAGTTTATATTTAGACGCCATAAAGGCCACATGATTAGAAGTTTGGCTTCAAGAGTGAGCAAAGGCAGTTGTTTGTGCCATATGAGATGATTAATTGTACGAATGTAAGGAAGTCTGCTCCCGTTACCCACAGCCATACACACTGATACCCTGCCCCCCCGAATCCCCATAGAGAGAGTGAGAGAGAGGAACACAAAAGGCTTCAACAGCCCCCAGATTTGTTCAATGTGATTCAGATTAAAAGGGAAAACTGCTCCAAGATTAACACATTCAGCAGTGTGTGTATTTAGGCCATTGTTCCCATTGGGCCGAGCTAGACCTCTGGCACATGATAAACGAAATGCTCTTTAAAGGTCAAGGGACTAGCATTAGCGTGTCGCCTGCTGCACCTGTTAGAAAAGACAAGAAAGCGGAGTGAACAATAGGGGCTGATGACGGTGACCCTGCGCTTCACCGCTTTCAGTTGGACTAATTCGACTGTCAAGGGGCAAACATGACCTAATTCTCCGCTGTCCGAGCGTGAATTACGCCAAGATAACGCTCTTTGCGCTCTGACGCTACAGTCTCCCCTCTGGCATGCTAGCTGGGCACATCGTGCCAATGGTCGCGGCGGCCTGCTACGTGACGGCGGCCCCCGTCGATGGAAAGCAAAGGCTTCCAGAAGAGGACAGGAGATAGTTAGTGGAATAAAGTGGGGCGAAGGAGTGGAGCAGAGAGGGAGGCATGAGGAAGAGAGCAAGGAGGAAGTATGTTGGCTCACACTGACTTGGGCACGGTTTGATGCCCACGGGATTCACGGCGGCCAGCTCCAGGCTGGGCACCAGCTCGTATGGCTTCTCCTGCTGTTTGGCTTTCCCCTCATGGTATCGGCTGTAGATGCCTCGCCCAGCTGAATACCCCCCCAGGTAGGAGCCCCGTGACCCTGGGGCCCTACTCCCAGCAATTGTGCGCCCCCGGCCTCTTACGGTACCTGCTTGAAATAATAATGAGATAATTGTGGGGGGGGTCCCGGTCACATGACACGTCATTTCTGAGAGTCACAGTAAAGCTCGTTCAGCTGATTCCACTCTCATGTGCTAATTCCTGCGAGAAAGTTCTGCTGTCCCAGTTTCTCTGGAATGCTGGACCCTGTAAATCCACTGGACTGATGGAAGTCTCAAAAACAAGGCCGTGATGTACATTTCACTATGAAATTAATGATCATTAACACTAAGCTTGTGGGAGTTTTACTTACAGAAAAATGTTCTGGGGGAGAATGAAAAATGATTGGTTCAGAGAGTTAACCAATCAGATTGTAAAGGAGGTGGGTCCAAGGAACTAGAGGAGGTGGGACCCACCAATCAGATGTCTTGGCCCCGCCTCCTGTAGTTGTTTGGAACTTGGATTGGTTCAGAGAGATTTGCCCTCAGAACATTTTTGTGTAAGTAAAACTCCCATGAGCTAATATCAATTATACTCCTACGTCACCCATACCTGCTTTACCGAATAGTGAAGGAGTGAAGTAAGGGTGTTTGTGAAGCAAATTAAGTAGGTTATGAAGCTGCATTAAAACAGGGGCTTAAAGGACTGACCAAAATATCTCTTGTGGAGATATTAAAGGCACTTCACATATATATTCCATATTCCATATCAGAAAAATACTGTAAAAAGGCGCTAAAGATGCTAAATCCTAATCATAACTTCCAAAAATGTGGCCAATGACAAGACAGGAATCTTGTGCAATGGGAACTTAGCAGCCATTATGCCGATATTCTTCTCCTGTAGCTGATTGATTCGAATCATTTGACAAGTGCAATATTAATAACTGATATTGGGATTGTGGTAAATGCTCTGATCGAATAGGAGTTTACAACATGCAGTAGCTAACTTTCATCAGTATGTAATCATTGTTAAACAGTCAGCAGAAGGTGAGCAAAGCCTGTTAATGAGAGAAGACCAGTCCAGCAACAGAGACCGTATTTAATGAGAGAAATCTAACCTTTCACAAAGTAGTCCCTGTTGGGTCCTATCAGTGCATTGTAGGGATATCCATAGTAGGTCAGCGTGTATGGGTCGCACTGGTAAACATAGCTGGTCTGTGTGGTCTCAGGGATGGGCGCCGCCCCCTTGGCCGCCTTCTGGTAGCGCGTGTACTGCTCCTTGTCTACAGGCTTGGCTAGCGTCACCTCTATGCAGGAGCCTTCTATTTCAGAGCCGTTGAGATGATCCATGGCGAGGACAGCGTCATCACGGCCCGTGAAGTGCACGAAGGCGTAGTCGCGGATCTTCTTGACGCGCTCCACGCAACCCGGGTTGAACTGGCTGAAGATCTTGCGTAGCGTGTCCTCGGATGTCTCGATCATGAGGTTGCGCACGTACAGGATCTTGACGGTCTCCATGACATCCTCGTCCACATCGATCTCCGGCTCGGCCCAGTCGACGGCGATCTGGTGGCCCCACAGCTGGATCCGGCCGGGCATGAGTTTTCGGCGGGCCATGGCAGCCGCCCGGTGACTCTCGTACTCCACGAAGGCGAACCCACGGTTCTTCATCTTGTCGGCGGCACTGGCATACACGATGACGTCCAGAACCCCGTCCGTCACCTTGGAGACCTCCTCCAAGATCTCCTCGCGCTTCTTGGTTTTGGGGATGCCCCCGATGAAGAGGCGGCAGTTGTCCACGCTGCCACAGACGCCCAGCAGGCGGCCGGGCCGGATCTCGTAGTTGTTGAGCTCCCGCACGGCCCGCTTGGCCTCGTGCTTCTGTGTGTACATCACAAAGGCATAGCCGCGGTTCTTCCCATCGAAGTCCATCATCAGGCGCATCTCGTAGATCCGACCCACCATCTCAAACACGGGGACCAGCTCGTCCTCGTACACATCCCGCGGGATCTTGCCTACAAAAATCTCACAGCCCCTTGGGGGCGAGGGCCCTTCCCACCCAGGCGGTGGTCCGTACTTGCGCTGACCATTCTCCTGGACCATGCTGTAGCCTGTGCGCTCCATCAGGGCTAACAGGGCGCTCTCGTTGACAGCTCCGGCCACGCTCTCGGGCACGGGGGCTGGATTGTGGTGGGCGTGGCCGGCAGGCTGGGCGCTGGACGGGGTTGGGTTACTCATCGTGGTTGTAGTGGCAGTGTCTTCTGCTGTCATTATGCCAAAACCATCTAATTTGTTCTTGGTCCTGGAGAAGTTATTCAAGCAGATGACAGTTAGAACATGGACGATAAAGTTCTACATACATCATAATGACTGTGAGTGTCACAGACATACATAAGATTACATTTATACTTTACAATCAGGGCCATAGTCAGGATTTTTATAATACCAAAGTCAAATGTGTTAGCCCTTCCTAGGTGTGCCCCGTAATGGACTGTGGTTATTGGAGCTGCCAAAGGACTTGACCTTGGTGTCCTCAATGGTAGGTATGGACATGTTTATAATATATAATATATTACACTTAAACTATGTTTAGATCAATTTTATAACATATAATTATTTTGGAAGATGTTTAACACATTATAACCCAATGTTATCTTTTTAATTCGTAATAATTCGTGACTGCGATGGCTTGGTGTCCCATCCTGGGTTGTTCCCTGCCTTGTACCTGTAGCCTCCAGGATTGGCTCCGGACCGCCCGCAACAGTGATTAGGACAAGTGACAAGTTACTGAATATGGATGGATGGATAACGCACAAACCACACGAGAGACCCTAGAGGAAAAAGCCTGAATTTACAATCAACTGACAAGACACTATAACAGTGAGATAAGATGGCATTCTGGCAGTTAAGCTTCTTTGTAGCGATGCACACAAATCATGGTGCTTCATCGGGAAAGCCCTTAATCTCCGATATAATAAAGGTTAGCGAATCCCCCTCCCAGTTCCCACTCAGAAAGGCTCCACCTTCCAACTGGGTTAATAATTAATCTAAATGCACCTACGTGTCTTTCTGTTCACATACCACGCAATTCCCAGCAAGTGTGAAGCACCATCCATAAAAAAAAAACTCAGAGTGAGCATATTTCCTCGCATGGCTCCATTTTATCAGTTATTACTGCTTTTATAGTCTTATTTTGCTGAACTCTGTGCTGATTTCTTTCAGCCTTGACCTGTCTTACTGCACTGAAACACGCATAGGCACAAACAACAAAAACAAAAAAAAAAAACAAGACTGCAGGTTGTCGAGGTCATGTGACTAGTGGTAAACCAAATCTACCAATCAGCCACTGACCACAGCATACAGACCGCCTCCAGCGCAGACAGCCGAGAAACAGCAGGTCTGATTTATAAACCCGGGAGTTACATAAAACCACAGGCGGTTTATATTTGAAAAAAACGACTTCCTACAGATTATGGTAACGCAGATGCCCCCAGGATTAATGCCCCCGCCAGATTCATATATGGATAGGAGGAGGCTGTCATTATGCTGAGAGGCCAGCTGGACTTTGGCAAAGTGGGGGGGGAGGGGGGGGGTATGAAAAAGCAGCTGTGTTGCCAGGCGACGGCGCCATGCCAACGGGAAGTTGCCTGTGATCCGATATCCCTCTTCGGTAATCCCTGCTCCCAAAAGACGACGAGGCCTTCGGAGTGACCACAGGATGACCGCCGGCCTTTCCAACATCGCTGTGGGTTCGCGGCCAACTGAAGATATTAAGATATCCCATTTTTATCCCGTCGGGAGGACAGGATTAAAAACCACGGGCAAACGCTTTCCCTCAAAGACCTGAAGTTCGAAACGTCAGTAATAAGATACCAAACCCTTACTGCTTACTGTCCCTTCAAGTCTACAGTTCAGGTCAACATGTGTCTAAATTGCCTGACATGAGTGATAATGATGAAGGCAGGCCAGAGACCAAACAACCAAACAAATATTCCCCCAAGTGCATTTAGTACTGAGAATCATTCAAATTTGTCTCAGTGTGCTGTCCCTGAATCCTTACTCTCTCATTCACCCTCCACCAGCATCCGACCCCCCAGATTCAGTCACGGGATGACAAGCCAGTGGCAGTGATCTCTGGTTTGTTAAGATGACAACAGCAATAACCTTAAAAAAACAGCAAATGATTTGATGTTTCAGTTCAAGTCAAAGCAAATTAAAAGCAGCAGTGAAACACCCTGTGCTCGGCCACTAACTATCACTAACTATCACTAACTAACTATCACTAACTATCACTAACTAACTATCACTACCTATCACTAACTATCACTATCTATGAGGGCAGTGGTGTCTTAGTGGTTAGGGAAGTGCACTTGTAATCAAAAGATTGCTGGTCGAAATCCCCGACCAGCAAGGCACCACTGAGGTACCCTAAGCAAGGTACCGCCCCCAAGCACTGCTCCCCGGGCGCTGAATTAGCTGCCCCCTGCTATGTCATGATGTCACATATGGGTTAAAACACATTTTGTTATTGTGCACTGTGTGCTGTGGTGTGTCAACAATGACCACTGATCACCAAATTCTAATTCTAACGACGAAGAAGTACGACCCACAGCAGCAGGTGAAGTCCTGGCAGAGAACATTCCGGGTTCTCAACCTCCCTCGCGTTCCGGAACGGCTCTGGGACAGACAGCTCGAGGTCATGGAGTGCCGCGGTCACATGTTTGCATCCGGGAACTCCGTCGGCCTACGTTCTACTCCACAGAGCAACCACTGAGACCAGTGACATGGTCATTCCTGATTGGCTGTTTCATGTAAAATGGCGTGGCTCTCTGGGCCGCCGAGGCATGTGGGAAGAGGCATGCGAATATGCAGGCATGGTTTACTCATCCCCAGGCCGGACGGCTGACCGGCAGCGCCCGCCTTCCCGAGTACATGCTGACCTTCACGCTAATGTGTGCCTGGTACGGATTACTGGCCGCGGCGCTGCCGGGTGGATGATTAACGCAGAGCCGCCGAAATCAAAGGCTCCCTCACGAGCTTATGGCACACGGGTTGCAGCAGAAAGAGCCGGAAGGATCCGTGACGAGATCATGCAGTGCTATGGAGATTCACGGCAGTAGGGACCAGCAGGGACTTAACTGGACCAGAGGTTTAGAAGAATCTAGAAAGCATCATTACCAGCTAAGGTGATAAGCAAACACCTTTAGTTTCTACTGAGGATTTAAGTAGGTAAAAAGAAAAGTGCATATACCCCATTTTCTTTGGCTTTTAGTTACACCCCTTAAGACGGTAGCGGTGTATACTCCTGGCGTGTTTCCAGGAAACTGCAAAAAAAAGCACAATTTGCAAATTCATCTTCCATTCACATCACTCTGCGGCAAAAAGCACAAATTATAAGACTCTAACAAAAATGAAAACGACCTCAGATCTCTTTAAAGAGTTTCGTTTTGAGGACATTCTTGAACAGACGTTTATTCCGCGCCCCCAGTTACAAATGAAAAGGACAGCGGTGGCTGGAGCAGAGGGACAGGGTGAAGGGGACACGTCACCGTCCCCAGAGCTGCACTCAGCATAGTACTGAAAACGGCACGCAGCTGATAAGGAGCAATCTGCAAAACGAGGGGGAGGCAAAGGCTTGGATTCACGCCAACGTGACGCTGAACAACCTGTAACAAACCCGCAATCTCCTTTTCCCCAAAAAAGTCCTACGTTTCCTCTCTGCTTATTACTGCCACTGACAGACACATCGCCACAAAGACCTTCTTCATCTGCACTATTTCTCAAATATGGCAATAAAAATGGATATATAATCATATTTTACATGATTTTAATACAAAGAAACCGGCATACTAAACAGAAATTATGTCTAAGTCAAAATTGCCATCTAGGCAAAATGTAAAGACACCAAACAAACTATGTGACTGAGGATTTCCTGGTCAGCCAATCACCTTATCCAACAGAATGAGGTCAAAGGGCATTGGAAGTCTCTTCTTTGTATTTGACTGCTTTTATCACAACTAAAATAAGTAATGACACAACCATGAACCCCAGTTCGAGCGCTACATGCTTATTTAATTTAATTATTATTTAAGGCTTCTGCCACTAAAACGCTTAAAGACAGTGAGTAATAACACTTTTGAAAGCTAGGTGTAATTCGGGGTAATTATCGGCATTTTAAAGTCAGATAACTGCATAACAAAGGTTTACGTAAGCAGCTGAAGATGCGATCGACCGGAGAGTCCAAAATGACCTGCTGAAAGATGGTTGACTACAAAGAAAAGTATAGAAAATACGGAAGGAGAGCACTACCGCCCTGTCCGTGCCGAGAGACAGAGGCATCCTGACCGCACCATCCTGGCTCGGCGAGAGACATACCTTCTCCAGAGATCCAGCCGTGGGGCGGCATAAGTGGGGGCAGGTACATTACACCTGGGAGGCTCCCGCTCCGCGCTAAGAGCTCCTGCGTTGGAAAAGCACACGGCTCACTCTACCAGATGACACACGCGCGCGCACACACACACACTCACAAGGGGGTGGGGAGCCAAACACCTCCCGTAACCCAGAGGCCGTAACCTGCCCCTCGACTCGTCCGAGTGTGCCGAATGGATTTTCAGAAAGCCTCATTTTCGAGAGCAGTGGGGGGGCCTGACATTTTAATACTGACTCAACCTGAGAGGCTGGGTGGAGCCTTAGACAGGGAGGACAGCATTAAGTTTCCTCCTCTTTTACATCTTACTGTGTTTTACTGCTCATTTTCCATATTCACTTTGATTCTCTTGGCCTTGGGGAAAATCCACGGTCGGCTCACAGAAGATTAGCCACCCAGATGATGCAGGTAAGGAGAGCGGAGGACGTGCACGTTTGGAAATGGAAGGAGAATCTGCCTTTACATAGCAGAAGCAGCGATTACCTGTCAGGGGGGCTAAGGAGGAGTCAGCTGACACGAGAGCGTCAGTGGGACAAAGTGACGTTCACTTAACAAAGAGTAAGGACTCGCCCAACGGCACTCGAATCCTTTAAGGGCACCGGAGAGGCCCTGAGACACGTCAGCGGCAGCAGGACAAAGCGGCATACACTTAGCAAGGGCAAACACCCCCCCCCCCCCCCCACAGCACTCTGCAGGAGAAGCCAGCTGAGGCATTCAACGTCAGGACAGGATTGGGGCGCTACGAGAATTTGGGCCTTGAGCTAACACTCGAAAATGGGAATAAATATATTCACTCCATTAAATTAAGGAAAATTCAATAGATTACTACTAATAATAATAATACTAACAACAACAACAATAATAACTAATAATAATTAGTAGTGATAATAATAATAGTAATACTACTAATACTACTACAGTACTAATAATAATAACAATAATAAATGAATTTTTAAAGTTGTATACTGTTCATCAAGGGCATGATCAAAACATCCCTCTGAGGCACAAACTGGCTGTGTAGCTGCTCTACCCTCCTGCGCAGACGAGCAGTATCTGCTGCACGGTGGCCATGCAGACGCGGACGAGCCCCCGTCAGCCTACACCAGCTGACAGGAAGCCCAGGCCTCTCCGCCAGAGCGCCTGCACTTTTCACCGTGACACCGCACCGCTCCTCGACTCGTTCACTCGAGCCTCATCTCACACGTTAACCTCCTTAAGTTACTTATAAAACTCTGCAAATCGACCCAGGAAACGTCACCTACTGTTTAACTTGGTTACCTATCTTTACTTGGCTAATAAATTAAGAGTTACTGAGTACGAAACTATAAAGCACTTCAGTTCATGTAACTGTTTTATGTCTTAAAAACATTAAAATTTTAGTGTTGTGACCCTCCCGTACTTCTAGCTAAGCGTACATTCAAACTGACAGACAAATTCTTAGTTAATAATTAAACCACGTAGCAACTTATTAATCAGTCTTTCTATAATCCAAAAACTCTGCTTAGGAAATTAAGGATTTAGCTAAATTAGCATTAACTTGTGTGTTCTTTTGGTTTTGATAACATCTCTGTTACGTCCTTATTTGTGTCCTTTTTGGTAAGAAAATCACCAAGTCATCCACATAACTTAATTTGCAAACTTATAACTTATTAAGAAATGGGCAAAAAGTCATGAGTTGCATATATACTTTGTATTTAATTAAATGAATTATTAGTTATTATAAATGCTGCAATCATTTTTGCAAATCAAATCTTTCCCAGTACTTTCAAAATATATCAGACGTTAAAGGTTGATATACAAGGGAAAGCTAGACCAATGATCCGATTCAGCCCTGCAAGAAGTCCCTGAAAATGATACATTTAAAGTTTATGTATTCATGTATTTATTTTTACCTGAGCAAAAAGACAGTGAAAGCCACGGCGAGCCAGTAACCCCTTTCGCCCCTGAGTTCTGAGTTCCTGTCGGCCTCGGGTAAAGGTCACCGGCGCTCCGTGTTTGTGCTGAGGCAGCGGTAACAGCAAACTCGCAGAAAACCCCACCCGTGCTCACCACACGCATCACGTTCACCGAATCCCCAGCTGCAGAGCCAGAGTGAGTCTGGGAGTGAATCAGCACTTCCCTAACTAGCACTTCGGCCGTAGTGCGCCGTGTAGGTAAATGATTACGCAGGTGTCACACCGTCACGCTTAAAGATACCCTGTGATAGTGGCATTTTTTTCACAGAAGATGCGCACCGCGATGCGGAACTTCCCAGAACTTGTGCAGCGTAACGACATGGTGGCCCAGCCAGGCAGCTTGGGCTCTCAGCGCTTTTCGGACCATCCCCTTCCAATTTAATCTCTTGTCACCAAGGCAGCAGGGAGTGTCACTGATAATGATCAAAAGAAAAACACATGACTTTACTGTAAATATAACTTCTAACAATGGTAACTGAGTTGCGCCTGGAGGAGTCAGACAAGAAGAAAGCAGGAATCTTCGTGTCATGATGACGCGAGAACAGTTAAAAACCAGGAAACCAATTCCAAGCCTTGATTATTAAGTTACTTATTAAGTATTAAGATGCCTGTGGAAGTGTGTAGTGGGGTCTGTTGGCCCCCCATCATTACAAAACACATAAAGCAATACCCAGTGACCACTGAGTAGTCTGGGGAAAGTGGGACCAGGAACAAAACCAGTACAGAAACACTGGGAGGTAGTATTAAAGAGTATTAAATGACAACTTTCCCTTTTCATTTATACCAAATGCTGCTCGATTCGCTAATAAGCTGACTAGCAAAGTATTTTACGAGTGATAAGTGATCCAGGAAGAAGGGTTAGCTGTGTTTGTTAATAAAGTCCTATTGCTATCACTCATTATTACAACTGAAGGAAATAGCTAAGGGGAAGAGAAACTGGCAGACTGGAGAAATGAAACAGAACTCGCACATAACCAGAAGATGCTGGCAATGATGAATCAATAGGAGCCAACCAGAACCTCACCGAGTGCGACTCAGGAAACACGTGTCTGGTTTAACTTGGCTAAAATCACGTGACTAAAACCATGAATCCATTTCAATCTGTGGACAAACAGGAACAGAGCTGCGGTCTCTGCAACAGGACCGACGGCACTATTGGTTTACCACTGTATAAAACCCAATAATAAAAGCATGCTTTATGGCTTGCGTTAAACATTACGTTATAAGGGTTAACTTGAACCCCCTTGTCACATGCTTGAGGTGCTTAGGCAGCAGACGACAGGCCTCTCGGTTAATATTTTACAGAATGTGAAACAGTCTTGGAATCACCTTTAGTGCAAACAGCACAAGGAACGGCCAAGTAGTTACCGGATACCAGCTATCCCAGCCACATGGATACTAAATAAATCAAGAAAACTGTACACAAACAAAAAGGCTACAAATGCACTTTAGCTACCAATTCACTGAAGTTTTTGAGACAGCAAAACATTCGCAACCAGATTATTTGTATTTCCAGGGCCACAAAAAGTTTTTGTAGCCAGTAGCAGCATCCTGATAACTTTCCTATTGCAAGATATCATGATCTGTAAACTCTGTCTTGTCTGGATTTGTAGCTGACTGCCTGCTGACTGACTAACTGGGGCCTGCATTCGTAAGACCGGTCTGGGGAGTCTGCATCCCCTGAAGCACAGACAGGTGTCATGGTGAGGATACAGAGATCCTCTGGAAGGAAATAAGACCCTATTTTTTAGCCTCACAATCCTGGGAGAAGCGTGTTAACAGAGCTTACTGCAAAGGCCAGCTAACGTCACAGTTAGCCAGGTAATCAAAGCCAGCTTGCATTTAACTGGGTAATGTCACTCCTTCTATCACCCTACACTCACCTTGACTCCAGCCAAGTCACGATCGCCCTGGGATCACGTTTGCATTAATTTGATACAGCTCAAGACATTCAACAAATTCTAAATATTTATGCTATTAATACGGTGTTTTCTGTTTCAGACAAAGATATCGACTATATACACAATCTGATCTAGATATTCCAGGTGTATACGAGAAGGCGCAAGGTTTGGGGAGTCAGCTGCCGGCTACGAAAATGTTGCCCAATTTGTGACGGCACAGGGGGAAAAAAATGTCATTCTGGGCGTAAGACGACACCCACCCCCACGTGTGGATGCGCTGGTTTTTCTGGCTGACGTATTGCCACGCAATTCAGGCAACCTGTTGAACCGGACGCCGAACTAGAAACAGGCCAATTCTGCACCGCCAGGTATCCATGATGCATCCTCGACCGTTTCTAGAAACTTCCACCTTATTTCCCGGACTGGCAGATGCCGGACAGACACGGGGAGGTCTTCTCTCCGGCGAACGGCACGGGCATTACACGGCGGGACGTGAAGATGAAACCTCAGCCCGAAAGGGCAGCCGGGAAAGGCGTCCTGCCACTGATACGGTAAACGGCGTCACCTACACCACTGACAACATGAAACCCAAGGGCAAACGGGCGCCGTCATCTGACTCCCGGGTAACACGCATCAGTTAGCTTTACTGGCAACTGTCCTCCACTCGACACAAGCCACCTGTAGCAACCCTTTGACTAATAACGACGCTCACTGTACCTGCCCCTTCAGGAGATTGGGCGGTGTCTGGAGCCCGGTCGGGGGTGGCTGGTGGTGCTGCTGGATGGCTGAACCTCGTCCCCCAAGTCCTTTTGGGTTTCTAAAGTGCTGGAAGAACGGGGCGATGTCACCCCGGCGTCGTCGAGCCACGTATGGATGGCAAAGGCGCGACAGCAGCATTGGGAGCCCGTTTGTACATTACTGTGAGAGGTGGAGCCGTGACACCCCCCCCTCCACGCGCCCCGCCCTTTCCTTCAGCCTCTCCCTGCCTATCTCTGATATAGAAGAATAGAGCAAAAGTCCAAGGTTGGAGCTAGGTGGGGGCTGTATGATGGGGGTGCTTGGGTGAGGTTGTTCATTGGCAACAATAAGTAATAGTGGGCCGTGAGCGTTTATGTCTGACAGCGTGTCTGTGTGTCCGGAACGCCTCTGCGTGTGCGCCGCGACTTTTGGACATCGATGCGCCGCGTTTCCCCACCGAAGGCCCACTGAGCTCTGCAGCCAAAATGTGGCACCACATACAGCTTGATGCTTTTCCTTCATTTCCTGAAAGTGCAGAAGATTGGAGAGTGATCCCACATGAAATCACTGAGCAGAAGCCCAGGGAGCGCAGCCCCATCAACCGTCAAAGATCCCTCATTCCAGACCGAGTCTCTGGTACATACCTGGATTCATTTTGTTGGCTTTCCTGGTTAAAACTGAAAATGTAAGTAGATTCATATTCAGTAAACATTTTAATGCTCCAAGATTTGGCCAAGATTTGGGACTGAGCTG
>JAODKC010000016.1:3783303-3805092 GCA_026777985.1 Mormyrops attenuatus
CGGGGGTAAAACTTGCCCCACAACTTCTTAAGGAGAGAGCGAGCAATTAACACGAGTTGAGGGAAAATACCTGAGTCTCACTGACATAAGCTGTACATTCCAGCGCATTAAAGAAGGGAGGGGGGTCTTGTGTACTACCACAGACCAGTAACTCTGATACCCATGGAAAAAAACGTCTGTGCCTCTCTCTCTCTCCTTTGCTCCCTCTTTCACCGTCCAAAACGTACGAAACCTCCCCTTCTGCCCTAAAGAGCCGCTGAATGACAGGCATCAAAACGAGAAACAAAAGCAAAGAGCGGCGGAGAAACGAAAGCGGAGACGGCAAAGTGGGGTGGGGGGAGCAGGTCGTCGCAGCCGGAGAGCGGAGTGGCCGGCAGATCGATGCAGCTGGAGGAAATGCCCCGTGCGGCTGGCCTGCCCTTCCTCTCCGAGGCTCTGCCCCCCCCTGCTCTTTTATGTACTCCCTGCCCCTAGACCTGCCAAACCAGACTGGGGATCGGGGATGTAACCCTATCCTCATGTGGCCTGGCTCCTGGCCAGCCTCCCTCTGGCGTGTCCCGCCTGCGCTCCTACATATCTTTACACCAATGTTTCCTGCGATTTTTGGCCCCCTTATTTCATTCACCTAAGCTGCAATAACAACAAGGACAGGCCATGGGCAGGAATAATGGCGCTATGCAAACCTTACTGTCAAACAATACAAAAAAGGAATGACATTTCTGCATGGAATTACCAGTGTAAAGAGGGTACAGGTAACTGCTGTACATTCTGTGCATATTTTTATTGTCATATCACAATTACCTTAAACAATTAACGTCAAATGCACCACTAAAATACTGTTAAAAGCATGTGATATAACCAGCCTCCTGCATCTTAAAATACCGCAGTTTACATCATTTGTGTTGAAATCAGCACAGACTGGTAATCACAAGCCCAGAAACTTGCTTGAAACTGAATTCAGTTCATTCCAGTATTCCTGGGCAAAAAAGCAACAGGGAGCAACACACAGGAACAGGCACAGAAGTCGACGCCGTGCTTAGACACTGATACAGCATCTCCACACATCTCAGCGGTGGTCCCGATCGTCCCCTCACATGTAGTCTCACCTTCGGAGAGGGTGGGGGCGATGGGCGGACTCGTGGGAGGTGTCACGGCTGGCCGTGCCTGCCCGTCTCCTCTTCCTGCTTAAGCAGAGACATGACAATGACCCCCACGGCCGAGAGGCGGGATCTAATTACCGCATCGCTTTGTCTGTTAACGGAAAATCTGTGTCAACAGATTAACTTCCTGACCGAATAGGAACAGAAAAGAGAAGTCCAAGACGAGAACGGGGGTATTTTACAGTGCTGCGCTCATTTGCTGAGGCGAACCACAATTATGCAAAATTGTAAAAATATTAAATGCATCAGGTTCTCTCTGGCCCTTCCCCAGGCAAACTAAAAGCCAGCCTCATGGACATAAGTAGCAAACAGATAATAAATATAGTTCAAAAATATGTATATACCTGAAGAAAAAGTTCTAGAAGCATCCTGTGAGGGACAACCTAAAATAAGCTTTATTATCAACCTGATTTAGGACCACAGAACCTTTGGGGTCAGGTCTGTTTTTTAGCGCTTTGAAACAAGGCTCCTTCCCAACAACTGCTGTAATGCTCTTTACATGCACACACTGTTCACCTGATGTTGAAAAGTCATTCTTTCCTGCTCTGGAGCTCAGGACACTAAGAGGTAACTTCAAACGCGACTCCCTCGAAACCTCCCGAACTGAGTAATTTTCTGGTACGCCTCGGTGTCCTGTTACTGAACATTATGGGACATTGTACCTGGAGGGTGCCACGCAGGGCTGGATAGCAGGAGAAAATAAACGGAAAAGGCTTTTAAAAGCTACTAACAAAGATGATACCTTCTGCTTTTCATCTAAACAGACAAAAGGAAGGAAGAGATGCTGACAGGGAAGATTCTCTGGACTGTAAGTGGGCGTCATTTAAAGAGAGAGCTGTTCTCCTGGCAGATTTTATTTTCCGAACCGAATCCGACGGGCTGCTAATTACGATGTTGCTGAAATTCTGCCACATTCCTCGCCTGGATTTCGGAAGAGGGCGATGGACAACAGCCTTGTACTTACGCCACGTGTGCTATACTTTGAAATTTCATCACGTCTTAAACACGCCACTTTATAGATCATGTTAAGTAACGATTACCACATCAAAAAAATGCAAAATGGTGCAAACGAAAATGTCTCTCAAAAGATAACTATACACTGACTTAAGAATAAAACATACAATGTCCTAACAGAAATGGAATCCAATCCTCTGATGTCTGCTTGTAATGATTTTATCCAGGGTGACTATTTCCTGTATTTTAAAAAACCTTCCGTCTAAACAGCTCGCCCAGCAACAAAAGCACAGCGAGATTGTTTCATGATGAGTGACGGTGAAGATTCGGAGATTCCGTCTGAACCCTGGGCTTCTTTGGGGGTCGACAGGAGCTGTGCTGAACTCAGAAAAACAGCAACACCACTACAAAGGAAGCAGGGGGGCCGGCATCCCTCGAGCTTAAGGCCCATCTATCACCGCTATCTCCAGCCAGGCTGACTCTTATGTGCTGATTACAGAACTATATCGGGGGCAAGTTATGGTTTCCTCAGACGGATACAGCCAACGAAAAACACAGAGCAGGATGACTCTGCTATCAAAATATTTGAAAGGTGTCCTTGACTTCAGTACCTCCATAGTAGTTGTGAGCTCATGAAGTAAAGGATCCTTGGGTTCTCACTGTTGTGCAGCTGAACCTCAATTCACGGAGTTCAATCAAAACTTGCACGCACAATGTAAAAGGCTGTGAGAGTCCTTTAAGGTGAATTTGTGGCACAGTGACTCATTGTCACAGCACCTCAAGGGTGTATGTTCAAAGCAGGTCCTGGATCTGCAGGCGGTATCTCTACTGTCGCTTTGCTCACAGATCGTTGTAGTACACACTTGTAATCCATACCCTGGGATAACCTCATTTATTTGTTACCATAACTGATTAGCGGCCGGGTGGAAAATCCACCTGTCTTCCACACGCCCTTCGCCACCTTGCCCTCCTCATTTTACAAAATGCAGGCCAGGTTAGGGGCCACACGTGGTGGTGTGATGGAGGAGGGGTCATGAGTGAGAGATCGAGTGTTTTTGCAGTCGCCTCAACTTAGCGCCGCACAATCGCCGGCCTTACTCAGCAACTTCCTGTGAAGATTAAGAACTTATTGCTAAAATTCCAGATCAGCTTACAAACAGGCAGGTTCTTGGACGGCTCTCTCCAGCACAAAGCCGTTATTACAGGGCAACCAGATGCCGTCGCACATAAGCAGATATAAAGCACACACACTGGAAGCTGCTTAATCTCCACAGGCCTTGGGGTTAACAGAGAGAGCCCCATTAACTCGGATTTGGTTTTATTAATAATTACACCTCCACTGATTTGATCCAGTTATGTTCCCAGTCATCATAAGGAACAGTATGTCTTGTGGCAAGAAAAAAAACTAGATTATTAATTAGCGCATTCATTCATTAATAAGGGAGTATTAGCTAAATCCAGCCATGGGTGTCACGTCCTGCTCGCTATGTCCGCCTGACCCTCCTGTCTCCACCCTCATGTGGCCCTGATGGGCCGCACCTGATGCTCGCTGCCCCTTATTAATCTCTGTACGAAAGTACCTACCTGTCCCGTCCTCGTTTGTCTGATCATTGACGTTGTACCCCCGTGTTGCCTTCCTCGGTCCCTCCTCGTCTTGATCCCTCTGCTTACTTCCCATTTTCTGCTCTATGAGTTTAATAAAAAACCCTCTTTTGCTTGCCCTCACGTCCCTCGTCCTGCCCAACTCGACAAAGGGGGCTTAGTGGCTGCAGTCTTCCAGGGTTGTGGGTTTGATTCCCAACCTCAGCTTGCTTGGTGCAGTTTGTGCGTTCTCACTGTGTGTGTGGGTGTCCCCTCAGAGCCCGGAGACATCAGGATACACGACTGAGATCTGCTCCAGTCTCACCACAGTCCTGTAATGGGTAACCAGATATGCACAATGGATGGATATTAACATAATTAGTCATTTTAAAATAGTACTTATAAATGCATATTATAACGTATTACATTTAAAAGAGTCAAACGTAGTTTACAATGGCTCACCAGTGACGATACTCTTTAAGGTCAAACAAAGATTAATCGCCCCACAGAGCAAGAAAAAAATGTATCCGAACTCCGCAACAATTTCATACATATTAATATTATAAAATGAGAGTCATTTATATTCATTCGTTTCTACTCAAGCTCTTAGTTTCCTGGCATTTATAATTTTAAAAAGTTCAAAATTCACCGTGAGAGTCATTTGCATTTGACCTGGAAACCGGGATGGCCGTTTGCACAAGGTGGCTGACTGACCCCTTGCGGTCTCTTGAACGCCCTAAGTAGTAAAATTGATATTTACGGTTACAAACTTTATGTGTATGTAACTTTACGCGATGTTTATGGCTGGTCTTGTAAAATAAGCGCCCACTCGCTGCCGTGTGACTGTAGTGACGCCGCATGGGACCAAACAGGCGCTCTGTAATAATCATGAAACGGGAAGATTAAGGTCATTGCGGATATAATTGGCGAATAGTGAGCTTTAAAAGCAGCCTAAATATGCGCCGTAAAGCGTAAAACATATTACTAAAACGACGCCTGGCACCATTTTAAAATGCTGCAGCGTTCGCTACCTTTTCTGTAAACACTTTAATAATGGCTGTTGTTGGCCGCAGTTACGCTGAACCGCTGCATTCTTCACAGAAAGAGAACGACGCGGAGCGTTCGACAGATAACGCCCCATTATCATTCTGCCCCCTAGGGGTAGACCTAAGAACTGCAACCCCAACAAAAAAACCATTTACAATAAAACCATATCGCTCCTTCCTGAGCCCGGGACGCTGCAGAATAAAAGTACATACACACATCAGTACATCACGATGTATAATGTATTTTTAGTATTATTTTTTTAATTAAAAAACTATTTGCTGCACTCTTGTGTAGGCCTCGTGGCGCAACGGTAGCGCGTCTGACTCCAGATCAGAAGGTTGCGTGTTCGAATCACGTCGGGGTCATGAAATAGTTCAGTTATCACCGACAAAAGTCTTTACTGTTAGCTCTGCCGTATTTACCGGACACATGCAGGATGGAAATTCCGTTAGTCTCTGGCCCCACGGTGAGTGCGCTAACAACGACAAGCAAGACAGAAGTATTAAAAAATAAAAAAAGTGGTACCACTTTACAATAAGGCCCCCTTTTGCCAGTTGTAAATGGTAGCAACTCATTAATAAAGAGAAAACTCATAACTTGTTTAAAATTGTCTATTAATAATTTGCAAAGTGTTAATTAATTTACAAACTAATTAATAACCAGAATATAAACCATTCATAAACTCTTTATATGGGTAGCGTTATTGTAAAGTGGCACCAGCTAAATTAAACTGCAAAAGACAGTAATGCAGTGTAAATAAATAAATAAGCAAAGTGAAGTAAATACAGTGACTAGTGTCAGATATGGGTGGGTGGGTTGTTGATCTACTTTATCAATATTATTCGCTGTGTGATTTACTCGCACATCATCCATATTGCGCCGTATTTCTTATTTATTGATATAAATCATTATTGTATTGCACTGTCCTGTCTTTCAGTGTCTCGTGCACTATTGTTGTCCTGTATCGCTATGCTGTGTACCCTAAAATCCCCCCCCACCCCCACCCCATGCATCTGTCCCCTACACTGTAACCGTGGAATAAAAAGTTCATCGCGCGTTCCGAACATGTGACAATAAAACCTGAAACAAACAGTGAATCAAAGAAACCTTCGCCCCCAAGAGAGTTGATCCTTCCTGGCCAAAATGGCTCCCAGGTAATCGTGCCCTTGCAATTTGCTGTAGCTGGATAATAAACCGTTAAAAGCGGAGTGTGGGATTAGACTTCATCTCCCTCTACAATGTCTGTGGAAGACTGAAGTGGAGTCCGGTTCTGACAGGATGTTTTAGCAATTGCTGTTTGTGAAACCCCCCGTATTCTCAAACAGAATAAAAATGAAGCCTTTGAATAAAATGATATATAATGATGTTATTTTGCATAACGCATATAGGATCCTGTCTACTGTATCTAGTCCATATCGCCTAGGAAACATTTGGCCAGTAGAGGTCACCCTTCTTACATATTTGTTGCCCTTCAAATTGTGGCGAATATTAAATACGAGAAAAGAAATTATAAAAATGACGAGATGAAATGAAATACCACCCTAAAATATTAATAATCGAGATCCGCTGTAAATTAAACTATGTGTATGAAAGGAAAAATGCACCACACGTCAATGAAGATTTGGAGGTACTCAAGAATATTCATTGGTTTCTTCTGTCTTGGTTGATGAATGGTTTTGAGGAGATGTTGTGTAGAAACAAATATTGACTCCCGAATATGTTGATCATGTACAGTAGTATTATGTTAGAGTTATAATAAAGACCGTGGCCACTGGCTGCCCCAAATGGTTTGCGGTTTTTCAAAATGTCAATGGAGTCAACAATGAAACTAGTTTCTGAATCTCATATAAGTACAGGTTTGTTTTTCAAATGATTTCGTTTGTAAGTGTAACGGTGGCCCATAGTTGCACTTTCGGTAACATGATCGCTTCGTTA
This sequence comes from Mormyrops attenuatus, assembly GCA_026777985.1. Lineage (NCBI taxonomy): Eukaryota > Metazoa > Chordata > Actinopteri > Osteoglossiformes > Mormyridae > Mormyrops > Mormyrops attenuatus. Next base: position 3,789,981 of record JAODKC010000016.1, read on the forward strand.
AACTTCGTCAATAGGAAATTTGTTCGTCAATAACAATTATAATTGAAACGGCCCGAAACGATGTTAACATCCATCTTAAATCTTTACAGTGTTCGGAATCAATATCAGTGATGCAGATCACAGCAGTCAACATCCTTACTTACTATCAATGAGGACCTATACAGAAAACACACATTACGAAAACAGCTCCTAGTATATTCGTTGAAATTATATAACCTTAAACAGCACGGTTTCATTGAAAACAGAAAATAATGACGTACTGTAGCCTTGTACCGGACATTTTCATTGTGCAGATTTTCTCACAACTTTCTCCGTTTTTACACCTGATCTTTATGATGATTTTATACTGTCTGCAGGCTAACAGCAAAAACCTGACACGGTTGTAAAATCACCTAAATGGCATATTAACTCGTATTATTTTACATCTCAAGCACATGGCATTAAAAAGGGGGGGGATTTAATATGCAGCATATACTTGTGAGCCAGGATAATAGCTGACTGCTGTCATAAAATGTTATTTATCCGTCTGTGTAATAGCTTATTGTCATAAGCCTCTATGAGCACCGAATAACTCCTTCAGATACATTTCTCAAACATAATTATACACCCCAGAGGGATACAACACTGTTAAAATCTGTCCATCAACTGTTCAACTCTATTAAAAAACATTATTGAATTGCAAAGATTTGTTTGCTCCAGTTTCAAACTAAAATATGCAATTTTTTTGTCGGTATAGTTATTGTGTTGAGATAAAAAAATGACTTAAATGCACGTTTGCTAGTTCTAATTGTGTTTTAAGGGTTATCTTCCATGTTTTCATCTTAAAAGTTTTTTCGTCTTAAAATGAGAGCAAGTAAAATGAGAGCACAGGGCATCCTGTCATATTTCTCCTGAACATTTGTTAGTTGTCTTTTCGGCCATAAGACAGAATGTCCACGTAGGTCATGTCTGCGGTTCCATAAAGTACACAAACTTACAGAAAGAGAGAAGCAGTCCCATAGCAAGGCTCTCCGCGCCACGTAAGAGATCCAGTGACATCCTTCAGCACCGTCTCCAGTTACCCTACACTCGGGGCCACACTTGGGGCCACATTTTTTAGGTGTCTCCTAAAAAATTTAATAAAATAAACTGGAATTCCAAGGAAAAGACAAACAGATCAGGGGAACTTTTATGTTGTATTGGTTATCTTTTTTTGCTCTGTTACAATTTGTGCAAAGTCGGTTTTGTTATACTGTTCATCCATCCATCCATCCATCTACCTTTCCATTGTCAATACCACTTATTTAGTGCAATGTTGCAGTATACCTTAAGGAATCACAGGGCACTGTGGATGACATGCCGGTTCACTGCAGATTACACATAATCACACACATAATCACACACACACACACACACACACACACACACACACACAGACATATCTTTATGGAGACTCTCCATTCAATCCTATGGGCATAACCCAAATCCCAAGAATAACAACCTTAACCCCGGCCCAGCCCTAACTTTAACCATAAGTTTTGGTATTTTTAGTATTTTGATTGCAGTCACAGATTTTTATACAGTTGAGTCCATCCTTGTGAGGACCAAAAAATGTTTCCATAAGGTGAAAAGTTACAGGTTATTATCTACAATATAATAATTGTAAACACACACACACACAGCCGTCACCATGACCGCTAAATGTCCGGCTCTGTGTCACTTTCCACGCCCCCCCAGGACATTTACAACCAACTCGACAATCTGCGTCACCTGTACGTACAGACATGATGTGTTTCTGCCGTCGCATTTGCGCCGTTATGCAGCCCACACATTTCCGGGTCCCATTTGTCACCACTCCTCATACTCATTTTCATAATTCGGATAGCGACCGGGATTCATATTCCGCCTCTGTGGACTCGTCTGCAATTATCATGTCAATTATTTAGTCCGCTTTGCTTAACGTGAACTCTGCTCTGATGATGAAGAGGCTGTCACGTTATTACTCAGGGTCAGACGGCGCGTCAAATACACATTCACTAAAAATCAGTCTCAATCATCCCAGGGCGAAACGGAGAGCTTTTGCTGATCTGAACGTTTTAGCATAGTTATTTACTCATTTGCAGCGGAAAGGTTTGTGTGTCTCCCTTTATTGTGGACTCGCTGGCGGGATGCAGAAATGTCATAAACGAGCAAGAGCTACAAAGTATTTCCATGGTGTTTTGCGTTTTATTAAAGAATATGTTTAAATAAATAAAATTTACATTCATTTGCATGGTGATTAGTGGTGGAGTAGTGTTAGTAGAATGTCAAGTTCATGGTACTATTAACTAAATAATAAATGTTAAAATCTTTCTTTCTTGATTATCACATTTGAAGTTCAAGACGAAATTCTGACATGAGCTGAAGATGGCTGTCGCTTGTTTAGGTGATTTTCCCAACGGCCTACATTCGTGTCCATCGTTACATCTCACAACAGCTTATTTGATACCATTCTGTATTTATATTTTACATTTTATTTAATTCTCTTTAACTTCTGATTGTGATATTACTTTTCCTCCCTGCTTTATATACCATCCATCATGCCCTATGGTGCCTGTCTTTCTGTGCAGCTGTAACATAAGCAATTTCCCTAAGGGAAACTTTTTTTCTGATTCTGATTCTTATCCAGTACGGGGTCGCAGGGACTTTAAAATTATATGATTTAAATTCGATGTCTTGGCTTCCTTGAAAATTCATTTTTGAGTGGCTGAATTACCTGAATAGGCTCGCGGTTTTACTGCATATTAGACCTGGGATCAGCGGGCGACCTTTAAGTTGAATTTTCAGCAAAAAAAAAAAAAAAAAAAATCAATTAATTAATAGGTGTATTTTTAAACATCAAACTCGGTATGAGGGAACCTTTCTCGGAACGGCACCGAAAACTATTTCCTCTACATGGGGAGAAGAGCCCACGTGTCCAGTGCGGGGCGCAGCTGGATCCGCCGGGACTTATTAGCATATAGTTACCATGGCAGCAGCAATTTCGAGACCCGGGGGTTGGAGGGTCCGTATTGGGACGCGCCTCCCTAACTGACTTTTCCGTTACGGTGACTACATGAAGGGAATGGTTGGGTTATGTGGTTAATCCTAAGCGGACACTAACCGGACGCGCAGCTGGATGGCGGTGCGCTTATAAGTCGGCAGTAAGTTATTGCAGTTAAAGGGGCCGGGAGTCCGTTCGCCACGGGGACCGAGCGGGTGAGCAGACGCTCATGTGAGCCCGCGCCTCTTTTCAGATTCAATGTACCTGATTTCGCTTTACTGTAATGATCAAGGATTTTAAAGTGATTTTTCTGCTCACGGCTCCCAGTTCCAAATCCCCCCCCCCCCCTTGCTGTAAATCGAAAGCAGGAATTACTAACGTTATTGTGAACTATAATAATGTGCTGTAAGGATTAGAGGACTGCTTTGTTAATAATTTCTGCGGTATAAAAAGAAATAAATGATAAAGTATTTTGCGTCAGCTTGCCTGTAGAAATACGGTGTGATACACTGTATATTGTTCAACTAGATGTTGATCACCGGCGTTTTATAGTTCTATATTTTAGCGCTGGAATAGACTTTAAAGTGATAATATTTAACACACTTCAGCGGACAGAGACGGTTGGATTTAATGTTATTCTAATTACCGTTCGGATGTGGCCGCTACATGAGCAGATGCGAAGTGCGCAGAGGCGCCTGCGCCAGTCCGCGTTCTGTCGCTTCTCATTAAAACGGCGCCGCGCCGCCCCACCGACTGCGGCTTTTTACAGCCCAACGATCAGCTTTAATCAATGTTATCATTAGTCAGTGTTCAGTGTCTTTCAGAAATAAGTTTGACAATCGACGAAGGGTGAATCTTTACAAAGCTGTTATGGGCGCGTCCCTCAGAACAATGTAGGGTATAGCAAACACACTGAAAAGTGGGTATATAATCGAGGAAATGAAGGAAAGTTTGGCCTAAATTAGCGGGTCGGACAGTGAAAATGCTGAATGAAAAAATAATCAGAAAAAGAGATGATGCTGTTCATTTTTCTGAAGAAAACCATGGTTTTTATGTACTTAACATCTTTACTAAAGAATTTAGAAATTATTCGTGTTGTGTTTATCAGTGTGTTTTTGATGAAACTCCGCACAGCTAACCCTATTCCAGTCAGAGTAGTGCTGGATATACTTGATCTGATTTTATCTTCTGTTGGACCCAGGGTGGAGGCTCTGAACACACTGTCAGAGCGAATCGGCCTCTGACTGTACTGGAGCGTGATTTTGGCTTCTGCGTGGGCCAAGAGGCACCCACAGGACCATGGGAAATTAAGTACAGTGTGGGCTTTGACACAAGCACCCCCAGGGACCCAGCATCTCTCACGATGGGGGAGTACAGAGTGAGCTTCGACACAAGCACCCCCAGGGACCCAGCATCTACCCCGAAGGGGAAGTATAGCGTGGGCTTCAACACCAATACCCCCAGGGAACCAGCATCTCCACCGAAGGGGAAGTATAGCGTGGGCTTCGACACCAACACCCTCAGGGACCCAGCATCTTTTACGATGGGGGAGTACAGAGTGGGCTTCGACTCAAGCACCCCCAGGGACCCAGCATCTCCCCTGAAGGGGAAGTATAGCGTGGGCTTCGACACCAACACCCTCATGGACCCAGCATCTCCCCTTTCTATCTTCAAGCACATGAGCCTTCTAGACAGGATGGAGTCCCCGGCGAGCAGGCCCCCCCAGCCTCCCCAGCCGCCCCTGAAAGTGGCCCCCGTTTGCCCGTGTGGATTCCCAGATCATGTGTACCTCCACGCGGCTGCCATCTTCCAGAATGCCCACACCGAGAAACCTGCGTCCCACAGACTCATCAATTACGGCAAGAAGAGCGATTTTCCCATTCCGCGTGCCAAGGACGAGCCATCTGAGTGGCCTGCATACGAGCTGGCCTTCAACACTCTCAAGTGTAAGTGTTTGTGAGGTTCTGTAGGGGAAAGTGCGTGGTGTGGCTGTTTAGGTTGGTTTGACAGTTCAGAGGGTAAATCATAAAAGGGCCAATGATCAATACTAAAACAAGATATTTAAAGACTAGTTTTTAGTTATTATGTGTTTTTCTCTTTAAAACACTTATGGCGTTGTATATAGGCATTAACGATCTGTTTAAAGGTGTCACATACAGTGGATTCCTGGAAAAACCTAAAAACTTATTTGGGATGGAAACATTAGTAACATGAGGGAGACAATTCTGAGAAATGTGATTTTCCGAATTTTTTTTTTAGCAACTGAGATAAAGATCTGTTCCTGTTACCTTAAGTGCCAGGGCTGCATTTGGACAGAGCATTGCAGAAGCATGGTTATGCTTGGTGTAAGAGGAATCCATCTACCTGTCCTTAGGTGATGATGTCACTATGATGTCATTATTCTTTATTAGCTAAAAGCAGTCAATAACGTAAACCCCTACCATACAGAAGTATATACCCAGCGTAGGTTTCAACCAAAGCTATTGGGGCATCCCCGCCCCCCTTCTCTGAACCCTCAGTCATTTTGCCTCACGGGATCCTTGAGTTTGTTGGCTCAATTCCCCTTTCATCGCCATGGCAGCAGAACATCCTCGGATGATGTCACCACCATATTTTCTCAAGTCGACAGATTCCATTTCCTTGCGGTGTGTGGGAAAACACACCTCTACAGCACCTGGGTGATTACCATGCTTATGGAAGCTGAAGCCTCATTCCAGACGAATGATGTATATTCAAATTAATTATACAAATTATGTCTATATACAAAAAAACACAACAACACAGGGAAGCATTTTCAATCACGGTCCTTCTCACTGGGGGCATAGATAATCAATGTCCTCTCGGTGAGTCACAACAGACCAGGGCCACTGCAGAAGAATGACAATGATCTAAAATCGAAGAGCGGCTGGAACATGTGGTCAAGAGGGGCCCAGCGTCCGGCACCAAGCGGCCAGGAGGGGCCCAGCGTCTGGCACCAAGCGGCCAGGAGGGCCCCAGCGTCCGGCACCAAGCGGCCAGGAGGGGCCCAGCGTCCGGCACCAAGCGCCGTTGGTTTTCAGTGCCAGCAAGTACGAGCAAAAGCGCTATAGCCACATTAGCGTTAGCGATGATGCTAGGCTAATGGGCCTTTAGCACGGCCCGGTATGATCGCTTTGAAAAGACAGGCATTATTAAATGCGGTTAAGGATTTTTTTTTACATGGATTTATATGGTTGTGTCCCCATATTTCTTTCCAGGTACTTTGGTTTCCTCCTGCAGTCCAAAAACATGCATATGAAGTGATCTGCTGTCTCTAACTTACCCGTATCACTTGGTTGAGTCTGTGTGTGTCCTGCGATGGACAGGCAATACCTTTCAAGGTGTCTCTAGCCTTGTGCACATTGTTCCCTGGCATAGTGTCCAGGCTTTCCATAACCCTGAGTTTCTCAGTCTGGTCCTCGGGGACCTGCAGACGGTCCACTTTTTTGCTCCCTACCATCTGTGGGTCCCCAAAGTCCGGATGGGGGAACAGTGCTGTATCGGATAAGACAATGAATGGATTGTGGAAATGGCGATCTGCTGTTTGTTTGATGGAAGCAGTCTTCCGGTAGAGCGTGATTAAATGCACATAAGCGTGATATTGCTGTCGTCCAGCTGCGGTTTCCCCATTTTCGTATACCCTCTGCCGGGTCCCTCTTCGAAATGGGCCACCGTCCTCACACGAATGATTTAGACGCGACCCCGACACGGAGGCGTTGCCGTTGTCAGCTCTGAGAAGCCCAAAGATGCAGATCGATCATGCGTCTCCGCACCCGGACACGGCGTGCTTGTGAATGCGTCAGCTGAAGTACCATTCTGCATGCGCAATTTCAGTCGCAGTAAATGGCCATTTATGTTCCAATGCATGTCCCAGTCTAACATTTGAGAAATTGCTCTATGCAAATTAAATTTAACGCGAAGCTACGGATCAGGAATTATAATCAAAATCTGACCTTGTACCACCTACGACTGTCTACCTTGAATCGTTTTGCCTTTGTGGAGAAGCATTGTCTGATTAAGGTTTGGCCTTATTTTTTATTTAAAAACATCACCAATATCCTACATACGTTTTAGACTTTCTGTAAAAATTCCTATATTAGCTGAGCCAACTTCAGTCTGTGATAACTACATACATTTGGCCATGATGTTTGATTGTTTTAATCTACAATATTTAATTTTTTGAAAGACTGTCTGTACTTCTAAGTGAAGAAATATTTTTACATTTTTAAATTCATTTAGCTGATGCATTTATCTAAAGTGACACAATTGCGGAAGCAAGATCAAATTTCCAAAAGTCCTTCAGTTTTTGGATACATTTGCAAGAAACTTTCTGTGGACATTGTTCATTTTTGCAAATTTCATGAAAGTTCTTAGTTGGATTAGATGAAAACTGAGTGAGTTTTGGTTCCCAATACTGTAACATATGATGAGCCTGACTTTAGGTCACCGGTGGTCGCATCTCAAAGGAAATAAGAAAGACTTAAGTCAGTTTTGGAATTTACTATTCAGTTGGTTAAGGGCCTTGCTCAAGAGCCCAATTGTCATATAACTCTACTGATTCTGGGATTTGAACCAGTGACCATCTGATCACAGATACCACGTCATAGCCCAGAGGAATGCCACTGTAAGCTGACATGGTCTCCAATATTCACAATTCTCTATATTAACCTGACAGCAGCTGGAAAGGATTATAGGTAAAGCTGAACGATGGCCGGCCGGGTCACCCAGCTGATATATCTGACTTTAATGCCCCCCATGTATGGCTTCAGCTCCCGCCTCTCGCATTCCCCACGCGCAGGCAAGATTTACGGATGAAATTACTTTCCGTTTTACGTGCACGACACCCCAGCGCCCGCGTTGAGGAATGTCTGGAGTGCGTCTGACAGTCCCGATCAATCTCGGGCATTTGTGGCCCCCTCTCACTCCTGGACCTCCTCTATCTGGGGAGCCTATTAGATCATTCCGGCGCCCTGCGCCTTCTCTTGCTCCCCGGTCTGCTCCCGTATTTGCTCAGATCTCCCACTGCATGACATCACTGCCCTCGTACCGCATGCCCATTACAGTATCTTGAATTGGGCAGTTTGGCTAATAATGCAGCTGATCCCAGTTTCCCAAGATTCCCGAACACACGGTCCTCTTCGGTGCTTGGGCATGATGTTATCCCAATGATATGAGTGGGTGGTGCCAGTCGGGCATCGTCTTCTGACAGGTGGCGCCAGAGAGCCAGTACGTTTACCAGATTACCAAAATTTGGACTCTGTGGTGTCAGGGTTGGCTGCTCACTGTAAACAAGCACACGACACACACACACACACACACACATACACACACATGTCAGGTAAACATATCTTTATGGGGACCGCGCATTCATTTCTATTGGAAAAATGCTAACGCTAACTCTGACAACCTTAACCCCCACCCAGCCCTAACCATAACCATAAGTAACCAAACAAAATACAAGAGTTTTTGCATTTTTAGTTGTTTCATTGCAGTCACAAATTTTTATTAAATTGAGTTCTCCCTTTTGGGGAGTAGGAAACTGGTCCCCATAAAGAAAAAAAACGGATATTCATCACGTTGTGGGGACATTGTGTCACACACACAACCCCTCCCGCTGCTACCGAGATGCAGTGGAGTTATGAATACATCAATTTTCCACATAAATAAATGATACAATGCTGAGCTCTGGATAAAAGTGCCGTAAAGCTTCCTGAAATGAAATCTGATTAAGTCATATTCAAATTTGAGTTCGTAAAAGCACTATAACACAAACTGAATTTTTCAGAGCATCTGCGATTATCAAAGGGTATATGTAGGGCCGGGCAGATGGGAAAAATTCTGCTTTCCATTTTGGGGGGAGGGGGGTGTTAGGTGATCACTGTCGCTGGATCCAGTTACGCAGTGCCTCGGACTCGGTACTGGTGTGACCTGGTGTGACTTGCTGTGATTTACCTCCAGTAACCCAGATCAAAGTGCTCCCCCCCATCCCTAATGAAAAGGCACCTTAATTTTTTATGGATGTGTCCGGCGACGGCCCCGTCCCTATTCAGCTCCTGTTACCCCTGAACATGAGCACCTCCCCCCCATAAACCTGTCACACCCTGTTCCTTCCCCTGCCATTTCATCCTACAAAAGTACCTACAAGATATTTAGTGCAGTTATGTGATCCAAGGCCCTGTTTGTGTTTAGCAAACAACTCTGGGTGACATTTCCAAGATTTAAAGGGAGCAGGAAAGCAGACCTACGTTTGGCAGAATCGTCTTTTTTTATTTCAGATATGAACAAAAATTAAATCCTCTGGCAACCAGAGAGAGAGGCTTAAGGAGCAGGAGGACCGGAGTTCGGAAATCCCAACAAAAGTAGGTTAGGGCCTGGCTGTCCCATTTTGGAAAGAAATGTTAAAATCCACCGGGAACTAGACAGACATTCATTTCAGGTTGTAAAACAATCAGCTAAACCGGGGGGGGGGGGGTATTTCAAACATCTTGACACCTTTCCCAGGTTTGTTATTCCAGTGTACACAGCACATGAGGACCACAGCTGAAATAATGTTATCTCTCTGCTAAATCTCCCTCAGCGTATTTGTTACTGTAGCAAAAAGGTGGGGTGGGGGGGCTTTCCGTGATGACTGGAGCTAAGATCACGATGAACCCGCCGATTGCAGTGGCGCCTGCCCTTGGTGAAAATGTCCCTTTACAGTCACCTTATTGACATTCGCCTTATACGGCAAACACTTCTGTCCGAAACGAAGTATCAGTGAGCAAACTGATCCCTCGACGGACAGTCTGGTTTGTCGTACTGCTGACGGCTGGTGCTTCGAAAGTGCATCAGAGAAACAGACGAGACGAGACGGGGGTGTTCGTGCCAGTGGTGTGTACACGTGTCAGCAGCTTCCGTGATCAGCGCTGATTTCCAAGCCAGAAAAAGACACGAAACGCGGCGCATTAACAATCACCGAAGAAGGAGCATACAGTGTCGTCCTGAAGTACAGCACATACGTGATTGTGATCACACCTGTTACAATCAGAAGGCATGTTTGACGTTCCAATGAAGTCTCACATCTTAAAACATCTGGGTTTACAGTATAGTTCTTGTCCTCATTACAGACCAGGACCTCCTTGAAGATGTGATGATTGACAGCTGCTTGTACCTGTCCCAGTCATTGGTGAGTGTGCAGCTTTGAATCCAGTAATCAGGGGGGCTGTTTAACACCTATAGTGCTCATTTTCTCCTAAAAGCCATGTTCTATCCTGCTTAATTCCCCTCCCGAGCCAGTATGGGTCACCCAAGGTCACTTTTCCAAGGGAAGATTTAGCTCATCTGTTCAAACCAAATCCTGTTTGCTGAAGAAAACCCATGACAGTGACTGTTGCTCATTTTTATGGGATGTCAGACACATTAACCAGCTGCTAATGTTGACGTGGACCAGTTTCTCTCAAGAGCTGGAAATGATGACTGCAGCAAGTCGCTAGTTAGAAATAAATGTTAATCACAAATCTCTCTAGTTTAAAATTGGCAGGGATATTTTTCGGCACTGGACTTCAGCCCTGATGGCGTGTTTCAGCCTCAGGAATTTATTTATTAAGTTAACCTGTTCTTAACCTCGTGGCCATTATGTTACCTAAAAGGTGGGCGTGGAACAGGGTCACGTGATACTGGGGAGGGAGGGAGGAATGGGTGGGTATAATAAAATGGTGGAGGGGGGCAGAAATGTGGAACAGCTGGGACAAGGACACACTTTCAGAAAAAAAGAGTAACATTTGTATCTTTGCTTGTCACTGGGGCTGTACCCTCAAGGGTCTGCCAGTTGTACACTAGCTGTAGGTAAATGTACCTTTTAAGGTACAGAAATGGACTCTAAGGAACATTTTTGTACCATGGGGGGTACATTAATGCCTATACCGTGGGAATGTTCCTTAGAGTCCATATCTGTACCTTAAATTAGACTAAAAGTCACATTTACCTACAGCTAAGGTACAACTGGCAGACTCTACACTGGGGTTCAGGCCCGCAAGCAAAGGTACAAACTGGCAGCTTTCTTACAGTGTAAGAGAAACAGAATAAAAATGGATGCTGTGATTTAGGAAGGTGTACAAAGGGCAGGGGATCTGTGTGTGTCCTGAGGGTGAGGGACAAAGAGATGTCTGTTTCATCCATCCATCCTTCCATCCTGCCAGCCATCTTCTAACTCTGTATCCTGGTCAGGGTTGCTGGTCACCCGTTTTAAATCATTAGTAATTACTTGACTGAACAGGCTCATTACTTTCCAGAAAGCCTACGCTTTGAAAATATATAGCATAACGTGCCTCATGTTTCCCAGTTACGAAACACGCTTTTTAACAATAGCATCGTACATTGCCTAGCTTGTCTGTTGGATTGCAATGAAGTCTGGTTTTTCTGAAAAGGGTTTGAAAATGCTCATACCGAACATCAGCGTTTACGGCCGTTATAAATCCCCTCCCCCGTCTTGAAGGTGTATCGAAGAGCCGCGTCGCTCGCTGGTTTACGGTTTTCTTGCAGTGGAGCGGTAGGGGAATAAATTGGGGCACGGGGCTTATGGGTAAATGGCGGCTGGTGATTTGTCGCTTTTTCTCAGAAGCTGTAAATAGCGGCTTCAGGGTGAGTCCTGGGCAGAGCTAGGAGGCCGATTTAAAGTTTTTAATAGCACATCATGAAATCCCTGCAAATAGTACTTTTGGTTTACGACTATAACCATGTTGAAGAAAATAAACCAACCAGCTGGCACATGACCATATTCATAACTTCTTATTACTGGCCGTAAAAAAAAGATTGTCAGTTACGGTTTCCTGTACACATGACTAATTACCCGATCGCGGGCACGGCAAACCATCAAATTAAAGAACAACAGACGTGCGAGGAAAGTCAAACCAAAGCTGACGAGGTTTCGATCCAGTTTTTAAAATGTTGAATGGATGGATGTGTCGTGGCCCTTCTACTGCCAACAGGAATTTCATTGATGCAGAGATTTGCGACCGCTGGCTGTTTTGATCAAGGCTTGGGGACTGATCACTGCATTTTTCTGTAGCCGCTAACACTGTGATTCATTATTGCTGTGACAAATATCCCTGTGGCTCTGTGGGTTAGGGTGTTGTGTTTGTAATCAGAACGTTGTTGGTTCAAATCCCCAGGTTGGCCGAGTAGTGCCAGTGTTGGGCCCTTAAGTAAGACCTTTAATCTCCAATTGCTCCAGGGACCATCTGGCTCTGTTCTCTCCAAAACACATGTCGCTTTGGATAAAAGTGTCTGCTAAATGAATCAGATGAAATTATAACCAGACAGGGTCTATCCTCTGTAGAGTGAGATCTGGTTGTTTTGCTCTTACAGCGAGCAGACTTGTCATTAACGTCCAGTAACAGACAGGTATCGTTGTGGAGCTGGGAGTCACGTCATCGCTGCTGTTTCAGGGACCTTTAAGAAGCATCTTTGACGAGAGCATAGAGATGGATGGTTCCTGCACAGATGAAAGCTGGGGTAGCGTGACTGAAAGGCGTTATGCTGGTAGGAGAGAAAGAGCAACGAGAAAAGAAAATAAGTGAAAAGCAATTTGGCACCGACTCTGGTGTCTTTAAAGTCACGGCTCTGTGATAACCACATGTATGGACAATGTCTTTGGAATCACCTCACACAGCACCCGCACATATGCAGGCACCTGCAATGTGAAATATGGCCCCCCTGCTTTTTTCTGGACAATGGGGCGGGGGATGGCAGGTCATTATTCTGCATCCTGGGGGCGAGACAATAAAGGCCGACGTGATGAGCCGCTCTTCAGAATCGGCTCCGCTCATTTTACTGCCCCGACTCTCGTAAAGTTCAACCTTGAGATAAAAAAAACCAGAACAAAGGCTGTAGAGCCTGACAGCCAGAGCTGGTCCGCGTTTTAAATCCGAGGTGAGGGGGAGGGAACAAGGGCGCATGCATGTTCAGAGAGAGGGAGCGTTTCCGACTTTATTTGCCGCTTGTATACAAGAATACTTTGGTTTTCATTTATCTCCATGAGAGACACAGTATTGATGTCAGGATTTCTGGAGAAGTTGGGGCCTTGCTTAAGGATCCAACACTGATAGCAATTCTTTGGTTGTGGGATTCAAACACTAAACCTTCTGGACATGGATCCAGACCCCTAACCTGGTGATCGAGTGATGGCCAACACACTGCCCCTGGTCGTAGGCATGTACCACGTGTGTCAGGAGAGGAACGTTTGTAGAGGACAACTGGTAAAATTATACCTCTTAAACCAGGGGTGGGTAATCTTATCCACAAAGGGCCGGTGTATATGCAGGTTTTCGCTGCAACTGCCTAATTAGGTCACTAATTAGAGGACCGATTGGCTGAAGAGTTCTCACACCTGGGTTTGAACAGCCGACCTAAAGGTTATCCCAAAAATCTGCATACACACCGGCCCTTTGCCGATAAGATTGCCCACCCCTGTCTTACACGGTAAGTCTTTGATATTAAGCCACAAGAAGGCGTTAGGGTCAGAAGGGTGTTGATTCAAATCCCTTGCTTGGTAGAATAACCACAATCTCTTCTGGGTCCTTTATACGCTGATAGAAGTTTTGAACAGATCCAAGCTTCACTCTCACCTCTGTATGTTTCTAGGAGAGCATGATGGGACACGGGAAAAATAGCACATTCCCATATATAAATGGCAAGTAAAGCTTCATTCCATTAAAGATATTGTGGTCAGGCTGACATTTTAATTACTGTTATTGAGACACTACTGTCACATAAGTGATATTTGTGGTGCATGTTGATGCTCTTCATTCTCGCGTGTTAACACATTAACGGTTGGTTCCTCAGACGCAGCCTGCGGTTAGGATGTCAGTGCAGGCAGGTGATGCACTGCAGCAGGGACGTGCCACTCAGGCTCCCACGCCGAGCTTGCACCGTTGCTGACTATCTGTAGCTAACATAACATAACATAACAGACCTGGACCCTCGCATTTCTGCGGTTCCTGAATGACATGCTGCCAATATGTCCCCTGCTCATCTTACGTCTGACGTGTCATTTTAATAGGAAAAAAAATATGATGACCAAAAAAGGTGTTTGGGGGGCCGTGCAGGAAACAGCCCGATGAGTCTTATGTCACAAACCCCATGCAGACGCTGTAGATGAATCGATTGTTAACAATTGCTTTGTTCTGTTAATCCTTCAAATTCACATGTGCTTACAGAAGGCTTTTATCTTCCAGTATTTAAACTCGTAACCTTTAAAATGTTATTGCCTGGTTTTATACTCAGCTCTTTTATACTGATATAAATCTGCTTCTCTTGAATCCATTTTTATACGTTGATTATACTGTATTAAAGGCTATTGAACACACCATAAATCGAACTCTAACTCTTTCAGCGTATGATACAGACAGACGGCTGAAAGGCGTCTAATTGGCTTGTTGTGCCTGAGAGGTAGAGCGAGCTGTTTGGCTGGAGGCCCACGGAGATGGCACTGGGACATACTGTTGCTGGGTGACCGGCAGCGGCGACCGCCCGCTATTCCCCGCACCGCGGCGCTGACCTTATTTCAGGCTGCGGCTCCGAGCGGCTGCCAGGAGACGGCGAAGCTCTCGCCGTGAATGCGGCATGGACTACGGGATCTTTGGCCAGCCTTCCACGTCTCGGCCAGTTCAGTAAATGTTTGATTTGCAGGCCTGCTGAGAACGTTTACATCCTTGGGCTCGAAGGTCCCGCGGGGTACCTGGCTTTGTGAAAGCTCACAGTTAAGTCAGCCTGCTCACCTCCCCAGGGACATTTGATCTGTAAATTCGTGTTTTGAACCCTATTCAGACAAATGGCATTTAAACTGCCCCTAGTAAAATGCTGTGTACATCCACAGTATTGTCACTTTAAGGGTGGACAGTCCTACCACACACAAATTTCCCGGTGTTATGTGCTGTAGTATGGCTGTTCTGTGTTTGTTATGTTATGTTTGGTTATGTTATGTTATGTTATGTTATGTTATGTTAGCTTAAGTGATATTGTCATGTTTTATTATGTTCATCAGGGTTGGGGCCATTCCGGAATGCATTCATCAATTCCAGTCCAAATTAGGAAATGGAACTGGATTTGGCATTG
>JAODKC010000016.1:3812401-3843957 GCA_026777985.1 Mormyrops attenuatus
AATAAAGGTAGCTGATTACGAGAAAGACCTTGGTGTATATGTTGATGCTTCCATGTCCTACTCTCGCCAGTGTGGGGTAGCTATAAAAAAGGCAAATAGGATGTTGGGTTACATCTCTAGGTGTGTGGAGTCAAGGGAGGTGACTCCCGGGTTTTTGGGATGGTCTCTCAGTCATCCAATGACAGTGGGTCCCCAGGACTGGAGTTGAGAACCACTGATTTATTATTGGCTGACTGAGAGGTCATCCCAAAAACCTGCACCCACACCGGCCCTCCATGGATCAGGGTCCCCACCCCCCTCAAGGACAACCTCCTCTGAAAAAAGGCACAGACAGCGGCAAAGGAGGAAGTCTCACATGGCGATTTAAGCGGCTCCTCGCTGTCTCTGCTTCTGCACTCTACCTCAGTAAAATGGCGTCCACACCGTCGCTAACCCGTACGGAAGGCGTCCTACTCTGGCTGCTCTGAGTGGGATTTTACATAAGGTGAACATCTCAGAACGAACTGATTACGAGCCCGGGTCTGATCCATGTTGACACGTGGCCCAGCTCCGGCTGGCTTGGAATTGACAGTGCTGGGGAACTGGGCTTTTTGGTCAGAAGGTAAAGATGAGACCAGAACGGGCCATTCCTGCAGTGTGGCATGCAGACGATGTGTTTGCTGTTCCTGGGACCCCACCCAGAAAGTCGCTTTGGGCCTCCCCGCCCCTCCACAGATGTTTCAAAGACTAAATAAATAGCTAGCAAGTAAAGTGAGAAGATCGTAGCAGAACACGCTGCTTCAGAATCTCCTAAATAAGGAATGCGTCGGCTTCTTTGTCCTAGAACATAAGAACATAAGAAATTTTCAAACGAGAGGAGGCCATTCGCCGGCTAATTAATTATTTAATATTTAGTGTAGTGACTGTTTGAGGCCAATAGGTGGCCTAAACCTCAGGGGCCCTGCGCAAATGCATGGTGTGAGTGGTGGCAAATGCTGCTGGTGGGCATGCAGGAGCCGGCTAATAGGGCTTCTGCTTGGCTACAGATGTGAAGCTGATCCCGGGGAGGTTCTGTGATCTGAGCCCCTCAGATGCGCGGCTCCAGAAGGTGAGAGTGGTCCTGCTGATGCCTCAGAGCTCTCTCTCTGCCACCAGCAACCCCGCCGAGATCATCCTGCAGGAGAACGGAGGTACGGCACTGAGCCGGGCCCCACCCTGGGGTCTTCGTGTTGCACCCATGCAGCCTCATTAGGACTGTCACTGTCAGGACTTGATGCCCTGAAAACAATGCATATTTTTTTATGCTAGTTGCAGTCTCACTGTCAATGGGGCTCGACATGTTTGTGACATTTTAGTTCACATGTCATTTTCATGTGAATATACTGATGACTTTTACAGGACTGCTCCACATTTTTGCTCCCTCCCAGCTCCCAGCAGCGGAGCAAAAACGTGGACTGTCTGTGGGTCACAGTGGACCAGATTGGGAAACACTGAGTTAGAAGAGGAAGTGACCTTTGACCTGGAAGTCATTGACAGGTGGGGGTCCCTGCTTTTCAGACAGACACCTGCTGCAGGACCTGTCCCAAGGAGCCGTCTCACAGACCAAGCTGGACAGCCTGGTGGGCAGTCAGGCGCAGCTGCTCTCTCATGTCCTCAAGTGTAAGTTAAAAAAAAAGAGCCTCAAGTTGCCCTAGAGCCAGCACAGTGTGTCACTTCCAGGACGCTTTCCCACTGCACCAGGCACTGCACTTTCAGTACTTTCCCTTTTCCATTGACTTCCAGTCGAGTTCCAGTACCAAAAGTACCCATATTATCAAACCAGTACTTGTTTGGAACTTGATACAGTATTTTGGGATGGAACTATGGGCTGATATTTGTGCTACTAGAAACTGAATGTGAATTTTGTATATTTGAATCTGCAGTTATCGCACTACAAAACTGAATCTGAATTTAATAGTTTGAATCTGAATTCCAATAACATGAAACTGCATTTATCCTACCTGGAAATTTTTCAGTTTGCAAATTAAATTTCAAACTATTGTGTCACACATCCGGGTCCTTGAGGAAAAGCAATCGGCCACGACGCAACTCATTTCCACATTTACGACATTTCTGCAGGTCGGGTAAAGTGGAAGCGTGTGCTGGGGTATCGCAAGCGCAAATGCAGGAACATATACGCAGTCATCATATACGTAATAAGAATTAAGCAGTAGCGGCACTGCTATATTTTGATCTTTATCGTACCACCGCTTCTCACAAGTCGCCAGTACTATACTACTGTGCTACTCAGAGACAAGCGTCACGCGGGAGTGGCGGGGCAGCGCGCGCAGTACCGACAGTGATGTTGAGACGCTTCTTTTGTTCCCAATTACAGCCCCGCCGCAGTTCTCACGGTCAATACATTAGCGACACTTTTATTCCTCCACTTCGAGCGGCATGACGAGAAATTAAAAAGTATTTTGTGTAGGGCTGCACCATATTGGAAAAAAATATGATTTTGCTGTAATAGATATTTAGATCATTATAAAGCAAATAGAAGTTCAACAAAAATTTCTCACGAACCCTTCTACTAGTGATTTATACAGCCAGGATGAAAGTGATCACGATTGTCTCGGAGAAAGCATGCAGCGCTTACGCAAAAACAGCGGAGGTAAACTTTAAACAGATTTTTTTAGACATGTACTAGATAATACTGAAAAAGAACAATCATTAAAATTGCAATGCTTGCTAAGTTGTGTTTCCTACGACAGAGTAAAAATGCTTTAGCAAAATTGTTATGCCCCCTGTGCTATAATGTCTGTGAAGTATGAAGGTATGAAAAAGCCTGATCTCAACCACATTGAATGGTCCTTGTCATTTGAGAATTGAATGTGCATAACATGCGATGTTGGTATTAATATCACAAATCGTCCAGCGCTATAATTTATTACAGCCATTTTTAGATTTCAGTACAAAATTCCCCAGTTCACGTTGTGATGTCATTCAGCACCAGTACCAGTTTTTATGCCAGTGGAAAACCAACACCATTAAGTACTCAACTTTAGGTACTTTTGTAATAAACTGTTTGAAGCACCAAAAGTATGGAACCTGGTGCGGTGGAAAAGCACCCAAAATGCTCAGCCTCTGAGTGCGCGCGGAGAGTCACATCCAAATGAGTGCTGGGTCACTCTGCTGCTCTGTGGGGACCCAGAAGCCCTGGCCTGATTTTTCAGGACCAAGAACAAGCAGGAGCATTAAGGTTCCTCTGTGTTCCTGAGCCCTGAGCCATGTCATACCTGGAATAGGCTCCAGGCGCTCAGTGACACTTAGCTGGAGTAGCACTGGAAAGATGGATGGATGGTATCTTGCTAATGAATGGGGTATAGCACAGGTGACTGTTAATACATAAAATAAAGATGGGAAAGTGTTTTCTCTTTAAAATTCTTTCATAAAAACAGGTGTGTAATGTTTTGGATTGTTTTTGTGCCACACTGGTGAGGGTCAGACTCGCTGTTCAAACAATATTATTTTCCGCACAGACGGTGGATTAAACATGCTAAACTTTGCATGCTAAATTGGAAATCTTAAAAAAAGAGCCTGTTTTAAATTTGAAAAAGCGTGACACTGAAATTAGGATTCACTAGCAGCTCAGCACAGGGACAGCTCTGGGAGCGGTTTGCATGAGGCGGGGGCTCTGAAGCGTGTCGGAAATGCGAGGGCATGAACGTTTCACGCGGGAGTAATGGGGGGTATCTGTGTATGCGAGCCTGGCACTGGCCACGGGCCTCTGAGGGAGCCGCCGTCCCCCCCCCCCCCAGAATGTTCCAGAATGTGTCACGGTGTACTTTCGAGGTCATTCAGGTACCTGCCTTCTTACACAGCAGGATGGTGTAGGTGTGCATGCAGACTCGGCTCAGAGTGTGAAAGGCCGCATTCCTTGGGCTTCCGTTGCTATGGCGGCAGGTCAGGCCACTGTAACGGGGCGAGGGGTATAATTTTGCCCGATTCCCCCTTTCCCCTGCCTGGAGGCAATTCAAGACCCTGTTTAGGAAGGCTTCAGCTACCCTATTTTTTGTCTCAGCCCCCTGAAAAAAAAATCTAAATTTATTTTATTTGTTCTGTAAAAGTGCCAACCCTACTGGGGTCTGAGCCCCCCCAGGGGTCAAATCCAACAATCGCCCATGTCCCCACCTTCTCTCTCAGAGGCTGGAGACCCGCCAGAGTTTTGATCCACCTTCCGTCAGAGATATCAGTGACGTGATGAGGTGTTTGAGCCAGCTGAGGTGTGTTACGGTCGCGTCTGCGCCTCGTAATTCAGAGCCGCGATGCATTATGAAGCCTGTGAGATATTTATACGGTGTCAGAAGCCCTCATCTGCTGATGTCTCTCATCTAAATCAGCAGGATCTAACTGATCTACCCCAGTGCTGCCCATTTCACGCATAAATTTCACACATACATTTACATATCTGCATGTGGGACTTATGTATAACAGGGATCGAAACACCACAGTATGAAGGACTGTTGTCTTCGCTGCTGTTCCTGTGGCGCAATCGGTCAGCGCGCGGTACTTATACAGCAGTGTCCGCCGGAGCCATGCCGAGGTTGTGAGTTCGAGCCTCACCTGGGATACTTGCTTTAAATTATTTGTCCCTGTGACTAATATGCTGTTGGTTTAGTTGCATTTCATAGTCGAACAGTAGCTGTTTGGGGGGAGGAGGGTGTCAGTGGTAGCTAGAATGAAATGCCTTTAATAAAAAGGTTATGGGTTTGAATCCCAGGGTGATTTTGCTGTTAGGCCCCTGAGCAAGGCCCTTGACCCGCAATTGCTCCCGTGTGACCCTGCTTTCTCAAAAAACGTGTGTCCCTTTGGCTAAAGCCAAAATGGGATAAGAAGGCTGATTGGAGGAATGCAAATGTGTGAAATTTGGGAAGATCAGATCTGTGAAAGCGATAAGCAGTAAGCAAACTGCGGAGGTAATTGTAATTAAAAATACATAAAGCAAATGTTGAGAGACACGAGGAAGGCAGTTTATCTGCCGGATAATCAGTGCGGGGGCTAAGCCTTCAGAGGCAG
Organism: Mormyrops attenuatus; assembly: GCA_026777985.1. Lineage (NCBI taxonomy): Eukaryota > Metazoa > Chordata > Actinopteri > Osteoglossiformes > Mormyridae > Mormyrops > Mormyrops attenuatus. The sequence goes on from JAODKC010000016.1 coordinate 3,817,436, forward strand.
CCATGAATAATGCAGCGAGATGCTAATGGCCTTTAATGGATGGTACCTTCAGATCCCCCCCCCCCGCTTTAGAGCTGCTGTTGGGCAAGGCCCACATGGCGAGTTTGGGGGCATATTCACGCTGAGCCGGCAGATTAGCATTGCGGGGGCGGGTGTGGCTCAGCATTCTGTGTCTACCATCAGAAGGGTGTTGGTTCAAATCCCAGGCCGACTAGAGTATCTTCACCTTTAGGTCCCTGAGCGAGGCCCTTAACCTCCTATTGCTCCAGGAACTGTCTGACTCTGCTTTCTCAACAATGTGCACTGCTTTTGATAAAAATGTCTTAAAAGAGATAAAACAAAGAGTAAGTGATTATTAAGACGTTGTAAACTGAGCGGGGTGCATAAGCACATTCAATCTGTTTTACAATTGCTGTTTCCACTCCAAAATGGAGGATGGATAGTTCCGGAATGTAGATGATATTGCGGAATTGATCGCTGCAAAAGTGAGATAGTTTCCACCTCCCTGTTCTGCGTCAGTAAATCCAGATGCCATGTTTATAGGCCACGTTAACGACTGTGAGGTCACCCTCTCTTCCCCAGCGAGCTCCTTGCAGGATCTGGGAGCGGCGAGATAAGATGGGAACACCAAAAGAGAGGGAACAGACCCCCCGCTTCAGCTGTCTGGGCCGTTAATAACCCAGAATGCTCTGCTCATAGCGGCAGCTTGTTGCTATGCAGGCCGTTGTCCCTCGTGTCCAGTCCGCTGATGGATGACCTGTTTCCCAAGCGCTAAGCTCCTCCCCAGTTTCTCCACCCCCCCACACCGAATGCTTTATGATTACTTGCTCCCCGACCACCTATTACCCACAGCAAACCGCTCCAGCCATCGCCCGTGGCAACGCGCTACCCATCGCCTGTGGCAACGCGCTACCCATCGCCTGTGACAGCGCACCACCTCAGCCTCGCTTTCCGTGTTTAATAGGTGGTCTGTGCAATGCGGAGAGAACACGTGCTGATTCCTATCAGCATGACACCTGCTGATGTTCGTTACCCATCAGCCTTTGCTGCAAGGTCAGGATGCATACAGAAAAAGGAACCATGACAGAGCGAGCAATTCAGCAGGAGTGTGAGGGCGTCCCTGCGCGCTCACAGGGGGGGGACTGTTCTCAGGGAACTTCCTGTTTCGTCTCCAGCTGCTCCGCCTTTCCACGGCCATGTTAACGTTTCTGTCAGGTCAGGACAAACTGATTAGATTGAAAGTCACTTTTTTTTTACCTATTTAATTAAATCCACCCCAGCAGAGGTCCACCTTCAGTAATTATTACCCTCTTCAGCAGAATTCCTTAGACTTGATTAAAAATGTAAATGTTTTCCCGGTCGGGGAAAACACTGCCATAAGTGTTTCCCGTATCAAGGGAAACGTTACATTAAAAGCATCACGTAAGTTCATGAAAATTAACAGTGCAAACTTGTAGGCGAAACAAAATCAGATTTTACGCGAGATCATTTGGACCGGCGAGCCCAGAAGACACATCTCAGTTAATCAGAGATAAATTGCAGCTCTTTAATGTCCTGTCTTTTATGCCAAGTAGGTATTGATCTGAACAACCCCCAGCTCAGATTTAACCTTCTGCACATTACGGCATGAAGCAGACCTTATTTTAGCTCTTTACCTCAGGCCTCGTACCTTTAATCATCCTCTGATGTTAGTGAGACGTTCCTGCCATGTAGATGTAATTGAAATGGGCTATAATTGCAGACCATGAATGAATGAATGTCGCAGTAGTGCTTGGCCATCCCGACCACTGTGGGTGGTAAATGCCCAGGGAGCTGCATTCCCAGGGAGCTGCATGACCAGGGAGCCGCAAGCCCAGGGAGCCACATGCCCAGGGAGCCACAAGCCCAGGGAGCCGCATGCCCAGGGAGCCGCAAGCCCAGGGAGCTGCATTCCCAGGGAGCCACAAGCCCAAGGAGCCGCATGCCCAGGGAGCCGCATGATGAGGGAGCTGCATGCCCAGGGAGCTGCATGATGAGGGAGCTGCATGCCCAGGGAGCCGCATGCCCAGGGAGCCGCATGCCCAGGGAGCCGCATGACCAGGGAGCCGCATGCCCAGGGAGCCGCATGACCAGGGAGTTCATGCCCCTGCACCACCTCTGCTGGTGGACCCTGTGGCGCAATGGTAGCGCGTCTGACTCCAGATCAGAATTGTGAACAGATGAATCTTCAGTCTTGTTTTGAAAGTGCTAAGACATTCAGTAGCTCTCAGGTTTTCTGGAAGAATTTTCCAGAGTTTGCGACCATATTGATTAAAAGTTGCCTCCTCCCTCCTCAGCTGGGTTTTAGGAATGGTCCGTGACCGTCGCTCTACGTCCCATCAAGGTGGATGTGTGGTTCGGTGGTGTAGGACACTGTGCTATTGACCGGTTGTTGGTTCAAATCCCAGAGTGATTTTTTTACTATTGGGTCCTTCATCCCGACTATCCCAGGTCCTGTATGGCTTTGCCCTCTCAAATGTGTATGTTACGCTGGGTAAGTTCAGTAGTCCCCTGCTTTATCTGTTGTGTCGGGTATTTTGCTTTTCAGTGGCCGCTTCCCAGCAAATGCGACTTCTGCTCCAGTCAGGCCACAAGCCTGCAGAGAGTCTGTGAGCAATGCTGCCGTCAGCTATCGCCCTGCCCTCAGTCCCTGCAGCCGACACAGAGCCATTCAATCCTTTTCTGGGCTTGAGCTTCAGGGACAGTATGAGTGATTGGACGATGGGGAAGTTTCCAGCGCGGGAGCCGTGACAGGTAGATGGCAGACTGAGGGCGGCCGCGGCGGAGTCTTCACGTCTCCCAGTCTGCCACTTTGCAGCGTGTCCATGACCTCGGCGCTCCCAAGCCTGAACTACACACGTCACAACATATCAGTTTCCAAGAAAGTGTTGTTATATTGACATGTATAGTAGCAGTTAACTGGAACACACCTGGTTTTAACGCATTTGTCTCTGTTTTAGCTGTTATTCACCTTATAGGAAGAGGCCTCAATGAACCAATGAAATATTGCCACAACCAACAGAAGTGTTCAATATTTCCTTAAATTTTCGGCTCCTCAAATAGCCCCCCTTTTGCTTCGATGACATCATTGCAGACTCTTGGCATTCTTTCAGCCAGCTTCCAGATGCAGCCACCTGGAATGCTTCTCCAACAGGCCTGAAGGAGTTTCCACAAGTTCTGGGCACTAGTTAGCTACCTTGCTGTTACTCTTTGATCCAAATCATCCCAAACCAGCTCAGTAGGGCTCAGTTCGGGGGATTGTGGGGGCCAGGTCATCTGCCACAGGTTTTTTTTTTAAGTTAAAATAGTTCCTCCTTGACTTTGTAATTTAGTTTTTTTGTGAAATTTCACATACCATCAGTAGACATTTATGTTTATAAGCAATTATAGACTAATTCTAGCTATCAAATATTTTGCATTTTAAAATGTTGATGGTATGAAGGACTGGGCCGCAGAAGTTCCTCATATTTTATCTCTTCCAACATAAATATTTCTGCTTCAGAGAGGCATCATTTTTCTCCAGGTATGTTTGTTGTTCTATTTATTCCGCTCTCCCAGGGAGCTGCATGCCCAGGGAGCTGCATGCCCAGGGAGCTGCATGCTCAGAGCTCATGCACATGTGCTGCTGTGCTACCTCTGCGGGTGGACCCTGTGGCGCAATGGTAGCGCGTCTGACTCCAGATCAGAAGGTTACGTGTTCGAATCACGTCGGGGTCATAATGAGTGTCAATATTACTATTCCAGTGCGATTTTGCGATATTGGCGTGCGGCTCAGTGGGTTGGCACTGAAGGTTGCAAATTCTGTGGTCGGCAGAGTGATTGGAAATAAAATACCACCGGAACCGTGGGACTTCAACCAGCTACGTTCTCCATCGCAGCCTCTAAGCCCAACCTCTGCTGGGAGAGCGGCTGAAAATAAGTGAACCCTCAGTTTGTGTAGTACCTTACTGGAATCTACTAAGACACCAACCCTGAACAGAACATTGCTGTACTCTGCACACAAAACTATGTCCAAGCGTGTGACACACACGCACTCTCTCTCTCTCTCTCTCCCATGTATATATTACATCGTGGGGATCAAATGTCCCCACAGTATGATTAGAAACCTTATTTTGTCATCGCTCCTCACAAGGGGAAACTCAACTTTACAAAAATCTGTGACTGCAATCAAAAAACTAAAAATGCCAAAAGTCTTGTTTTTTGCTTGGATACATATGGTTATGGTTAGGGCTGGGTAGGGGTTCATGTCGTCATTGTTGGGATTAGGGTTTTGCCCATAGAAATGATTGGATGGTTCCAGCAAAGATACTGGTCTGTGTGTGTGTGGCAGAGAGAGAGACTCTGTGTGACTCTGACTCTGTGTGTGTGTCCTTGCTACTCAGTTCCCAGAGTGCGCACAGTAGTGTACTGGACCTGCTCTTCATACCCTGAGGAGAATGAGGAGGTGATCAGGAAGGTCCTGAAGGAGCAGCCCTGCAGTGCCACGCTCCAGCCGTACAGGTAACTCTCCTGCACATGCCGTATGCGGGTGTGGCAGCCAGCTGATTTTCCCAGCATGCAACAGACTCTTCATCTGGGCACAAACTGTCTTTAGGTTAGGCTGCAGATCATCTGATAAGTGCTTAGTAGGGGACAGGTCTGTCAAACAAAGGGGATCAGCCAGAGGTGACAGTGGCAAGGAAAAGCTCTATAGTAAGGAGAAACCTTGGGAGGAAACAGACTCAAAGGGGGAGTCCATCCTCCAGGGGCCGGCAGAGGAATTTATTTACACAGTCCAAATTTTAAGGTCGAATCTCAATGTGAGGGGGAGGCAGGTAATGGTAGGCAGGTGATGGTGCTAGTTCTGACGGCAGGATGAATGGTGGTACAGCAGCAAGACAGGCAGGAGAGACGTCACAGGCAGAAGGGCGGGCAGGAGAGACGTCACTGGCAGAAGGGCGGGCAGAGAGACGTCACTGGCAGAAGGGCGGGCAGGAGAGACGTCACGGGCAGAAGGGCGGGCAGGAGAGACGTCACTGGCAGAAGGGCGGGCAGGAGAGACGTCACTGGCAGAAGGGCGGGCAGGAGAGATGTCACTGGCAGAAGGACGGGCAGGCCGGAAGTCACAGGTAGTTCGAGCGTCACAAGCAGCAGGGTAGACAGGAGTGATGTCAGAAGGTCACTGCTGTCATGACCTTCTATGTCTGGCAGATTGACTCCACCGCCGATGTCAACACAAAGCAGCACAGATGAGGAGAATGCAGAAGAGAGGTTCTTTAAGCTAGATGCTTCTGAGGAAACCAACGGCTGCTTCATGGCCGTGCTGAGCAGAGAGGTGAGTGTGAACCGCAGTCCGTCACACACACAGCTGTTTATAACGTGGGACTGAGATATAGGCTGGGCTTTGGCTGTTAGAATAGAATAGAATAGAATAGAATAAACCTTTATTATCCCACGAATGAGAAATTTGAATGTTAGCGCCCAAACCCAGATGCTGCTGTAATAATTTTAAGGCATCGATACTGTGAGGGAGCTTCTGCTTGGAAAAACAGCCCCCAGTCTGTGTGGCCAAGGTTTAGTTTATGGGAGTGGGGCTACATGGTGTCATCATGCACATGCACACCAGGCTGAGGTAGCTGGGTGGCAGTGAGGGGGGGTCTCGCTCCTGTAGCCCCCAATGGCCCGCGGGGCGCTCAGCTGCTACCAAGCATGGCGTCATGAGGACATGTTTCGGCCTACTTCTGCTTCTTTAATTACGATCTGCTTCTTCTTCACCCCCAGAGCCGTCGTCAGTTTTCAATAAGCCCCCGTCTTTTCTGTCCAAAGTGCACAGATGCACCCGGTTTTAATCCACTTTGTCATACTGCCTTTGTGATCCATAACTCCAGGCTGAGGACACGGTCAGATCACACCAACAGGACAAAGGGCAGGGGGTAAGTGGAATCTGCTAAACCAGTGTTTCCCAATCTGATCCTCAGGGACCCACAGACAGTCCAGGTTCTTTGGGGGCAGGGGGGGAGCAAAAATGTGGACTGTCTGTGGGTCCCCAAGGACTGCATTGAGAAACACTGGTTTAGCAGATTCCACCAGTACCCCTCCTCCTTTGTACTTTTGGTATGATCCAGCGGGATTTTCTTAAAAAAAGAGAGCACCTTTTACTGGATCGAAAGAACTGGTATGTTACTAGCAGAGTCAGTTTTTTAATGTACCCACTGGGCCACAGAATGCTGGGTTTTGGGGGAGGGGATAGTGTAGGGTAAATAAATAAGCGGTATATTTTCCAGCCATGCCTGTTTTACAGCGTTCACTTCCGACCGCATCTGAAGAGAAAGGGGCAAGCTATAGCAAACAAAAGTTAGTAGAGAAGGTAGTAAGTAAATCTAGCGAGTCAGCAAACAAGCTAAGATGTCGACGATATTTTCCTATTAATCGTGCGTGATCCTGCGGTCTGTGACATTTTTGCACAACGCTTGCCGGTCCACAGTCATCGAAGCGTTGGGAAGCCCTGCACTGGAGGGGTCAGCAGCGGGTCGCGTCCATCATGACAGCCAGACGCCGAACGCAGATGAAGATGTTCTCTCGCATGTTCTCTTGTAATACACGTCTCTGGGGGAGCGAGGCAATCCGGAAAGATCTGCCAGGCCCTGAGTGACAGACCGACTTCATTTGAAGCCGGCTGGTATTTGCAGAGCACATTTGTAATGCAGGGGGGGGATTAATGTCGGAGAGGATGTGGAGCAGCGAGAGATTATATTAACATAAATGTCCGCCTGTACGGATCGCACAGCTGGACCCTCCGAGGACGGCAATAAGAGCTTAAACGTGAAATGGGTCATGACGGAGCCGAAACCCTGAAGTCTCCCTCATTAACTATGTCTCTGAGATTAACAAGTTTCTATAGTTTGGGTAGAAGTTTAAACCTTTTACTTACATTTTTCTAAAACATTTTTATTAAATACTGAAGCTCCCAGTGCAAAAGTTAGAGCCATGGTCAGTAAATCGCTCTGGGATGTAGACGAGTCACAGTTTACCGCCACTCAAACCAAACTTTGCGTGGGGCCCCACAAAGTTTGAGGCCCCCCTGTTGGTTACAAACAGTCACTACAGCAAGGGGCCCCAGAAACGACAAACCCGTCCCTGGTAACAGTGCGGATTGCCTTATCCATTCAGCCGTGTTGCTTAAACCGCTACAGGGAAATGTGCAGAATAAAAACGTGATTCAGCGGGTTGCCTCCAGAGGGAGCTATTTCAGGCCGGTCCCACTGGACAGAGTCAAGGCAGATGCAGGACACGCTGGAGGGATTTAATCTCCCATCTAGTAGGGGGGCAGCTGGGGATTTCTCAGAATGAGCTGGAGTCTGTGGGCTTGGACTGGGAGGTCTGGTCTGTGCTGACCGGCCCTCAGCACCACCAGTGTGTATTTATTAAGGAGATGCTCTTGTCCAAAGCGACCCACAAGTGAGGCAGATAATACATAACAGGCATATATAATGGACACCTTGATATATATATATATATATATAAAAATGACCAGTGATGGTCTGGGGAAGGTGAAAGTCTTAGAGTGATGTCATTTCTAAACATCCTGAGATGATTGGAGTGCAGATACAGTGAGAAATGTGAACCAAAGAAGCAATTCCCATCTTCTGTATTACGATGATCATGATTATTTTTTGTCTGGGAAAAAAGACAGATCTTTGCAGGGAGGGTAATAGCACTGTGGATTTCTGCTATAAGACACCACTCTTATGGCATTTTGGGATTTCTGACACTGTGTTATAATCTTGAGGTCCTGCTAGCCCTATTTAAATGTGAACTAAAAAGTACTGTCAAGTCCATTTTCCTATTATTTATTTGATAAATATGTTGTATATTTTTTTGTAATTACAATGAAGGTCATTTTTTGCTGCATAGAGGATTTTTTTGCATAATGAATATATTTTTTAAAGAACAAAACAGCAGACATTTAATGCAGAACAGGATCATTTTACGGTAACAAGCTCATGCATTCTGATACGTTTGCTAATCTCTGATTTAAACAGCACTTCTCTGTCACAGTCATGTTAACACCCTGGTGAAAGATGATGAGCGGCTTCCCTGGCCTGTAAGCTCGGTGAGCAGCTTCTTTGGCCTATAAGATCAGTGAGCAGCTTCTCTGGCCTATAAGATCAGTGAGCGGCTTCTCTGGCCTATAAGCTCAGTGAGCGGCTTGTCTGGCCTATAAGCTCGGTGAGCGGCTTCTCTGGCCTGTCAGCTCGGTGAGCGGCTTCTCTGTCAAAGTCAAAGTGAACTGTATTGCCATCTCAGCTATATACATGTGTATAGTGACACGAGACGGCCTGTAAGCTCGGTGAGCGGCTTCTCTGGCCTGTAAGCTCGGTGATCGGCTTCTCTGGCCTATAAGCTCGGTAAGTGGCTTGTCTGGCCTGTAAGCTCGGTGAGCGGCTTCTCTGGCCTGTAAGCTCGGTAAGCGGCTTCTCTGGCCTATAAGCTCGGTAAGTGGCTTGTCTGGCCTGTAAGACTGGTGAGCGGCTTCTCTGGCCTGTAAGCTCGGTAAGCGGCTTCTTTGGCCTATAAGCTCAGTGAGTGGCTTGTCTGGCCTGTAAGCTCGGTGAGCGGCTTCTCTGTCAAAGTCAAAGTGAACTTTATTGTCATCTCAGCTATATACATGTATATAGTGAGACGAGATGGCCTGTACGCTCAGTGAGCGGCTTGTCTGGCCTGTAAGCTCAGTGAGTGGCTTGTCTGGCCTATAAGCTCAGTGAGCGGCTTCTCTGGCCTATAAGCTCGGTAAGTGGCTTGTCTGGCCTGTAAGACTGGTGAGCGGCTTCTCTGGCCTGTAAGCTCGGTAAGCGGCTTCTTTGGCCTATAAGCTCAGTGAGTGGCTTGTCTGGCCTGTAAGCTCGGTGAGCGGCTTCTCTGTCAAAGTCAAAGCGAACTTTATTGTCATCTCAGCTATATACATATATTTAGTGAGACGAGACGGCCTGTACGCTCAGTGAGTGGCTTGTCTGGCCTATAAGCTCAGTGAGCGGCTTCTCTGGCCTGTAAGCTTGGTGAGCGGTTTCTCTGGCCTACAAGCTCGGTGAACGGCTTCTCTGACCTGTAAGCTCGGTGAGCGGCTTCTCTGGCTTGTAAGCTCAGTGAGCGGCTTGTCTGGGCTGTAAGCTCGGTGAGCGGCTTCTCTGACCTATAAGCTCGGTGAGTGGCTTGTCTGGCCTGTAAGCTCGGTGAGCAGCTCGTCCGCCTGACGATTACAGCTAAGTCGGGTGTGAGTGGGCCGGGGAGGGGCATTTTAAAGCCGTGATCTGAGTCCGAGCTGTCAAGGTGCCGGGCCCAGGGATTACACAGAGCCGTCTGAAGGAGCAACAGCGCACCTCACCCTGTTATTCGCTGACTTACTGATGGGAGAAACTAAGCTTTGCTACCCAAAGTGGGATGGGGCTATTGTGTGTTGTCAGTCACATTAGACTTCACCCAGTGGCTGTGTTTGAATAGAGGGGTTGCATCCTTCTACGGCTGCATTCGAAGTCCAAACACGTCACAGCGGTGCAACAAGGCCGTCCCATTTGGAAGGCTCCTTCAAATGCGGTCTGGAAGTGCATCCTTCTCTTCCTGCTCCACAAAGGTTGCAACTGATGGATCCTTTGCGGCCCAACATATCCCAAGATTCATTGCACAGAGGTAAAGTGGGCATGTCCCGGCTAGACAATAGGAGCAGTACTTCATGACTGAAGCGTAAGGGTGCGAACAGCTGGTGACGTAAATAGGAAATTGTCTGTAGGCCAGACTGTTTCATTTCACATTGCTTTCTGTTCGACCTGAATATGCACTAGAAGTATCCAATGGGGAGGAGGGTCACACCAGAAATCCCGCCCACCTTCACCTTCAGGGAATGTTTTTTTCTGTTCCTACATCGTCCCTACAATTGTAACACAGGTGATTCTGTGAAATACCCAGTCGTCCAACATGCGATTCTGTGAAACAGACAATCGTAACGCTTGTGATCCTGTGAAATAGCCAATCGTAACACCGGCTTTCCTGAAGGAACAGCATCTGGAGATTTGAAAAGGAATGGCTTTACTGCAGGCTTTATTCCAGTATGAGCAATGAGTTCAGATTAATTCGCTGCTTAATGTGTTTGTAGACACAATAGCATCAGCTGTAAATGTACATGAATATAGACCTGGGTTTATAACAGTTCCAGTTTTAGTCAGGCTTGCCGGTTTATCAGTCTCCGGTATTGGTATCAGGCTTGTCAGTTTATCAGTCTCCGGGATTGGTATCAGGCTTGTCGGTTTCAGCCATGGTCAATATGTAAACTACCAAACCATATAAATTACTTACAGTCATTTTTAAATAATAGAAAGGAACTATATGCCCATTTGCTGAATATACTTGTGTTTGTATCTTTCTTCACAAAGCAGTAAAAACATAAAAATATATTATGAAAAGATAAAACGTTTCTCGCTGGCTCTGTGAAATTTTCTCCCCAATAAATCTTTAATTTTTCACACCATTTTCTTTAAAGAATTATCGTTATACTGGGAGAAACGACTGTTAGCTGAGGAAACCCGAATGCAGTAATGGCTGTTGGAGTCAGCCATTTAAAGTGGCCCAGTAAAACATTTATGGCAGTCCGGGTGAGAGAAGCCGCAGCAGTGATGTGCGGGGGGGGTTATGGGGCCATCGACAGTATCTCTCTGCCCCGAAAAAGAGGGTGGGCACTGGGGGCTTTGCCAAAATCGTACCGCCCTCCACCCCCTGATATTTCAAAACCTATACTACACTTAGTGTAGTGACTGTTTGTGGCCAACAGGGGGCACCACACAAATGCATGGTTTGCCGCTGGGGTCCCCTTCTTTGTGTCCGCATAGCCCGTCCCCTTTGCTTTAGCCTAGCTACCCAAGTCTCTTCCCACGACACGTGTACATCTTGATAACTGCTCCAAGACGTTTCGTGAACCTGCAGCAGTAGCATTTATACAAAAAGAGCTTCAGCACCCCCCCTCCCTCCATCGCCAGCCCCCTGCACCTAAAAATGTAGGTCCTATAATAATCAGCAAGTGTTAGGGCTGACCTTTGACCTTTGTCCCCATGCCCCTACCAACCGCGTACACATGCTTACATCCTGCAGACTCCTTCTTCTGTGCAATGATTTCCACACCCCCTCTCCCAGCAGGCCTGACCTCATTTCACGGTAACGCCGCATCTCTCTGTGGAGCAGCTGAATTATTCATCAGGATGCTTGCCCACATTACCGTTGGCTGGGCAGACAAGATGACTGACGAACCCACGTCCTGTGCCTGCTCCCTGTCCCAAACCCCTGCTCCTAACCCTGACCCCTGACCCCAGTCCCAGACCTCTGCTCCTAACCCTGACCCCTGATCCCAGGTCCCTGTCCCAGACCTCTGCTCCTAACCCTGACCCCTGTCCCAAACCCCTGCTCCCAACCCTGACCCCTGACCTCAGCTCCTTGTCCCAAATCCCTGCTCCTAACCCTGACCCCTGACCCCAGCTCCTTGTCCGAAACCTCTGCTCCTAACCCCGACCCTTGACCCCAGCTTCTTGTTCCAAACCTCTACTCCTAACCCTGAAATCTCGGCCCTGAGTTCCTCTACTTACGGATGAGTTACGTTCCGAACGGCCGTTCGTAACTTGAAATGTTCATAAGTCGTTGTTCAACATCATTTTAAGCGTATACGTAGTACAGAGAAATAGAATGCTGGGAGTACACACGCTACGCTGCTGCGCGTCGGGAGTAGTGGCCAGAACTCGTACTAGGCGGAATTGGCAGAAAAAAAAATTATGTTGCAGACAGGAAACGGGAGCCCAAGGAACACAATTTGGACTTACAATCCTCTTCGTTCGTATGTCTGAAAGTTCGTAAGTTGAAAGTTCATAAGTAGAGGAGCGTCTGTAATCTGTTACACAAACCCTTACGTGGGTCAAATTTTATGTGTGATTTTTTTACGTAAGTCGGATTTATAAGGACACCTTATAGCCAAAAAATACTAGCAATATGTACTAAAGAACACTTTAAATAAAAGAAAACTCAAAGTATCCATTTATTTACAGGTAAATGTCAAGATTTTCATAAACTTGGATTTTTTTTGCGTAAGTCTGGATTTTACGTAAGTCAATTTTACGTAAGTCGAGAGCTGCCTGCTAGTAACTTTCCGCAGTGATTTGTTACACCTGAGCTTGTGTACACTCAGCAAGCCCAGCTTACTGTCGCTCCTGCCTCACCGCCAGCGCTAAGAGCTTTTTCAATTTCACTCTGAAACATCGCTTTCCCATATCAGGTCTTGCCATCCCCTGACTGTTGGTCTCACTTCCCCCATCACAGCCAACCCTTGAGGTGAGAGAGACGGTGCAGGAGGTGCTGGCTCGGGCGGCTGCCAAAGGCCTCCTGGGGGGGGTCTCACCAAGCCAGCTCCCGTGGAAGGAGAGGTGCGTGTTGCCCCGGGAGTCAGTCGTGGCCCGTAGGCCACACCGCTCCCAAGGCCCCATCACCAGCAAGTCCTGCATAGAGGAATTCCTGAGCCGGGAAGCCAAGACAAACCGGACCACCAGTGTGAAGCTGCAAGGCTCCTCTGGAGTGCAAGGCTCAAGTGGAGAGCCTGGTAAACCTAAGCCTCCATGTAGGTCCCTTCCAGGGACACTGCCCTCTAGAGGCAACTCCAGCCAGCAGTGGAAAAACATCACAGTGATCGCAACTCCTGCCAGCAAGCGCAAACTCACGGCTTCCAGTCAGCCAGCACCGAGAGCTGCTCCTGTACCCAGGCCCAGGGCTCGGCAGGAGGTCCTGAGGCCTGTGGCGCTGGTGCTCCCCCCTGTGACATTCCCCAGCTTCAGCATGAAGCCCCGGAAGCCCCCCCCTCACAGTCACCCCCTGACCTTTTTCAGCTGGCGGGCCGGCTCTCATCCAGCCACATCCCGCTCTGCTGACAACCTGTACAGATTGTCAGCCGTGTGGCACCCACGACCCTGGCTGTAACCGTGGTAACCCAGTATTGCTGTTACCGCCAGTAACGAAGCACACAAACATTCCACAGGCATCATGGTGACGACGGAAACGTAACATTTCTGCAGTCCCCCCAGCTGCACAAAAGACACTGTCGGCAATCTCGCATCACTGATCTCAGCATCTGACGTCTTGGGGTTATTCATTGTTGTTGCTCCGTGATTGTTTATTTTCATAAATTGTGTTATAATTTGGTGTCGTATTTTATAACAGAAAAAGTCTTTTTCAGCTAACTGTTGTACAGAATGCAGTTGGAAGTTCAAAGGATTCAGTATATTTACTCATCTGGCATTTATTTTATTCAGAGATTCCATTCTGATTGGATACGAACTGTGATCAGAAGCATAAGTAGCTCCCGTCATGTGACTTACATGCCTATGAACTTAACCCTGGGCCCTCATGGACAGTGGCTGTGTGGTCGGGTACGCTGTTCCCCCACCCCCACTGTTTTCTGCTATTTTCCCCAGGATTTACGAGGCCACTGGAGTTCATTAAGGACCCCATGCGCCCTAGAGATCCCCAGCTGTAGGTTCTGAGTGATCACAAAGTCACCCCGGTCATAAGTATGCTGAAAGTGATCGGGTAGCGTGTTGTTTATGGATGGTACGCTTGTGGTATGAGAGGAAGACCCCGTCTTTCAGAGCTGTGAGCAGATTCACCGAACGGACTACCTTCACCGCCTCGGACCTGCAAAATACCGCTTGCATGCAGGTAATATAGCGGACGACTGCTGAGCTGCAGGCTGTGATTTGTGCGTTTGTGAGCGGTTTATGATATAAACCTACCGCTCGCCTGACAGACTCTCTATTCACTACAGTCAAAGGGATTACGGTTATTTGCTCATCCTCAGGGCCACTGTCTCATTAGCCAGAGGAGCTCACATCCCGGCCCTTCGATTTCTCTCTAGCGGGGGTGGGGGGGCAGCCGGAGCAATACGGAGGCACTGAGCATGTGCAGACAAAGCGTGGCAGGGGTCCCTTTGTGGAGAGTGCCAGCTCCATTTCGGCAGCCAGCAGACCATTGAGGGATCCGGAGAGCAGCCAAAGACCCTGTGTGTCACGGCGGCACCCCCCAGGCGAGGAGGTAACACCACAGCAGACTTATAAAGCGGCTCGAACGGGCTGGGAAGGCGACCTTAGGATCGATGTTTAATCCCCTCTAAAGTTTTAAATCAGGGAATACCCATATCGGTCTTTATAAGCGTCATTATTTATACATTAAATGCAAATAGTATACAAGAATCAACACAAGCTAAATTAGATGTATGAGGTATATTATAATGGATCATTTTAAAGGAGTTTGTAAGCCCTTTGTGTTGTAATGTGATGGTTCAGCTAATTTCGTAGCCATTTCTTACAGGAAAAGCAATGGAAAATGTTTTAGCATCTTTCTGCAAGATCAGCAAAAAAGATTAAGGCTTAAACCTTGGGATGCAGTGAGGTCAACAAGGTGTGATACAGAAGGAAAACATGTCCCCCCCACCCCCCTTCACCACATCCCGGGAAACAATTCTGAGAAACAGTGTTTTAGTGTGGGGTGGCTCGGTGATGTTGGAAGAAAGGCCACACCCCTTTTAGGATTTGTTCCTCGCGATGCAGTGCAGGCTAGGACTCCTGGGCACTGAGACACATGTCAGAAGTCCGCCCGGCCCGAGCAAGGCCGATTGATATTCTGGAGCAGCATTAGTTGCCCAGAATGCGTTCCGTTGGTTCATCTTTTGTTGAAGTGATTTACAGAAGAACATCTGAAGCGTGCCCTGCATTTAAAGGGCCCACAGCATGCCAGCGCTGTACACGCAGCCGGAAAACAAGGCCAACTACATCTCTGGTGGACAACATGAGCTCCGCTCTCACTGGCATTGCCGCGTACAGAGAGCTGACTCATCGGTTTCTGAGCAACGGCGATCCGTGTCAGTAAACCGCACCACCACTTAAACCACGCGTTTGTGCAGGGCCCCCTGTTGGCCACAAATAGTCACTACACTGGCTGGCCCAGAGAGTGACTTTCTGAGTGGGGGCCCCAGAAACAATATACCTGTCCCTGGATGTTACATATCTCAGTCCTAGTTTCTTTCTTGGGGGAGATAAAAGCTCAAACTCAAAGAAATAGCAGATCAGAATGCACGACCCCCGAATGATACCCCACATGGGGCTGATAGAAGCAGCGCAGAGGCTCTGAGGTTTAATACACACTTTATTCTCACAACAGGTTACATTTAGACAGCGGGAAGTTAGTGAACATCAGACATGCCTGTCGCTTTCCACTCTGCGCGACCGTGTGTCCGTATCGTGGGTTTTCTGAAGTGAGCCAGCCGCACTACCACATCGGAACAGTAGGAGGCGCAAAGGAGCCAAGTCTTAGGTTTAGTCACTGGTACAGTCAGCTGGTACAGGACCCAACGTGGCTTTGCTCTGCACAGTTTGAAGATATGATGTTACTGCTGGTTCAGCTGCTTTCAAACAATAAGCAGATTTAGTTCTTGTTTGAAACAGAAATATATTACAGAATTAACATTGCCTGTAGTCAAACTTTCTGGGGACTCAACATTAGGCCATTTTTTTGTGTATAACCAAAAAAGCAGATGATGAACCTTCAAATGTGACCAAAAGCCACTCCTGCCCGAGAGGATTTGAACATCAGACCAATGTCTTGATATGTTTTATCACATAGTATTTTTTTCCTTGTTTCTATCCACAGTCGTCTTTGGCCACAAGGACTGTTTCAGTGACACCACCTGAATTCTCAGGCCAGAAATGTCTTTAAATTCGTTTTATCCCTGAGTCCATTTTCCTCAGAAGGCCGATACAGATTTAGACAAAAGGCTTTCATTACTACCGGCTAATTCGTCGGTACGGCTGAGCAAAACGTCAGACAGGAATAAACAGCGAAAACGTGACATTTTCATATAAAACCGAATAAATACATGTTTAAAAAACTGGACCTTTTTTTTGTCCCAGGACATGCGAGGCAAGCTACAGCTAGGCACCTGCCTTTGAGAAATGAAAAGGCTAAGAATAATGCATAGATCACGATTCGTTAACATCTAAGTGTCACGACACCTAATTGGCCAATCCACAGTCGAATAAAACCAGATGCGATTTGTCCCTTTTGTTTTCCCTCCCCCATTTTATATATATATATATATACAACACGCACATTGAGGGTGTGAGCTTTGGCAAGAATAAAGTGTTCAATAATGTGTCCAAATGTTTTTAAAGAGACAAAATAGATAATCAAAAATGGCTTATAAAGTGATAAATGTATGGAAAAATCATATGTTTATACATATATATATGCACAAATGGCTGCCGCTGACTGATTTTTCATCCAGGGTTGTTAACGCGGCGGCCAGACTGAAGTAGTTTCTGCAAGTGTTTTTTTTTTTTTTTTTTTAACCTGTGACAGTTCATATTAACAGACATTGGATACAGTGTCACAAGCTGTACGAGACAAAACGGAAACTCCCAAAGACTCGGCACGGAGTCCGTTCAGAGTGATGTGTGTGGATTCTTCCCCCCCAGCTGGATGTGGGAAAAACCCAGCTGGCCGTCTCAGTGTTCACTGCTGTGCCGGCATCCTGACCGACGAGGGACACATCCACAACCAAAACAGGCACTGCACCCCACTCAGGACATAAGGGGTCACAAACGGAGAGACTCAGGGTACACGGCGGAAAAGCTGACGGATAGAGCTTAGCAGACGTCTCGAC
This sequence comes from Mormyrops attenuatus, assembly GCA_026777985.1. Taxonomy (NCBI): domain Eukaryota; kingdom Metazoa; phylum Chordata; class Actinopteri; order Osteoglossiformes; family Mormyridae; genus Mormyrops; species Mormyrops attenuatus. The sequence goes on from JAODKC010000016.1 coordinate 3,834,168, forward strand.
TTTGGTGGAGTGAAGGTGGCGCTGTGCTGCAGAAGGCCGTACGATCCAGTCAGATAACAATAAGGGACAGGAGAGACTGCGCTACACAGGACATCCAGTATATAAGAGAAGCGGAAATGAAGTCCCTTGTAACACGTGGTCATGCACTTCCATCGTGTGACATGTAAGGGTGGGTGGGTATGGCCAGACTGGAGTGTGTGTGGCCAGATTGGAGTGGGTGTGGCCACACATGCTGAAGGGCAGGCCCATAGGCCAGAAAGAAGCCGCGAAGGCGGAGTTACGGAGAACAGACAGGCGGCAGGTGACACTATACTTGTGCACCCTTGGTTCATCACATACAAGATGGTTTTCTTCACCGAAGTCCTGTTATGTAGTTAATCACTGGCGCTTATGTACACCGTTATTAATACAGTCATCAGCTCCAGTCGCTGTCCTGAGGTTATTCTGCCCCCTACTGAGGCAGTTCCGGGACAGGCTTCTTCTGTTTTAAAGTGTCAATGAGGGACAGCACCCCCCGCTTCACGCTGGTGGTCACACGCCGGGTCACGGAGTCAGAGGGGGGCGCCGTCGAGCAGGCCTTCTGCGGGGGAGGCCGGGCAACCAAACATTTCTGGTAGCGAAGCTGTGAGGAAGAAAGGAAGGTGGAGGTCAAACTGAACTGGCTCAGACAAAAGGTGGGAACACTATAATCCCCCACTAATGGGGGCTAGAGCTCACAGCGGGACTCGGACTCACTTGTTTGGATAGGGATTCTTAGCAGACAAAGAGTCAAAACACAAACCAGGAGACAGAGGATGAGGCCGGACATCTATATTTACACAGAGCCTCATAATTTCATTACTGGTGTATGAAAAAAAGTGTGATCTAAGACGGCACGCGCTTATCGGATGGGTATAATCCACAATTAATGTGTGAATTAACCTGACATCTCAGGGGAGACAGGGTAGCAGGATCTGCTGAATATGCCGGACTGGATCAGGAGGGGGAACAGATCAGGAGCCAGGCCGGAGGATCAGAACTGGGGGAGCGAGACCAGATGGGGAGCAGGACCGGAGGAGCAGGGGTGAATCGGACCCCCTAGAGCCGGGGGGGATGGGAACTCACCATGCATGCCGCCTGCACGGCCTCTGACACGCTGCCCGCGTTTGGGTCGCACCAGAACACATGGCATTCAAAGTGGCGGCTGCCCGAGTCCATGATGAAGGCGAAGTTGTGGATGTCGTGGCCGACGCCCATGAAGGAGAGGAAGCGCACGCGGCACTCCACCAGCACCTCCTCATCCTCCTGCGGGTAGGAGAAACACCTCCACCGTTTGCACTTTCCTCAACCTTCTACTTAACCAAGTCACCTTAGAACCAGCTCTCTGCTGCAATGCCACCAGGTCACTTGAATATATTTCCAGACTGCCGTGCTAAAATGGACTGAGCCCTTTGAAATGAGGACCGAGCCCCCAGAAGAAACACAGCACATGCTCATGCTCAGGTTTCTCATTTTACTTGCTTTAATATATTTAACAGATGTTTTTTATCCAAGTTGTTTGTGTACATTTGAGGGTCAGACAGTCCCTGGAGCAGTCGGGGGTCAAGGGCCTCGCTCAGGGGCCCGGTGGTGACATCACCAATCACGGGATTTGAACCGGTGACCTTCTGATCGCAGGCATAGTGCCCTAACACACTGAGCGGGCAGTAAGAGCACGGCGGTGTCCCAGCCATCGGCTCACCTTCTCCTTCATGATGGTGACTGTGGCGTCGGCCACGTTCAGGATGACGGGCGTCCAGTCCTCCTTCCCGGAGGAAGACATCAGGCTGTCTATGGCCCCGTTGAGGATGTCCATTCCTGTGGAGAGATGCGCGTTCAGCCCGACGTTCAGGAGAGGCTGAGGCCTCCAATCTAATGCACAGCAGAAAATAGCTACTTATTTGGCTAGCGCCCCCTGTTGTGGGTGCAGCTCACCTATGGGTCTGGCCACAGGCATCATGCCCAGGTACAGCACCTCGAACCTCTGCACCAGCTCCGTCTTTGGTGTGGGGAACTCTGCTGGGGGAACAGGTACGTTTACCACAGCGCCTGGAGCGTGCACACATACACGCACGCACACACGCATGCACACGCACACACACACACAAATGCACACAGTACCGGTCGAAGCCCATGTGGCCCCCTAGACCAGCTTCACCACCGGCGCCCCCTGTCTGAGACAAAGTGAAGTTGCTCGCTAAGTTGGCGCCCCTCAGAAAGGCTGAGCACTAACCACACGTTATTCCCTATAAATTTAAATTTCTCTGGGTTCACATGGGGATGCTATGGCCATCCTAGGGGGCGCTGTTGTGATCCCACCCCGTCACCGATCACAGAGCACACACACACACTGAGAAACACACATCATCAAAGACAACAGAGTACCGACTCGGATCGATATTGAATCATGTACATTTACAGAGACTATTACAAGATGTTGATGCAGTAATAGATATAGATGCTTCATATGAGAAGACCTGTACAAACACATACACACAAGAAGGGAATTAGGCCAAATCGGGAAGGATCGGGGTTCACCATCCCAGTTCACCTCATTACAAAGACCCTGCCTTGGCATCTGTCTTTATACTGGCTCCCCCAGAGCAGGTGGTGGGTGTGGTAATGCGCGGCACCAGTGCATGCTCCCCACCTGGACCTGACCCCAGAGCAGGTGGTGGGTGTGGTAATGCGCGGCACCAGTGCATGCTCCCCACCTGGACCTGACCCCAGAGCAGGTGGTGGGTGTGGTAATGCGCTGCACCAGTGCATGGTCCCCAACTGCACCTGACCCCAGAGCAGGTGGTGGGTGTGGTAATGCGCTGCATCAGTGCATGCTCCTCAACTGCACCTGACCCCAGAGCAGGACGTGAACCCCAAGCCAGTACCTTGGAGAGGAACATCGGCTCCCGCCTGGGCGGACCCGCTGGCCACAGCTTTGGCATTTTTGCGTTCGGCCATAATCTGCAGATGGAGGAGAGAAAGGAAAGCCCTGTAAGGAGGTCCGGAGGAGGTGCAGCAGGAGCAAGCGGGCACTGGCTGTGGGTAAGGGTCATGGTTAGGGCTCTGCTGACCACAGGGTTGGAACCAGCAAATTTCCAAACCCAGTGGGCCCCGCAGCACCCCCAGCAGTGCCAAGGCCCCACCCTCCCAACATCAGGCCCGCGGGACACGGAGGGGGTGCTGCTCCCGCTTTGGGATTCAGAATTATGGAGACGAGACCCAAAGTGGTCGCTCTGTTCAGTACCCGGCCCAGACATGAGCTGACTCCTCAACAGAAGCTACACGACACCCTAAATCCTGCACTCAGCGCCGGTCTCCATGGCTGCAGTGGGGTCTTGTGTGGCTCAGCAGGTTAGACTTGCGAACAGAAGGTCACTCGTTCAAATACCATCCTTGACGGAATAGACATATCTCCCTTGGGCCTTTGAGCGAGGCTCTTAACCTCCCGAAATGCCCCAGGAGTGCTGGATAAACGGCTGACCCATTACTCAGACCCCAAGCTTCTCTCTAACCTCTACATGTGTGTGTCTCAAAAAAAGCTGAGCATTATGGGATACATAAAAACACCTGCACGTGTACCAATGGCAAATAAAGCTTCATTTGAGCTTGACATCTGAAGATGAGTGAAAAGTAGGGAGGCAGTGATTCTGACACTGTCCTCAGGTAACAGTCCCGATAATCTGCCTGGCTTTTTTCACCACCCTCACTGTCGCTTTCCTGTCAAATGGGGATCTTTACCAGCGTGACACTTTCACCCCATGACTGACGTTCATTGTTATGTCTTCTGTGTAGCGGAGGTGTTGCCGCAGGCACTGCTGAAAAATGCGAATCCTGGTGGGAGCAGTGAACACGCTCTTCTGATGCAGAGCGGCAGAGTCAGGCGGGGGGGAGGGGGCACGCACCTTAGAACAGATTTCGTGGAGACTGGTGGCAATGGCCTTGGCGGGTGTGTCACACCGGAACACGTGACATTTTAGTATCCGAGTGTCTTTGTCTCTTGCCACGTATGCGAAGTCCCTGAAAAATCACGGAGATAAAAGAACATCATAAATCAGGTCAGGAACAGCTCTGGAATAACTGGAAACCACTACTATGGATTTCACAGGAAGGACGAAAGCTGATGGATATATCGACAGACAGATCGCTCGTGCGTTCACGCCACTCGCTGCATTCTAACAGAGCAGATTGTTACCGCTGAGAAAAGGGTCGAGATTTTGGCTGCCTTCAGGGCTTTGACAGGCAGTGAACAGTAGGAGGCACTCTGGAGCCATACAGTAAATGCCGACTGAGCCAGTGACTCGTGGTTGGAGACAAATGAACAAAGGACTCCTTGGCCGGAAGCCGGATGCTGTTTATCAGGGCAGAACGGTCCCTAATCACCCCCCAGTGTGGACACGCTCCCTCCAATAAACGGCTCGGATTCCAGCAAAACAAAAATATAAAGCTTTGACTAATTCCCTTATTCTCAACTGTCTCCCAGTATTCCCGCTGTGCGCCTTGAGCTGTCGAGTCTAAGTGGGGATTTCTGACAAAGATAAACAAACCCTTTTGGGAATCTGCACACTTTCACGTTACACATTACTGCTTTTTTGATGAGTGACTGATCTTTCTTCCCTCACAATTTTAAAACTCCAGATGAACTAAAAAGGGTGGTTAATAAACACTGAGGATGTGGGTCACAAAGTCAGCACTTGCACAGAAAACATTAGCAAAGGCATGGCAATTGGGGCGTGCGGGGGGGGGGGGTAATTTTACGGAAATGAGTGAAAAATCCAGAGATAATGAGGCAATGAAGACGTCTTGGAAAGACCATTACGCTATCGATGGGGGGTGGGGGCTTAATGTCAGTGTTAAAACAGCTGAAATGAAATGCTGGTAATCAGCTAGTGTAGCAGGGGGGGCTGGATTGTGCAGCTTATGCTCAGTGGCGCCCCCCTCCCCCCAGGAACAAAACAGCAGCACATTATTCAGCAGAATAGCGAATGAGGCACTGACTTCCGTAAAATCCCAGCTGGGAGATTCCTGCCGATCGGGAGGAAACACTGAGAGCCGCGAAAGCGGGAAATACGGGAATGAAACAATGAAGAAAAAGAGAGAAACAGAGAAGCAGAAACACCCCCGTGGGGCCCAGGAGGCGGGAGAACAGAGGGAGGAGCCTGATGCTGATAAATCTGTCCCACTAGCCCCCCCATTTATGAGTCAATTAGCTGCTCATCTCTGCTGCTTAATTGCATGTCCGCATGCCGGTCGATAGTCAGGCTCAGGGTCAATGTGGCCATTAAAATGGGCTGTGCCATCCTGGCGACAGTGTGAGGGCTTGGTGAGTGTGTGTGTCAGGTCTATATAACAGTAATATACATCGATTAATCTACACTTCAGCTGCCGTGGCCGAACCCAAACTCAGCGTGGCATGGGACAAAGACCGTCATCTGGGGACACACCTGAAAGACCTCGAAGCTGCTTTATGATACACGCACATTTTGGTGTTATTAGAAGCGCATTCCCCAAACTGCTGTCTCACCTTCCGTTTTATGGGTGGGCTGGAAATTAAAGCTATCAAACACCAAGGAAACAAAGACACAGTGAAATACCCACCGCATCGACATAAACACACCTGCATTCCGTACAATCACATTACGCATAACACTAATTTAATTCGATCAATCAATGTGGCGTTCTTCTCTTAAAGCGATCCTGTCGGAATGCAGAACGCAGTGTTTGAAAACAAAGCCCGGCAATCCTGTTTAATACAGTTCGGGTCGGAGCAACAGCACATTTGAATTTTTGAAAGCGAACATGACCTACTTTTGGGCAGAACGAGCTGCTTTAACACGAAGGCAGCCCGAGATGCAGGTTTGATGCCTTTGAGGACGTGTGTGGGGGGAAAAAAACGAACAAAACACAGACATGTTTAGTGTCGGGCGCCCAAAAAGACTGCATTTCAGCCAAGCCAACTCAACACGGCAGTGGTCAAACGGATCGCTGGATAAATAATGAATCGAACAGCTCTGCAGTTTGGGCCAAGCGTGACTGCAGCTGGGAAAAAAGGCTGAAGCGGTCTCGGGATTTCTCGCACCCTAACCATGCCACTTCTCCCAAACCACAAGCAAGGAGCATTGCCCCTCCCCTGCCAAACCAATCCCCTGAGACCAATTACATTTCATTTCAGAGCGTGACATGAAAGCTCGTCCCTGGCAGGCAGAGGAGCTGTACTATAAAGGGACCTGGAACCAGAATTCTTACTAGTAACAAAAAAAAATTTAAGTTACAAAAAATTACCCAGAAATCTTTTCAGCAAGAGGACCCAATCTCATAGCATTATTAATATATCTGCATGGTTCCAGTCATTGCATCTGGGGCCCCTCCACACCATCCCTAGGGCCCCCAGAGAGTGTTAATTGGCTCAGGAGTCCGATTAATATATGTTACATTAGGCGCGTTACGATCTGCAGGGGGCGCCAGCGTTACTTGTTTCTGGAACACGGCTGAGTTCCCCAAGACTCACGGCCTGCTCGGACAGTGATGGGACGTTATGGCCCCACTGTGTTCGCTCCGTGGGTCATGGATTTGTGGATGAGGTGGGACAGGCACGGGTGCAAGGGAAGATGGTACGAGGGGCAGGAAGAAAAAAAACATGTAGATGACGGATGACGGCGGCGTGAGGAGGGAAACACTTTACCTCTCTCTAGGTCCCAGGACAGCAGCGGAGAGAAAAAGAAAGAGAGAGAACAGATATTAAAGTGATTAAGGAGAGCGCCGCCCTATAGGCAGCAGACTGCCGACAGAGAAGAGCCCCCTGGGGAATCTGTGTGGGATCCCCACTCTGCTCAGCACTTCGCAGTTCATACCCCTCCACACACATGGCCTGTACGAGGTAAGGGACACCTACCCAATCCCCACGTCCAATTAACTCGCCCAGTATTGACAGAACGGAAAAGTGAAATACCTGAGAATTACGACGGGGAGCCGTTTAGAATCATGGAGGATCCTTTGTTTCGAACATGTAAATCATCAGAATCACGTGACCCATTTATCTTAGAAGAGGAGGGCAAACAGTTTAGCTCTGTTGCCCCTCTGGCGGTCTTGGTAAAGGGTTATTGACACAGGCAACTTCCTGAGCTTAACCCCATGGCCCTGGGGACTTTTGAGAAGGTTTAGATGAAGATCAACATCCTGCAGCTGGGCTGGAAAGCGCCTCCCCATCAACGCTGTCGCCATGCCGCCACCGTGCTGAAATACGCCAGGATGAGCTGGGAATTCTGGTAAAACTCTATCGATGTGATCAGCGGCGATACCTGCTAGTGACATGTGACAAGAGCAGAAAGGGGCCACATCCAGAGAAAGAGTTTCTGGGTAAAAAGGACAACATCGGTAGGAAAAGGCAGGATCATTCACCTTCCACCGTGTCGTTGTGTGGCTGCTGTACCAGAGGAGCCTGTCAAAGGTGCTTTGTGTTTCTACATTATGTAACACTTCCCAGCCTTACTTGTCAAGTACTTTTGTGTCTTTCTGTAAAATTACTTGACCAACTGCCTGACAATTCCTAGGCAACGATACGGTGGCACAAAGCACTTCAGCTGGATGCAACGAATGTCGTCCGTGGCTAAAATCACAATGAGTCACACCGGCTGCGACACTCCTGCTCTGTGTGATGGCGTAGTGTTTGGTATCAGCCTCTTCAGACAAGCAATTTCATAGCTCTGAGAGCGAGAGCTGCAGAAGGTCAAGCTGCATGTCTGACTGTGTAACCAACCAAAACGAGCCAAGCAGAAAAATAACAATCATTTAAGCCTGTTTGTATTGCTGTGAGGCTGTTGTCAAGTGTGGACGTTTAACCTTTGGAGTTCGTATCCACTGAAGATGAACAGGGGTCAGAGGTCGCCGCGGGCTATGGTGGGAAAGTGGACCACCGCCATCAGCACCCCTAATTCATCCAGCCGTCAGCGAGACCCCCCGAGGGCACCGCAGCACAAAGCCTGACTCCAGGCCACCTACCCTGGCTCGTCCATCTTCTCTTCTACATCTCGTGCACGAACACTCAGTCGTCACAGCGCCAGGGAATCTGGCATTCCCCAGATCACTGTTCCCAAGGCGCCGCCTATGAGAGCACTGAAGAGCGGTGATCCTCAGCAGACCATGAGCTGGGCCAAGCTACCGTTCGACATGCCAACTTCCCGAGATCGATGGCTTGGCTCTCTATCCCATTATTTTCTGGGAGTGCTGAGAAGCTCAGCGTCTAAATGCTTCCGTCTTGGCCTGCTGCAATAAACACCCCCCCAGGGGGCCTCCAGTGTCTTTCGCTCACCCTGATTAATATTCTGCTGCACCATCCCTGACCCTCAGTGCCAAATGAGAATCCGGACAGGGCATCAGTCAACAAGTGTGGGGTCTGATTTCACTAATAACGTGCAAGGACGCTAATGCTAAAAAACCTTATGATGCTAATGGTTAGCTGGTCACAACAGAGGGAGAGATTGCTGACACTAAAAGACCCTACGATGCCAACAGTTGGCCTGTCACAACAGACAAGGAGAGGATGCTAATGCTAAAAAAAAATCTGTACGATGCTAACAGTTGGCCTGTCACAACAGGCAGGGAGAGGATGCTAATGCTAAAAAAATCTGTACAAGGCTAACAGTTGGCCTGCCACAATAGACAGAGAGAGGATGCTAATGCTAAAAAATCCCTACAAACAGTTGGTCTGTCGCACAGCTCATGAATATAATAGGATTGATGTGCCTTGCTGTATTACTCGAGTAATTAGCCCAGCCTGCACACTTGTAAATATTAGACTGCCAAATTGCAGGGTCACGATCAGTGAGGTGATGAGGGAAATGGCCCAGACGCCATTAACGAACCGTCGCGATGCTCATTTCTTATAAAAACTGTCATGAGACCATAAGCCACAGTGAGACTTACGCAGGGTTCAAGGCGGTCAAACTCAAGGACGTTAAAAAGTTTAACCGAAGCAAACGTGTAAATCAGGCATGTTTTCAGCAACCTAACGTGAATCAGGCATGTTCTAAGCCACCTAAAGTGAATCAGGCATGTTCTCGGCCACTTAAATCATTATTAAACAACAGAAGAGGGGAGGGACTGCCATGGAGGACCCCTTCCTGCTCCAAAAGCATTGAAAGCAGTGTGCAGGCAATCCAGTGTACACAAAAGCATACTGGGGCTGGTTTTGTGGTAGCTGCAGCCTTCCCAGTACACCATACTGGATACACAATGTGACCCCCCCCCGCGCACACACACACACACACACACACATGTCCAGGCCACGAGGGGAGACCAGAGGAGTGCCCCATCCCATGTCAGGGTGCTGGGGGGTAGCAGTGCCCCTAGACGGCACAGCCAAAGGCCAGGGCACAGTGCATAGTGCCTCCTCATAATGCCTTAATATATCATGTCTTTATTAAATCTTTTGTCGGGTGGGGATACTATTCTAAGCCTGTCACCGACCAGAGGCCCAATTTCATCTCTGTCTAGTATAATCCACGTGCCCCCCAAAGGTCAGGATATTGGAAACATGCTAACGTGGCTCTTTGCGATCGATGTGACCCCCCCCCCCCCGAACGTGAATCGGCATGGCTGGGTGTCACCTAGGCCTTTATTTAATTTTATTCTTCAAGAGTCCGGGGGGAGGACGTTCTCGCCTAACTAAATGGGAACACCACAACAAACTCAGGTTCCCGGGGGGCCCGCGCGGGGGGGGGGGGGGGGGGGGGGGGGGGGGGGGGGGGGGGGGGGGGGGGGGGGGGGGGGGGGGGGG
>JAODKC010000016.1:3862187-3880522 GCA_026777985.1 Mormyrops attenuatus
CCCCCCCCCCCCCCCCCCCCCCCCCCCCCCCCCCCCCCCCCCCCCCCCCCCCCCCCCCCCCCCCCGGGCGCCACCCCCCCCCCGCGGGGGGCCGAGAAGGGAGAGACAAACAGAAGGCCATTAGCGCTGTTTCCTCTCATGTGTGATTTCTCAGTGGTGGGGGGGTGGTGGCAGGGAGTTAGTGCTCACAGTGAACCAGGTGCGATTCTATGGGACAGCAAGATGGGGTAGGTGGGGGTGGGGGGCATAATTCTTACATTAGCCAATGATATGTTTTGATATGTGAGTGACAGGGGAGGGGGCACTTCAGGAACCCATCCGCTTTTCCCCTCTGCCCCATAGCCCCGCCCCTGCATGAGCCCCAGTGCAAATCCATACTCCTCACCTCGTATTACCCACTCCAGGTGCATAAAGTGGGATGCTGGGAATTTTTAAAGGGGCAGGAACACCAAGTGGATGAGATACCACCAACCTGGAAGTTGTTCTCTGGGAAGGTGATGGAGATGGGCGTTGTGCAGGGTGGGAGTGTCCAATTCACTGTGTGTAGGGTTATATGTGTCCCTAACTGTCAGGGTGACAGTCAAGAACGTAGGACAACCCCCCCCAACCCAGATAAAATGGACACATTGCCCTGGGGGGTGGGGGGCCATCGAGGGAGGGGCCTACCTTGTCTCCGTCCGCTTGCAGGGTCTCTGGCTGACTCTCCTGCTCCCCCATGGAGGGTGATGATGACAAGCGGGGCTGTGAACAAACCAGAACGTCAGAACGCCGCTCTGTCATTTTCCAGAACCTTCCACTGCTCGACGTCTCCTGCACATTAACCCCAACTCTCCACCGAGCATCAGCAGTGTGACCATCTACCTGCAGCTGTGCAGGACGACGGCGGAATGTTCCGGAAGACAGTGCCCTCAGGCTTTAGGTGCCCCGTGTGAAGCGGGAAGGCATTTCAGGTCCAGAGAGTAAACATCCAAACCAGGATTATTTTCAACTGACCAGCTGAATATAAAGAGTCACAGTCACAAAGTTCTCAACTAGTTGGTTGAATTAAATGTTCTATTTTTTGCAAACTTTGCCTTTGACCTTGACCACAGTTTACACCTTGCTTCTAGCAAGCAAGCCCACTCTTTCTATAATGTTAGCATTATAGAATAATGGGGGGGGGGGGGGGCGGCCAGTTGACCTTGGACCCCCAGAGGTTTTTTTCCCTCCCTACTTGGGAGTTTTTGTTTCCTCTCCTCTGTCGTCATCTGGCTTTCTTTCTTTCTTTCATTCATTTCTTTATGTTTCCTTTTCCCTGTTTTTGTAATGCATCACAACACACACATGTAAAGTGCCTTGGGGCGACTGTGTTGTGAAAGGTGAATTGAATTGAATTGAATTGAACTGAATTGAATTGAACGGAATTGAATTGAATTGAATTGAATTGAACTTTCAGGACATGAAAAGTACGTCTCTGCTAATACCCAATTTGTTTACTCATCAAATCCCACATGACATATGATATAATCTGTTGTGAAGGAGGCACTCATTTGGGCATGAAACGGCCTGGAGCTGCGGGGGCTTACCGAGTAGCAGCTGTTGACGAAGCCACATGACGGCACAGAGGCGTCGGAGGAGGACAGTGGGACAGGCTCCACGGAGCTGTCGGAGGCGGGGCTTCCAGGGCGGGGCGGGGCCCCAAAGAACACGTCTGCATGTGTGAAGTGCTGCCATCCATGGGGGGGGGGGCACAGATTAAAGGAGAAAACATGAAGATCTTCCACACTGCTGAGCAGAAACAAGCCTTAAACTAAGGCTAGCAGATGCCTCAAGAAAGTTAGGTCTGTCCTCAAGGACCCCTGGAATGCCAGACACGAACTGTTTACACTCCTGTTGCCATGGAAACACTGTGCAACGGCTAATACCGTCAGGCAGTCAGCTTCCTACTATGGGCAATTTGCACTTCACACTTCTTTCTTACTTTATTCTACTTTATTTTTTGTTTGTCATTTATTTATCTATAATCTTACTTATTACTGCTATAGGAAGCAGCTTATTTCATTTCCTGCAACCACTGCTGCATGCTGCACTGCTGCATGCTGCACTGCTGTGCATTTAATGAATTAACTCTAATTTGAAGCGAAACAACAGCTGGAACCTACCTGTTTTGAAAAACCTGGAAAAATAACAGTAAGAGAACATTTATCCTGAATGGACCTAATACCTCACTGGTCCTGCTGCTTCTGGAGGAACCCACAGGGGAGAGTAACCATGAAGGTCTGAGATATGGCCTTCATTATGGTCTGTGGTGGGAGTCCCACCTCCCAGCATGCAACAGTCCAACAAGTGACATCATCTCTATCTCCCTTGTGAGTAATTGCTTGCTACCAGCCTGCCTCTATATGTGGCCTGGAAATCAACAGTGAGGCCTCACTGGGAGCACTGGCCAGTCCACCTGGAACACAGCGATGTGCCTGAATCTAACAAAGACGTCTGACCTCCTTCTACCATCCTACCTCCTTTGCTCTCTCCACACTCACGGAGTTAAGGTCTGTGGTAAAACACGGTAACACCCAGTGGAGGCCAAGGTGACGGCAGGGACACCGTGAATGATCAGAGGGACTCAAGGTCAGTAGGAGAACTTCAAAGCCACAGAGACAGACCAAGTCTTTGATCCCCTTTTAAAATGAGACAAGAAAACCTCTCACTGACAAACGCAGAGAATCTAACATTTAACGTTTGCGGGGAAAATGTGTTCAGATGGAACCACCCGTACTGTCGGAAGCCCTGGCCAACAGAAAGCACACTACATAATCCTCTATAAATCACCTCGTTCTCGGAACTCGACGAAGGGGTGGGGGAGCTGACGGAGGCCCTGCTGGTGTCCTGCCGCCCGGGGGGCAACGGGAACGGGGGCCCTGGCCTACTACCGGGTCTCTCCCACTGCGTGGCCCCCGTGGGGATGTGCCAGTAGTAGATTCCCGCCATGTCGTTGATCTTCTTCCATCCAGGGGGCAGGTCTGGGTCCGTCTGGAAGGACTGCTCGCTCCAAACGTCTGCGCACACAAGGATGGGCAGGTATCAGCAGTGAGAACAGGGCTCTGCCCTAGTCTGCACTCATACCGATGTAAGAGAAGCAATTTTGCTCAATACAACACTCTAGTGTTTGGGGTCAGAGCTCAAGGCCAATCAGCATCCGACGTCATGCAGAGTGATTGGGCTTAAGGGTATTTCTCAATGACCCTCTGTGGCCATGGGATTCAACCCAACCACCTACTGAACATACGGCCCCCAAAAGCACACTGTGTTGTGCGTGCTGGTGTCACGCACACATGCTTGAAGGGTACCATGCGTTCACCGATCAATATTAATGACAGCAATAAACTTTATATAAAGCCCCCATAAAACATGCTTAACTGCTTTAATAATAAACACATCAAACTCGAATCGAACACATGCTGAATAATTAAAAGCAGCTAAAGTATGGTGACAGTCGCACAGAGAATAGAAAGCTCCGTTATGTTTTATAAATAGCTAAAGGCCGGGCTTCTGATGTCAGAAGAGAACCTGCATTATTTTACTAAACCCTTCTGGAGAGAGGCAAGGGCAACGTACGTCCAAGTATGAGGCAGGACAGCGACCTGCTGTAGCTGAGAGGGCTACTAAAGCGGTTCCTTAATATGTAAACACACGCCAAAAGCACCTTCATTTCCGCGAACACTCATGGCTCCGGGGGAGCCGCAGGGAATCATTTAATTAATGGAACCAGCTGGATATATATACACACAGCCTTCGCACTTCCAAAGGTATTTGGATTGCCTGAGAATCATTAGTGATATTTTACTGATCCCCATGGGGAAACTGGCTTTTTGCCTGTTAAATCCTGCTCTCTATGAGACACACAGACAGGTGAGAGCAAACTTGGGGGGTCACAGCACAGGGTCAGCCAGCGTGCAGCACCCCTGGAGCTGGGGGTTAAGGGCCTTGCTCAGGGGGCCGACGACAGAATTCGTCTGCTGGTCCCTGGGATTTGAGCCAATGACCTTCCGATTACAGGTATTTGTGCTGACCCGCGGAGCCCTAAACATAACCTGTGAAGACAGCTGATGTCCCAGGGAACAGGAACTACAGAGAGGTTAGGAAAAGCTGGACTGAAGGGATGTAGTGATGGATCGATGAGGAAGGTAGATGGAGGGTTAGGACAGATACAGTGCTGGGGGATCTAGCATCTTTCCCTGAGGCTGACAGTCATGACCTCCACGAGCCAGAATGGCACTATTCCTGACCGATCTGCTGGGATAAGCGCTAACATCAAAGTTTTTCACATTTTGTTTATTTAAATAATGTGGATCAGACAGCGGATGAAGCAACTAAAGGTTAAGGGTTTCAATTGCGAAATCACTGCAGACCCTGGGATTTGAAACAGCGACCTTCAGATCACATTGCAATCATTGTTTCAAGGGGTGGCCTTGGGAGCAGATCTGTGCCCAGGTCTTCACCAGAGAAACCAGACATTAACCGACCGGAGAACTGTGCAGAACAGGGACAGGCAGTCATCTGAAACATCAACGATCTGCCTTTTCCAGGTCTGTTCACTTACAGTTTTAGTAGAACCCAAACACACATAGGGTCATGTTGCCATTTGTACACTGCAATGTGAGACCTTTTGCATATATCCAGGAAGAGTGATCAGGAGGGTCAGCCATTTATCTGCAGGGGGCTATATTCTCAAGGGCCCAAAGCAGATATGTTACTCCACCCAATATGGGATTCAAACCAGCGACCTTCCGATTATACAGAGCCTGTAAGCCACACACTACCCTCATGACTGCAGTCCGATGCCTCACGCCACCAGGTCTGTGTCCAGTTCCTGCCCTGCATAGCCGGCAGGTCCTCCACTTTCCAGAATTGTCTGCTGTGTGTGAGCGTTGTGGTACGAACTGCCGTCCCACACAGCAAGCCCGGCCCCCCTCCCCCGCCAACTTGAGTGTTGTGTTTCCTAGGATAGGCTCCAGGCTCGCTAGATATATCTGACATGACAACAAACGTTAATGTGCCCATTCGACTTCAATCAGTGTCAACGCTCGCGGGCAGCGTCTGTCGCATTTCAGTGTGTGTAGTACCTGAAAGCACCTGCAGGTGGCGGTGCCCGTCGCCATGGGAGACGCCCACCACGGGGCCCTCTTTAGCCTTCCCCACAGGATCAGGGACACACGTTCTGGGGTAATAAACACAGCACGCCCACAGGGCCTGACAAAACAGGCCCTGACAAGGTCAACAAATTACTGCCATTGAGCCGCACAGCAGAAAGCCGCGGAGCACGTCAGAACCATGATGAGTGGCTCTAATTCAACTCCACGAGACAAAAAATCCTGCCTCCGCTACGTTATTCCTGTGTGTCTGGGTTTCTTCTGGGTACTCCAGTCCAAAGACATGCAGTTAGGCTAATAAGCATCTCTCAGTTGCAAACATGTGCCCTGTGACGGACTGGCATCCCGTCCAGGGTGTACCCCAGCCCCATGCCCTGTGACAGACTGGCATCCCGTCCAGGGTGTACCCCAGCCCCATGCCCTGTGACAGACTGGCATCCTGTCCAGGGTGTACCCCAGCCCCGTGCCATGTGACGGACTGGCATCCTGTCCAGCGTGTACCCTGGCCCCGTGCCCTGTGACGGACTGGCATCCTATCCAGGGTGTACCCCAGCCCCGTGCCATGTGACGGACTGGCATCCCGTCCAGGGTGTGCCCTGTAATTCCTCAGGTTTCAGGGAACCCAGCCCATACTAAGAATTTAGAAGATGGTTAAGCCATTGCAAAGTGACCCCGGAGATGGAAAAGCGTATCAGACACTTGTAGCACCACACCTAAGCGGGAGGGATGTGACCCCAAAACTCTGTTGGCGTTGTGAAGCGCCCCCTAGTGGCATGGTCAGCAGCAGGAGAGCTCGATGCTCACACCCTGTGTTGTCATTCCCCCGCCTAGGATGATGGGAACATCACGGAACCCCCCCCGCCCACCCCCACAAACCCCCGTCGCTCACAGCAGCCTGGCTGATTAACGCACCCGACCCCATCATGTCCCAGGAGTTCTCCTGGACCCCCCACCCCTACAGCAGGAGACACCATTAAGCAGGACTGGGGGCCGCTCACTCGCTCCACCTGCACCGCCCCGCCGAAGCCAGGATCCGGGATGAGAGTAACTCCAAACACATCGAAAACATCCGGGAGGAGTGGAATGCAGACGAGGGAACATAAACCCTGCAGGTACTGGCAGGTACGGGGCGCAAACACACTAACAGAGGGATACACACACACACAAACAGAGGGATACCCACACACACACAGGGATACACACACACACACATCCAGAGGGATATACACACACACACACACACAGTGCGATACACACACATACACAGAGGGATACACACACACAGAGGGATACACACACACACACACAGAGGGATACACACACACACACACACACACACACACACACAGAGGAATACCCACAGAGACACACAGGGATACACACACACAAACAGAGGGATACAGTTAGACACACACACACACACACACACAAACACACATGCCGAAACAAACACACACACACACACGAGTAGGGTCTCACACACACACACACACACACACACGAGTAGGGTCTCTCTCTCCCACACACACACACACACACACACGAGTAGGGTCTCTCTCTCACACACACACACACACACACAGGAGACACAGACACGCAGGAGCAGCACCCGGCTCCAGCCAGAGCCCAGAGGTAGGAGCCCGGGCGATTTCCAGCGGAACCTGCCTGTCTGGGAGGTCTGGCACTGGCTCATCAGAATCATAGTGCTGCACTGGAAATCGGACCCAGAGCGAGAGGATTCCCAAGTCACATAGCTGGGCTCCGTGATTCCCAGCGTCAGTGTCCCCCTGACCATGACACACAGGGGGCACTGGGGGCTGGTGGGGGTGGCTGTGCTTCACCCAGTATGCCGGCCTGTCACTCGCGGGGACGCGGGGCACCCAGTCCAAGCCCCCCCCCCCCGAAAAAAAGCACCCGTTCTGGGCCCCCGTTTCCCTCCCCCGGATCGGCAAGCATGTCCCCGAAAAAGGCTGGCGCTGCATGGTACCTACCCTCATAATTGACAATGACGATCGCCAGCATGTAGTCCTCTCCAAGCATCATGACAAGCGGTGCTGTGTGTCACTCGCATTGACGAAAGCCGAAACGGGGCACCAGCACAAGGAATTAACAATATCCCAGCGGGCGTCTGTCTGTCTGTTCCCCACCCCTCCCGGGACTGGCAGGAACGGCGGAGCGAAGCGGTGGCCGACTTCCTGTCTGGGTCATGCCGGCCCCCCCTCCTCACTAGGAGTATTATGTAGCGAGAGGAAGCCGATCATTCGGGAACGCTCCTCCATCCAGGCACCTTTTGTTGTCGTAGCAACCTGAAGATCATCTTTCCTGCAGTATCACCCAGCGCAGAGTCATGTGACCTCCACCAGCGAGCGAGCGAGCGAGAGGGAGGGAGGGAAGGAGGGAGGGGGGGAGAGGGAGACGAGGGGAGAGAGGAAGTGCTGGGCAAATCTGCAGCTTCCCCAATGGCAAAAACAGACCCAGGGACGCGACTCAGGAACACACACTTGCTCAGCAGCTCACAGGCACACATATGAAGGCAAGACCCGGATCCGAAAGTCCTGCTTACAGGGGCATGAAGACAGATGGAGTGCCGACACGCGAGAGAGTTTCACGCTGGATTAAAAACACACACACAGTGTGTGGCGCACTGCTCTAAACCCCCACCACGCTGAGTACCAAAGTTATCCTCCACTGTAACGACAGTGCCCAGTAAAAACACACACCCCTGTGTGGCGCACTGCTTTAAACCCCCACCATGCTGAGTACCAAAGTTATCCTCCACTGTAACGACAGTGCCCAGTAAAAACACACACCCCTGTGTGGCGCACTGCTTTAAACCCCCACCATGCTGAGTACCAAAGTTATCCTCCACTGTAACGAGTACCCAGTAAAAACATAGCGCAGAACCAAACATGGACACAGAAAGCACAGTCAGAGCCCCACCCCCGCCAAACAACCCCAGCAGTGTCTGTTACATGCCCTTTATAGATCTCCAGCTTTCCAAGTAATCAACTGCCCTCTTAGACACGAAAACATCACCACGCCAACGTTCAGGTCCCTAAATACCACGCCGTAAACCTACAAGGATGAAACCTCGACTTCCCTAAACGGGGCACTGATCACACAGCTAAGGGTGGGGGTGGGGGGGTGAGGTAACCAGGTAACTGGGATGCGTAACCGAGTCAACCGATAAGCATCACTCGGAAGTTATGAACCGACAAACTTGCAGTTTCCTGTGCTGATCTAGCCTCAAGGAGGCATAATTACATTCGGAGCCTGAACTGTGTGGATTAGTAGTGGGACTCGGGGGACCCTGAGACGAGGGCATTGGGGAGTACAGCTCCAGTGGACCGCCTCGGCCACCATTCCCGGGGGGGGGGGGGCACAGAAGCACCAGGGAGGACCGAGGACGCTGATGGGCTTTGAGTGAGGCGGCTAATGAACACCGTCATGAGTGCCTTTCATCGGAGATCTGTGTGTGACTCAGTGGCTTAGGATTCTGCTCCTGTGATTAGAAGGTTGCTGGTTCAAATCCCTGAGCTGGCAGACTGATGCCACAGTTGGGCCCCCGAGTAAAGTCCTTCACCCCCAGCTGTTAGGGATGCTGCATGCTGGCTGACCCCGTGTGACACCCCCCCCCCCACACAGCTGGCTCTCACCTGTATAAGTCTCCTGGGGAGCAGGATCAGATAAACGAAAGGAGAAATTTCCCCACAGGAATGAGTAAAGTATCACTATTCTATTTCTGGAAAATCACCGCAGGCATGTTTACCTCACGGCATGAAAGGCACGTCTGTTTGTACAGAACCTCTGCCAGCCTCAGCCAAATACTTTAATGCAGCTTCTCGGAATGAGGTTTATGATAAAAACATGAAGTATTTTTATGTGAATGTAGCAGTGGGTATGCACACATTATCTCCAGATCGCGTGGGTGGGAGCAGAGGGTGGTTTGGGGGCATTTAAATCTCTCTGGGGAGGTTATTCTTAAATTAAACATCTATGTTGTTAAATGTTCCCCGAGTTCAGCAGATACTAAAGCAGACAGCTGCAGCATTCCCGAAATGACAGATCCACGGTTCGAGAAGATAGCGGGTTCTGACGACTTCTGATTCCTTTTGACAGTATCGATCAGTATGTCAGGCTGGAACGGGATTCTGTCTGAGTTGCTATCTCCTCCGTGTTTGATGACATCCATCGTTCCTCGGTGCCGATCAGTCAGTGACTCTGTTTACTTCAGGGTGGTGACCTCGCAGACGGTACACCCATAAGTCTCTCTGGCATGTGCTACCGGCTGGCTAGCAAACCAAATGCAAATTTAGGAGCCTCAGGCACCCAGAAAGGGAGGTGGTTCTTTGCTTCCGACGTTCTACAAACATCTGGAGAAGATGCAGGACAAATCCCGAGTGTCACTCTCTGCTACATCTTTATGATAATTTAAAGAGCTACCAAAACAGTACAGAAATAGGATTTTAATCTTACGAAGAGGACGTCTCTTGTCTTACTAGTCACATTGCAGACAGTCTCTTCTCATCAGGCTCTGGTGTTGATTCTTGATGTTATTTGAGACTGTGGGAGCCTAGAGGCAGAAACACGAACAAAACATGCCCCCGAACCCGAGCCCACACGCGACGCGGATTTGCAGACGGCCATTTCATATGCAGGCGGGATGATTTTCTGTCAACCCGTGAAAAAAAAAGGCAGATTTGTTTTCCTCCAACATTCTGTACATCCCCGGCGACACACGTGGGGAATCTCATCTGCTGATTCATGCTTTGATAAAAAAAGTGCTGACATCCAAATCAGCGTGGTTTGGGTCCGGCTTGGGTACAACTTGGGTACGGCTTGGGTCCGGCTCGGATATGGCTCGGGTCCGGCTCGGGTATGAGTCGGGATCAGTTTGGGTATGGCTTGGGTACAGGTCAGGCATGGCTCGAGTATGGCTCGGGTACGGCTTGGGTCCGGCTCGGATATGGCTCGGGTACGGCTCGAGTACGGCTCAGGTATGAGTTGGAATCAGCTTGGGTACGGCTTGGGTACAGGTCAGGTATGGCTCGAGTACGGCTCGGTTCCTGGTGGCAGTGGAAAAGGCAGTGGGTTCTGCGCTGTGGGATTATACCGTCAAAGGAAGTGAGCAAAACAGGCCAGGACAAGCACAGACAACCAAACCAGGCCGTAATTAAAGCCTGGGTAGGCCAGGACAAGCGCAGACAACCAAACCAGGCCGTAATTAAAGCCTGGGCAGGCCGGGACAAGCGCAGACAACCAAACCGGGCCGTAATTAAAGCCTGGGCAGGCCGGGACAAGCGCAGACAACCAAACCGGACCGTAATTAAAGCCTGGGCAGGCCGGGACAAGCGGAGTCAACCAAACCGGGCCGTAGTTAAAGCCTGGGCAGGCCGGGACAAGCGGAGACAACCAATCCGGGCCGTAATTAAAGCCTGTGCAGGCCGGCACAAGCGGAGACAACCAAACCGGACAGTAATTAAAGCCTGGGCAGGCCTGAGAATAATTTCAGGTTGTACAATGAGTTTTGATTTTGTTATGCAGGGGCTGGTCCAGCTGGTTCCAGGTGAAAGCTGATTGGCTTCCAGAATGCCCTCTCTCCATCACTCACTGATTCGAAGCATATCATTGGCTAATAATAATATTGGGTTCTATATATGAATTATGGCCCCTCTTATGCCCTGCACCTTAAAAAATCCTAGAATAGCAGCTGTTTTATGCAAATGTATCGTGTTTTCGTGCAGGACACTAGCTAAATCTGGCTAAATACCAGAACACCCATATTAATAAAGGAGTTTCTTTTAGTAGGACGAATGTGCAAAACTTGAGGAGCACTTGGAAATTATTTCCCTGGCTCAGAACCTCTGCAAAAGTCTCTGGCCTGAATTAAGTGGCTGCCGTTTGCACAGCTGCGAACGCCATCCACATTACGTAAGAGGCAAGAAAATCCAGTGGAAAAAAACATCTCAGGATCATTTTATAAGCTTCGTTAAATATTTCACTTTTCCCTTGTCTGAGGTGATTCCGAAGGGAACGAGACATAAAAGCTCTGAGTTAATAGCATATACAGTATAAACCAGGCGGTTTGCTAAAAATACAAGGTGCTGTGAGGACCCAGCACACCCTTCACTGCCATACTGCCACTGCAGAATCTATAAACATATGCAGAAGGATATGGGTTCTAATCCCACATCCATATCACCAAGCAAAACTTCACGTTTGCTTTCCACCCCTTCTCGCTCACTCATAACTTTCACCACCTATACTTTATTTGGGACAAGAGCATCTATTAAACAAATACAGATGCATTCATTGGCTGGCATGGGTGCTGTCATTCTCCCACTGCGTCTCCATCATGGAGTCATTTTCCCAGCACTACCCACAATGCCCTTCTCTTGTTATAAACAGGCATACTAAAATATGTATTATTTTACATTAATCCATTTCCCTAACTGTACTCACCAAGGAATGATCATGTACTAACATTTAAGTGTAAAACTCTGACTGGTACTTTACATTTCCAGCAAACACACAGGTACTGCACTCATTTGACATAGTTTGTTATAATTACAATTCATTAATGAGATGCTTTTTCCCAAAGTAGTATAGAAGTGAAAGTAGGGTCACTCAGTCCTTGTAGCAACTGGGGGTTAAGGGTCTTGCTCAAGGGCTCAAGGATGACATCACTCTACAAACCTTCTGATCACACACAAAGCCCCAGGCTAGTACGTTCCACCGCGAATGTGAAACCTTCTTCTCCCTGCTCACAGCTTTGGATGTTTCTCCAGAAGATCATTCTGATCATTCAGGTGGGGCAAACATTCACGGTGTATGCCACAGTGCGCCATAACTGCCCATATAGGTATAGCACGAACCAGACACTAACTGGGCAACCATAAAGGCAACCTGACTGCCTTATTACCACGACATGCTACACTGCCAGCCCAAGGACGTTTCTGTTTCGTCTACAGAGCCAGTTAATGAAACCCAGACAGACTGATGGAAAAAGTACTAAACCCATAGCACAGCTCTAGAAGAGGTTTTGATTATTCTTCCCAAATGTTCAACCACGGTTTCCTCAGAAAAAAACAGCTGGCTGAGGTTTCCATCTTAAGGGGAGAGAAGCTGCCATTTATTTAGTGGAACAATCCACCAGCAGGGCGGCTTCACCCCGAGTCGACTTTTAAATATTCAGTTTCTGGGTCTTTCACTCTGTCTCCATCCAACTGTGCTTCACACCGGGAAGCTCGATCCAGGAAGCTCTGCTTTGGATTGCAAGTGGTGTCCCTCCCTCTGAGCTCATCGCTGAATCTGTCACCAGCACCAGGACAGAAACAGGCCACAGCACAGTGACTCAGGAGTTTGGGACTGTGGACTGTGGACAGAGGGGGGGCAGGCTCCAACCACTGGCGGTCGGCTCATCACAAGTAAACGAGAAGGAGGAGGGACTGGGGTCCTTTGATCCTTCTAGAACTCTCCGCCTGCGTTCTTCACAGAACAGCTTCTGGGACTTGACGCAAGTGGGGCTTAGTTTGTGTGGCATGTGGCTCCACAGGTTTGGACACTGTGCTTCTGATCGGGAGGTCACTGGGTCAAATCCCAGGGCCAGCAGAGTGGTTTCATCGTTGGCCCCCGGAGTGAGGTCCTTAAACCCCTCCAGAGACTCTCTGACCCTGCTTTCTCATCTTCATGTCGCCTTGGGCAAAAGCATTTGCTAGATATAAATGCAAATTGTTCAAACCCTCTAGTTAACCTCAGACAACCTTCAAGTTAGAAGCAACCAGCAAAGTTTGGTGAGATTCATTAAGCCAAACAAGGAAAGAAAATCACAGCGTCAAGCTGAACTTTATTACAGGGGCATCAGAAATTCTCACGTTCTCTGCAAGCCGTGTCATTTTTTAATACTTTGTTGAAATGACTAAGTCAGAGCCCCCACCCCCCCCCACCAGAATATTCCACATTCTCACACTATGACTGATTATCCTGCATAAATATAACATAAACATAAAGCGCAAAATACAATCGTATGATCATGAGTTTGAGTTTGAACTTCTAGGCTCGATCAGCATTAGCATCAGTAACAGAACCTGGAAAATTCCACCTGGCTATGCATAGAAATTCACCAAACAAGCAGAGCTGAAAATGCCAGGTGTGGAAACTAAAAAAAGGAACACAGGCAGTAATATAAGCCAAATAAAAATGTTAGAGAGAACACTTAAGACAGTGGGACAGTGCAGACAGTGGAACACTGCAGACAGTGAGACACCACCAGAGCAAACGCAAACACTCAGGATACGCTGCGGAAGTATGTTTATGCATATTGCTTAAAATCAGATAGTGAGGGGAGCTCACTGCTTACCCGGCTCCTCCGGGGAGACAGGGGAGGCGCTGTCCTGAGACAGCGTGGTCCAGCTGGAATCCTCGTCACTGGGTGCCAGGTTCTGGATGCGGTTGAGGGCGCAGTCCGTCTTGGCCCCCGTCTTGGGCTGGTCCTTCTTGGCTTCGGGGCTGGAGGAGGTGGAGGTCTCCGACAGCAAGGGGGCACACTCCGGACTGGGGAGCTTGGGGGAAGGGGGGCGTAGCGGCGTCAGAGCGGGGTCGTCCTCTGCGGGGTCCTCGGAGGAATGATCCGGGGAAATCTTGCTCCTCCTGGGCGGAGGTTGACTCTCCCCATCCTCTGACTTCATAGAGATAATGCCCCGCCCTTCCCCATGGTTGTCCCCGCCCCCATGGTTGTCCCCGCCCCCATGGCTGTCCCCACCCTCACTGCCTCCAGTTGTGTTTTTGTTGCAGTCCTGTTGCTCTGCGGCTTTGCGCAGCTGATTGGCCCCATTTTTGGCCAGCTTGGGATTGGCGGAGCAGGGGGTGGGCTCCATGCAGTTACCCTGAGGGGCGGGGTCAGCGGGGGGCGCCTCGCTGAGCCCCATCGCGCTTTGGATGCTGGTCAGGGCATATTTCTTGCGACACTTGGGTGGAGTGGCAGAGCCATGCAGCTCAGGGGCACCCTGCTTCATGATGTCACAGTTGAGCAGCTGGTTGTGGGAGGAGCGAAGGCTTAGCGAGGTGGGCGGGGTGGGCGGGGCCACATTGCAATTGGTCACATCGACCGTAGGCGGGCTGCCATGGGAGGGGGGCAGACAGACCGACATCATTGCCAACGAGGAGTCACCTGGAGACATAAGATAATTAAGGGGCAATTAATTAAATGGTCATAAATAATACTCATTAACTATATATAATTACATATTATAAAAAAATTTGTATCACCTGACCATGATTGAAGAGCAAATGTCCAAAACTCCCTCAGCGCATGAGATAAATTTTGAGATAAGAATTTCTGAGGACCTAGTGAGTTTTTGGAAATTTAATGAAAGTTCTTCATTTGATTACATGAGGACTGAGTGAGTTCTGATTCCCGATATACTGTAATATATTAGGAGGTAGCCTGACTGGATATTGGCAGTCGCATCTCAAAAACAGCAAAAAACACACTGAGTTCTGGAAATGTGCTCTTCAATTTAGCAATATATCTAGACAGACAGACAGATACATAGATAGATAGATAGATAGATAGATAGATAGATAGATACTTTATTAATCAGGATTTAGAGCAACTGTAGAAATCCTGACAATAGGCGAAAGTACAAACAAACCACAAGCAGCGATGCTCTGTGACCCTGTTCTAAAATGACGACACTGATATCTGATCCCCCCAGTTTGTGGCCCGGACCTCTGCGGGGATGTGAATTTCAAAGCACTTTCTGTCTCTATCTTCAGATCTCAAGTGCCGTCCCAGGAGGAGAGAGACGCTGAGCGGAGGCAAATTAACAAAAAGAAATTAGCGCTGGAATTTAGCGATTCGGCTAATGAAATTACCATAGAACTCAATCATTTTATTTCCAACTGACAAGTTTGAAGGGGAAACACAGGGAATCCTTTGAAGTATTTAACTCATTAGACAGAAAAAATAATTCGCCTCTCAAGTGCACTTTGAAATGCGGCTGGCGGAGCCTGAGAAAGCACAGATTAAAGCTGGTTTTTAACGTCAACCTGAGCCTGTCATCCACCATAAGACCAAAACAACACAGGCGCATACCCCAGGGGGCAAAGGTCAGTGAAAGGTCATGGCACCTAAAATAGACTCCCAGTACAAGAAGGTCTAGTGAGCGCCAGCCTCCGGCGAATACAGACACAAGAACGGGTTGGAGGGGACAGAGACATAGCCGCAGGAAGCTTAGGAAAGAGCAGGAAGAGAAGGTGAAGATCTCACCTGGAAGAACGTCAGACATGAGCCTGTGGAGGCCGACTGGCCAGCGACGTGGATTTCTGGATTATTTAAGATCTGCAAAGAAGAAAAATGACAAACATGGTCTATGGTCTGTTATTCTACAAAAATAATAAAACACAGCTTCTAACACTGCTTCTAAAAATAGATTAGGAACGAAGTGAAAACATCACCGTGGCATTAAACCGACTAATTTGTCATTGAGCCGTTCCGAATGGCACTTAAATACATTTTCCATTAAGCAATCGTAGCACTGCATGGATTATAAAACTCAAAGGTGATCACGCCAATGAAAGCGATTCATAACCGGGATTTACTGCCCTGACTAATGGCTTCCACTAATTTAGGGGGAGTGAACATTGATCTACACTCTTAAAAGTGCACAGATGCATGATGGGAGGTTTCCAGAGATCCGTCAGAGTTGGCCGAACGTGGGCGGCGCATTAGTCTGTGTCTCTCCTGTCTGCATGGATTGAGTTTGCCTCCAGGACAGTCTGATTCAAACACGAAACTGACATTTTTAGACCGTCTTTCATAAACGGCATATGGCATTCATCTGGTTAGCCGGCACAGAGTTGGAGCCCAGGTACTGCGGAAGATTTTTGTCAATCTTCTGCCTAATCCTTTCTGTGCATCCTCACCTGCTTCTCTGCGCGGATCCGAGGAGCCAAAATGTCATGGAAGAAATAAACACAAAGTGTGAAGGATGGATTTAAATCAGGCACAAATATCCTGGAACATTCTAGACAGATGCTAACTGTGCATCATGTGACCCTGTATACAGTTAGTGGGCCATTAACCAGGATAGTCCTCTGCCTAACATACATATCCACGTCGCACTATAAGACAGTAATAGTTTAACATAAACCCTTATATATAACCCTTTTCTGCATGGCGATGTGTACTGTAATATTCCCAGCACACTCTCAGGGTTCCGGTACATTCTCTATACCAGTGTTTTCCAATCTGGTGCTCTGGAACTGAGAGGGGGCAAAAATGTGGACCGTCTGAAAGGGAGCTGGGAGGGAGCAAAAACGTGGGCCGTCTGAAAGGGAGCTGGGAGGGAGCAAAAACCTGGACCGTTTGTGGGTCCCCGAGGACCAGGGTGGGAAACACTGCTCTATATCAGTGGTTCAGGAAAACATTTTTAGGCCTCCCTACGCAGGCTATGATATTGTTTCTCTCATATGCATTCTGCAACAGTGACAAAAATTGCCAATTTTTATCAATATAAATATAATTTGGTTACACTGCTAAACGATGTCATTTCTACTGAACACGACTCAAACAAGGTTTCACGCCACTTTGTCCATCAGCACTATTTTTTATCAGATTATGATATTGCTCTCAAAACAGAAGGTGAATGTTTATGAACAAATAAACTAAATCTATAACCAATTTGGCAAACGGTTCTAAAATGGAAAACCTGGCAACCAGTAAATGTGTGTTAATGAAATTCTGAAAAGAGTCTCATCAGATCTCAGATTCTCAAGGTATGAGCCTTCAAAAAAATAAAACAAATATATTGCAGCCCAAGTACGATATTTTTAACAAAGTTTTAAAACACGATGAACCATGTTTTGTCGTCTTCCCCGTGAGAAGCCGCTAACTGAACTGCTTGATTTTAGCTGTGAATTCTGGGACTCAGTGCAACGTCACAACTGAAGCTCTTACTCTGTTTACAGCCAGGAAGGAATACTATTGGTTTCTATTAAAAATCTTTAATAAAGCCCGAATTTTAAGGCACAATTAAAGTATATCGATATAAACGGTATTGTGTCATCCAATATATCGTTTCGAAAAAATATCAATATACTGTACTGTGAAAATTTTATATCGCACAACCCTAGTTTTAGCAATGTTGTGTTTTCTAGTGCCCTTTTTAAATGAACTTTGCGGCTCCCCTTGATGCTCACTGGGCGGCGCCCCCCAGTTGATATCCGCTGCTCGATATCATGTTCAGTGATACTTTCAGTTTTAGCCTGGAGTACATGAAACGTTTCAGTAATACAGGCTATTTGCAACTAACGTAAAAAATTAGTTCCACAAACCTTAACATAAGTCAAACTTTATGCAAGTCGGGTATACCCCTCCATACCACTCTGGACACCTTATTACAAAAAACACATAAGCCAAAAATATACGCACTAAAGATCACATATGAAACAAATGAAAAGATAACATGTAAATTTACTTACAGGCGTCGGACACCTTTTCGCACTTCCGTAATGTCTGTGTATCTCGGATATTTTTTTGTTAGTCGGTTTTATACAAGTCGAAAGCTGCCTGTACTTACTGCTGACCACAGAATGCTGGATTTTATATACAATGATACCCAATCACTGTGCAAGTTGTGGATTTGCATATAAAGGGTGACCTCCTGGCATGTGACGAGGCGGGGACAGGGCGCTGACTTCCCACCCTGGTGGTTGCGAAAGCGATGGACCAGCTTACCAACCTGCTAATGGTAATTCAACCCCGTCCCTGGCCAAAGTCATTCCATATCACCTTGGAGGTACCAGATGAAACCCCAGTTCTCTGCCTGACTTCTGCCATCGGTAGAATCTGCCAACAGTGCAAGAGTGTAGATTTGGGTCTGGAGGGTGGGGGCGTTACCCTCCCAATATTGAGGGAGTACCGTGCGTGTTTGGGGGGGGTGGGGGTTCCAGACTGATTTGGTTTCCATAAATATTGAAACCAAACCTACACACTTGCAACAGTGAGAGCATCCAAAATATCACCCAAGAGCACTGAGGCATATTTAGTACTTTCCCTTACAATTGCTTCTATATTATCCATCTATCCAACTTCTAGTCTCTTGTCCTAGTCGGGGGGGGGGGGGGGGGTTGCTGTAAAAATGCAAGAACCCGAGTATAATTTACACACACCCTGAGTAACAGCTGGAACACACACCAAACCTC
>JAODKC010000016.1:3880622-3895932 GCA_026777985.1 Mormyrops attenuatus
CCCCCCCCCCCCCCCCCCCCCCCCCCCCCCCCCC
The DNA here is from genome assembly GCA_026777985.1 of Mormyrops attenuatus. Taxonomy (NCBI): domain Eukaryota; kingdom Metazoa; phylum Chordata; class Actinopteri; order Osteoglossiformes; family Mormyridae; genus Mormyrops; species Mormyrops attenuatus. The sequence continues at coordinate 3,880,657 of JAODKC010000016.1, forward strand.
CCCCCCCCCCCCCCCCCCCCCCCCCCCCCCCCCCCCGGGCTGTAAAACTGCAAGAACACGAGTATAATTTACACTCACCATGAGTAACAGCTGGAAGACACACCAAAGCTCTTTTCTTAATGAAATGCACATATTCCACCAACATCTGACCTGCTGCTAGTTGTCGAATCACCACATTTAAGGGGCCGTGCGATGTTTCACGTGCGCGTGCTCCCTTACATCTCCACACCCACATCACGGACGCTTCTCCCGTTACACGTCTAAGCAATGGCAGGCTATATGCCAACATTTTGGAGAAGAAACCTCAGCGGAGCAGAACGCTCCCTCAACAGCATGAGCTGACATCAGACAGGCCGCACATCACACTCTGAAACGCTCAGCCTACTTTTCCATAAAAATACATGCATATGTGCCACTGAGGTTTAATTCCAATATACTGCTGCTAAACTTCATTAGATTAAATTAGATTCCATTTTACTGTCATTGCACACAGTAAGGGAGACTGAGGACGATTGTTGTTTGAAGGGATACAGGAATTTTCCTGCATAAACGACATTGCCCCAAATGTTTAGAAAACGAGTACAACTTTACTATGAATTTCCTTTATGTAATTTATTTTACATTTTATAAAAATTTAAATGGAAAAAAACAACAACTGCCCCCCTGTTGTGTACTACGACACTGAAATGCATTTTGGCATCTAATCCTGATCCATTTCGGTAGAGTGTAGGCCTCACACCAGGTATCTGATTATAGGCACGCCAAATGCTGGTATCAGAGCTGTAGGGAGGGCAGACAGAGATTTTGCGAGGGGAGGGTCTTCAGAGCAGGCAGAAGAGCACGGCGTTGCTCCCTTAGAGCACATGCCTCACTACAAGCTCCCCTGGGGCCTATGGAGATAAACATCTCCTACGAGTCACTGATACATTTTTTTAATCATGTTTCTGTGCCGAACAGTCCTCCGCTGGCAATTTCAGGAAAAATAATTCAGACGAGACCCATGCCTTGCGGAGTTAAACATGAGATTCCCAAGGCACCTCGGGAGAAATTAAGAAATATGGCTTTGCCGATTCCATTTTCCCAAGGGCCGGGGACGATATGCAGTCTTAGCTAGTGCGGCAGAATCACCTTGGAACGCCGGTGTGCCATCCACAGCGTTCCTTCTCCCCGCCTGTCAGATTGGATCAGAATTACAGATAACAACAGCTGCCTTGTCAGGATAGCCGCTAAAACGCTATGATATATTTATGGGCTTTTCTCTTTGGGTGTCTCTCATCACGACCCGGCTAACGCCAAACAAGAGTGTCCTGGTCCCTCAGAGGAAGGTCATCCAAATGGCTTAAGGGACGTGAGCATCTGCCGTACCCACCGGAGCAGTCAGGAGGGAGGGAATCTCCAAGGAGACTCATGCCCATGATGGAAGGCTGGTCCGAGGGTGCGTTCAATGAGCCAGGTTGGAGGGTCCTGCACGCCGAACACACTGGGGGGTCTTCAGAGAGGGAAGGAGCACGTCTTCCTGGAAAAAGAACCCCAACACTGATTGGTGGTGAGGAATTACACCGAGCACTCTGCATTGCAGGCGGCAGCTAGCTTGTTAAGACGGAAACAACTCAGTTGATTAGCGAGTCATCAACGATTCTGCTTCCTGTCAGGGTATGAAACTCAACCCTGAGCTCTCAACGGGTGAAAATCTGCGGAAGGGAGAGAATGTCGACAGACGGGCAAAGCTAACTGCCAAAAAACAGACATAGAATAGACACATAACTTTAAAAATATTTTGGTTTGAATATGGGACAGTAAAGATGGGCAACACCTCATCAAAAGCCAATAAACGACACCCAAAAGGTTTCATAGCCACCAACGGATTGCAGGAGAAACAATGCAACTATCTGACCAATCAAAGAAACCCGACCAGAAATTAAATTACTTGGAGATCAATTGCACATTCCATCTAATTAATTATACATTGTGGACTTTATATAGCTGCCACAGACTATGCATTTAGAAAATAATGAAGTGGCACCCTGCACATTTGTCAAATTAGTGCACAGGCTGGTGCAAACTAGCTAATGACTGCTTGGGGAGCTGCTGTTGTGTGGTCTAAGAAAGCCCTCTATGAATCACACCACAGCAGGGGTGAGAGGGAGCCGTCTCACTCTTGCAGCTCGAGGTACAATCAGTAGGCATGTTTTAATTGCGATCGCAAATCACCCAAGGTCCTTGGTGCTGCTGCGAATGGCATCGTCAATAACAACAGCTGCAGGAACATTCACATTCTCCCTCAGCACAAAACATGCACTCATGAGCGGCGCTGGACGAGTCTCACTTCATCACTTCTGCTACGTCAGGAGAATCCTGAGTTCAGATAATAGCAAGACCCCCACTTGTTCCCCTACTGAGCACATTTGATAAGATACCTCGGAGTGAAATATCAATTACCTTCTTCACAGAGTCACCAGTATCTTTCTTTCATGCCATCTACCTACTTCCACCATATCAAACCGTGCTGTGTGGGAGCCGAATGGAAAAACATGCATCCTGGCTGAATGTGTTTCAGAGGTTAAGATGATTTGAAAGGCTAGAGATTATAAAGTTTCACAAGGGATTCAGCTATTGTGCCCTTGAGCGATGTACTTAACTCCAATCTGATAAAAATGTGCTCCCATATAACTAGCTTCAGTTAAGAAGCATCAGTTAATCTGAAATCCAATAGAAGGACGGAGTCTGGCTCCATCCATCTCTCTCCCATCATCCATCTCTCTCCCCTCTTCTTGGTCATTCACTATATACCTTGTTTTTGGGCTGATCGCCATCCACTCCCCCCATGGGACAATGGCAGCCACTAGCATCGCAGATGTTACCGCTTTCATGTAGACGTCAACTTCCACCCGAGGATTTCCTTCCGCCGTTTTTGTTTAACAAGCACTACTTGATTTTGAGTCTCCCCTGGCGTCACACCCGGCCGTTTCGGCCTCCAGCTACATTTAAAAGGCTCGAAATAGTTGGTGAGGCTGCAGCAAGTCGTCAGCCACGTCTAGGGGAACTGGAGAGTGCCCTAAAGTGACCCTGTCTCCGGGCACACAGCCGGGGAAGAAAGGGAGGGGCGGAGGGGACCAAAGGAAGTAGGAGAGCTGGAGAAAGGAAAAGCCAAGTGTTGGGCCACCTGCCGGAGACCCTGGAATCACCCCTACCTGACATCCCACTGACTTACACACAACATGAGGAACAAAGCCAGATTCAGAGGGGTAAAGAGTAAGGTAAAGTCTGCAGTGTCCCCTACTACTCAAACAACAAAGCCAGATTCAGAGGGGTAAAGAGTAAGGTAAAGTCTGCAGTGTCCCCTACTACTCAAACAATGACTTAAGAGTTACCTCTTCCGAGAACACCTCAACATCTGTCCCCCGAACTAACCTACCCCCATCACCAGACCTTACTGGCTCAAAGTCTACTGTTGACTCATTCGTTTGTGAAGGAGTTTCACTGGGCACCGTTTGACACTTTTTAAGGAGATGACTGTATTTTGATTGGACGCTGTGTCTCAGTCGGCCCTCTTAATGACACATTCATAACGTGTCTGATTCCCAGCAGCGTTTGTAGAGCTATTTTTCCCACCACTAAGTAATGGCTTCTGTTCATTCCTTGGAAGTTTAGCCTAGCTGCACTGGTACCCAAGTTGGCAAGTTGACAGCTGTATGGCTGGTATGTATCATCTGTCTCACTTGAATAATAGCGTCTGCCAAATAAATAGATGTAAATGTGGAGGGTTGGGCTCTGGGATACATGGATGCTGCAGTGTTGTGTTCACTGGATGGCTGATCCTATGCCTTCTATATCACTATCGCGCTCATCTGCCAGGTTGAGTCATAAGCTACACAATCCACAGCTCCTCAAGCTGGCTCTCAGACCATAAACACTGCTCCTGCTCAACACCCCAGTTTGGACACGCACTACAGAACTCCCTCAGCTCTGCGGACGCCGTTAGCGGTTGGCTGACCCCATCGGACCCAGGGAAGCCCAGCATGAGACCACCTGGAAAACTGTTGGTCCATAATGCGACCCATTTGGGCAACTCTGAGTATCTCCCTGAGCTAATATGGCAGCCAGCCGGCTTCAGCATCAGGCAGACTATGGCACAGCCTTCTATGAAGAGATAGTTAGCATATTTCAAAGGAATTCCAGTTAACCTCAACTAAAAACCCTGTGCGTCAACAGAAGCTGAGCTCAATGACACTGCAAACAAATGCGACCACGAGTTCCTCGAGTATTTCCATGCCATCCTGGCCCTCAAACATATTTACTGGGCAACAATGAAGAAAACCATCAAGTCTCGTTTGACATGTGGCCTATTTCATTCTTACTTTCTAATTTTTTATCTGTCTCTATAAGCCGACGGGAGACTTTAACGTGTTGCCAAGCACAGGGTGTTTGCGCTAATATAAAACAAAAGGTTGGAAATGTATCAATAAGCAAACAGACCATTTAGAACGGCGCCAAAGAGACCAAGGTCCCCGATGCGGCTCTCATCCGCGACGGGCCTGTCATGTAAATGAACGGGCTCTCGCAGGTGGGCGGCTCTCGCGGGTGGGCGGCTCCCGGAGTCTTAGATTATAACAAGGCAGATTGCATTGTGGGCACTGATTCTTGTGGCTGATTATTTCATATTTTATATAAATAACTGTAAGTCTGGCATGGCGTAGTGGTTAGTAGGGCTGCCTCATACCTCTGAGACTGTCATGGTTCCATGTCTGTGGACTTTGCATTTTCTCCCCGTGTCATTGTGGGGTTTCCTCCGGTTTCCCTTCAAAGTCTGAAACATGCTTAAGTGAACTGGAGCTGCCAGATTGTCTGACTGTGTGTGTGTGTGTGTGTGTGACACTGTGGGAGTGTCTGTGTGCGACTGTGTGCGACTGTGTGCGTGTGTCTGTGTGTGTGACTGTGTGTGTGTCTGTCTGTCTGTGACTGTGTGTGTGTGAATGTCTGTGTGAGTGTGTGTGTGAGTGTGTGTGTGTGTGCCCCGTGATGGGTTGACACCCTGCTCTAGGTTATTTTCTACCTTGCACTCAGAGCTTTTGGGATAGACAGGTGGATGGATAGACTATATTAAATATCAGGTCGGCACTAGAGTAAAAAATGAGTCAGTCATTGTCGTACAACACAGACAGGAATCCTAAGGGTGATAGACGATAGTGAGCTTTCCTGGAATCTCAGAATCAGATAAAACAGAAGTCACACAGCATGGACACGGGGGCTTCTCAGCTACATGTGCACAGGCGCCCAATGTCCATAATCATCTCTCAGAATGACAGCTTTCCTGTTTCAGTTCGCGCTCCTCTGGACACGGCCTGAACACAGCAGTCAATTTTCGCTTCACTTGGGAGGACTAAGGAGCTCTGCTCAGCGAAACCTGACTGACACTGATCGCAGAGTTTTGAGCCGCTCTGCAGCTGCTCGCGCGAAGCGCTCCAAACCCCCGGAGAGCACTTCAGCGGAGAGCTCTCTCCTGACACAGAGCAGATCTTCATGTATTCCCAGTAGAAGAAATCCTATTGAATTAGTCCAACAGACCATGCACTTAAACAAGTAAATAAATAAAAAGGACTCTGTAAATAAGGTAAAGACTGCCTGCCTTCCTCACAGGAAGACACTGGGCTACTAGAGCCATTAACCATGGTTATCCTCCGTTAAATTGACTCACACACACGCACATAGAGTGTCAAGGCAGCTAACCCTTTCACTCAACTGCCTCTCTACAGTAAACCTAGAATCCCTCCAACAGATACAGGCGAGAAGCAGGCTCCTGGAATAATTCTAAAATATTCTACATTTAACACCTAAGACCCTCTTACTTTCTGTTTGAAACCTTCCTCTGCATCCTAAGCCCGGCTGAATATTTCTGAAATAAGCCTGGAGATCTTTTCAAGCCGTCCCATATTCAAATCCACCATGGCCTTCCCAGCGTTAGGATGCTACCGTGCGCTTCAGAGAGCAGGAATGCATCACGTCTTCCCGGCAGTTACAGCGTGAGCATCTCAGCTCCGTAAAGCCCTTAACAGTCAAGGTTCAAAGGAAGCCAACTGGCGCGCAAAGTGGTGTTTTAAGCTATGAGCGGATGCCAGTCTGATAGCACAGAGGAAGCAGCAGATGGGCTAAACTGCGCCGCGCTCCACTGAAAAGAAGGTGTTCTGCCTGCTGCTACCACACAGAGAGGAGACACAGCAGAGCCGCTCGTTCTGCACTGGCCTGGCATGCAGACCCCGCGGAGGGTGTGTTTCCCCAAAGCGAAGTAACTGAATGGGCCCGACCATGTAAGTCGCTAACGGGACCTTTTGGAAACATGGCTCAGGAAAGCAGCCCTTAGCAATTCCCCACACGCCATCGGCATCCTCATGAAGCCAAAAAGATCAGTGTCGAGCTTCCGGTTATGCGACTGCAGAGCTGAGATGCTCTCATCTGCATATTTACAGAAGGCTATCATCGATTCCCAAGCAGCTTTTACTAGAGATTCTGCAGTGAAACACATTTTGGTGCCTGCTGGAATATTCCTGGCCAATTTAGTCACTTTCACGGTGAGAACCAAAAAAAATCTTTGTAAAGAGTGACATCGATCTGCTGTGACGTCAGACGTTTAAAACGCTCCGGCCTGTTTTTCACCGTGTTACTATCGATAATTTCTCAGCACTGATGAATGAAATCACCTTATCAATCATTTCAGTCTCAAACACTAACTTATTGTTATTAATATGCAAATGAGGACCAAGACACGGCCTGTAAGCCTCGCACGAAGGAGCCTGCTTAGACGTGGACTGCAGAAGGCACACACTAATTCCCATCAGTAATTTCTTAGGTTTGGATAGAGGATATAAGGACCTATCAAAACAACAATTACATGATACGGTATGACATGACATGACGAAGGGTTTGAATAGAGGGGAAAAAAGCAGCACTACAACACACAATGACAGATGTCACTATGACTGGGGCACAGCGATTTCATGCAACATGACCCAACACGCTCTAATATCAACTGCATTTCAAGGCTGCCGATTTCACTGCCGCTTCCACTGCCGCTTCCACTGCCGATTTCACTGCCAATCACGCCAGAGGTCACTGCGATAAGGTCAGCACCGAGCCCATCCTCATGGCTGAACCCTGGTGAGGTCCGCCAGATGCAGATGATTTAGCAGAGAGTGTAGCCCCTCCCCGCATACTTTAAAGCACTTTGTGCAGCAGGGGTGGGGGGCAGCCATTACGACTTAATTACCCAGCACTGTAATGCACCGGGCGGACGACATCTCCAGTGGGATCTGGCTAAGGGGAAACAAGTCTGGGTGTGGCATGGAACTGGAGCGGATCTCGTCCTTTTGTCAGGGGGCCGGATAAAACCCCGAGCGGATCCCGTCCTTCTGTCAGGGGGCCAGATAAAACCCAGAGTGGATCCTGCCCTTTTATCAGGGAGCCAGATAAAACCCGGAGCAGATCCCGTCCTTCTGTGAGGGAGCCAGATAAAACCCGGAGCGGATCCCATCATTCCGTCCGGGGGACAGATAAAATCGGAGCAGATCCCGGCCTTCTATTGGTGGGCCAGATAAAACCCGGAGCGGATCCCGGCCTTCTATCAGGGGGCCAGATAAAACCCAGAGCGGATCCCGGCCTTCTATCAGGGGGCCAAATAAGACCCGGAGCGGATCCCGGCCTTCTATCAGGGGGCCAAATAAGACCCAGAGCGGATCCCGGCCTTCTGTCAGGGGGCCAGAAAAGACCCGAAGTGGATCCCGGCCTTCTGTCAGGGGGCCAGATAAGACCCGGAGTGGATCCCAGTGCATTGCCGCTGCCTCAAAGCCTCTGAGTGTCTGACGCACGGCTCCAGCTAATTAGAGTTCCCCATCAGGTGCCGTCAGCCGGCCGACAGGTAGGACACAACGGGAATGAGGGAGGTGGATCATGCAGGGGTCGGACTGCCGAGGACATGGCAAAACCCCCCCGCTCTGTTTGCAGCTTCGGATCTTGAAGCGAGTGAAGGACTCGCTATCAGGGAATATAAAGCAGGTAAGGAATCCATCCGTCACGAAGAGAACGCCAGGAGACAGCCCCTCTATAAGTAGGGAAAGCGCCTGACTTGATGAATATATTCATTTGCACTATCAGCACAGATGTAGTCTCCACTGGATCTTCACCCCTGCTTTTCAGTCGGTCATTCTACTATATTTCTGCTGCTTACCTGAGTCCGACCCAAGGAAGGGTTTGTTTTTCCTGGGGCCTCACTCCACCCCCACCCCCCCCAGATGTTACAAAAGCTAAATAAACAGCTGAAGAGTAGAGTCAGAGGATTGTGGTTAGCTGATAGCTGGTTAGCAGAACATGATGCTTCAGCATTGCCTAAACAAGAAAACGTATTTACTGTATTTAATATTTGGCGTAGTGACTATCTGTGGCCAACAGGGGCCCCCAATCATCAGGTGCACCATTGTCAATGTGTGATTTGTGCGGTGATGAGGCCACCCATCTTCCCATAAGCCTCAAGACCAGGGCACACTTCCCGCACAAGACGCCCCACTGCAGCTAGCATGTGATGGATAACAGAACCTCACAATGTCTGCGGAGAAAATCGGCTCCTTCTGTGTCCTGATCTGGGGTCAGGGGAGTGTGCAAACTCAACTGGAGGATCCTAGCAAAGTCAAAACTTTCAGAACAAAGAGCTAAGCTCTCAGACAAACCTGAACGTGCTCCTCTTAACACATTACAGATCACCAAGGTGTAATGGTGTATTACTGTGAACGATAAAAAAATACAATGCATTATTTCATTATTTCTGTCAGCTTCAGAGCTATAGCATTTGCATCCTCGTAATAGAGCTAAAACACTCATCTCACCCCTTTCACCAGAAATGCAGTTTCCATTAGCATCCAAAATGAGCAGGCGTCCCTCGCATATTATAACGCACACTACAGTGGGACCATCGGTCTCTGCAGTCTTAAGATAAGCCCATTTCCAAAGAACCATGCAGCACCAGGTAAGCCTCCCACATCTACTCAGTGCCATACTGGGTGAAATTATTAACTAATTTCAAAAAACGTGTTTCCACAAGTAAGGCTCTCCATGGCTCCAGCCCAGTGAGGAGCTTCCATCGTGCGATTCATGTTACAAATCCCACACGAAAATAACTTCCAGTCGCAAGTCTATTATTGGGGAAGCAAGTGGGTCACAGGCAGTGGCGAGAGGGAGCAGAAAGACAGGTGCGAGCAAGACAATAACGCATTCTGACACATTCCACCCGCCGCGTCCATCTCGACGAGGGAAGAGGCGGCCTTACACTTGGCTGATGACTCATGCTTCATTTAAACATAACATTTCGATACGAGCCAAAGAACATTTCACATGCAAACTTTAAAATGTATGCATTCATTTGCAGAGAAAACGTGCTTTTAGATCACATTCAGCTTTGGCCATTTTTTCCATTTTGCAGGAGAAGATTAGCGTTGCACCGCTGGGTGAGCGCTTTCTGTCCAGAGACTGTAAACATGGGCGCTGTGCCGGCAGACAGAGGAAGCCAATGGCTGGAGAGCTCCAGTAGATGTAGCCTGCAGGACCAAAGTTGGCGCATGTAGATCTCACAGAGTTCACGTAAGACCACCAGAGCTTATAGCAGCTGCGGGAGTAGAGTGAGGGAGGAACTAGCTGCGGGTTTCCATCACGGCACACATGCGGCAGGCCGCTGTGGATTCCCGCCAGGAAAACCAGAGGCTGCTGCAGGGACAGTAAGGCAGAAGAAGGAGGCCCTTCTGAATGAAGGGAGGAGACAGCGGGAGCAAGGGGAACACACGAAGGGGAAAAACACGACGGGTCTCGCGTTTCAAAACAAATCAGCTTTCTGCTGGATGATCCACCCCCCGCAGCACACATGTGGGCCAGAAGAGGGCAGTATGGAGCAACTGGCCCATGACTCCTTGCAGCACCTCACAGGTTACTGAGGAGCGGCAGCAAAACAAAAATCTAAGGATGATTCCGGGAACATCCAATCAGAACCGGAGAGTCCATCATGGCGGTTTTGAAACTCGGGACATGTGAAGTCAATAACCCGTTAATAATGAAACACTACAAAACCCACAAAGCCTAGCTGCAGGGGACAGTTTGGCGGTGCCGTGTGCAGTACTCGACCCGCATGCCTCCAGGCTTGTGCCTCTGATTCTGGCTGGGTGTCGCTGGCTGATGAGCTGCTGTGCAAGGAAAGTTATTTTGTGCACCTGAAAGAGCTCATTTAACCTCTCGACATTTCAGTGGAGAGTAATAGAGTTCGATTGGACTGATGTGCAACCAGATGTCGGGTCAAGTTTCTGCAGGCGATGGCTTCTCGCGCCTTTGTCTGTTTGCATTCCTCTCCTAGAGGAGTAACAAATTACCCATGAAGCCTTCTGGCTTGACGTATGTTCCCCGAATTCCCGGAGCATTTCAGGGTTTCGTACGGGAGTTGAGGTTTTAGAGAAAGATAAACAGGAGGAGAGACAGGGTGAGCGGTTTGGTCTCGGGGCAAGGGTTGTTAGGAACAGCAACCAAACACTGAGAGAGGCTCATGAGTTGAAGCGCAGCTGTGTGCCAAACTACTTCAGGATTGTTTATTTTCTCATGCTGGAGACCCCGAGGCTGAAATCCCAGCCCGTTTGGCCAGATGTGGGCCCCAGGCCTCATGTAAGCTGTAACCAGGACCGTCTCCACGTCCTACAGCTTGTGGATGGGCCTCCAGTGGGGCCCGCGCCGCCTCCCCGCTGGTCCGCCGGGACCTCGTTCTTCCCCGTCATTCGAACAGCCCCTGGGCTCTTCTGCCTGGCTGCTAATGTGGATCACAGAGGGAAAAATGCTGAGATCGACACAGCCGTCCATCTGCAAAGAACCTTCTGGGATTCGCTCTCTCTGCATTCCAACCGGAGACACACGCGAGGAACAGAACTGTTGTTTTTTTGCGCAGGACCCTTGAAGGGAAGCGATGCCTGAGGCAGCGTGTGTCTTTGTCCCGCCGGCAACTGCTCTCATTTCATTTTATTTGGAGAATGCCGTCCTCAAGATGGCCGCTGCCTCCGTTTAGAGGAGTGAGGCTCTCGCCCAAAGTTCTTGACCCACCGAGATCGAGCCAAGAAAATCTCTCTGCAATTACTTAGTGTGGAGGGGGGGGGCGTCTAATTATCTGACTCTCCATTGTTTGGGAACGGCTGCTGGAATCCTCAACCCAGAGACCCACACCGCGTCACATGACCCAGAGGGCGCCGCAAAAGGCAAGATGATGTCACAGCACCCACCCGCTTCCACGGGACGCCCTCTGAAGTGGGCAGACGATGGAAAAAGCACAGCGAGAAGAAAGGATCCATAAGATAACGAGCGAGACACCAGATAAACAAAATATCGGCATCTAAGAATGGGGGCCCCGCCCCTTTCCAACTGGCAGCGGATGAAAACCTCTGCAGAGGAGCAAGGAACCACACAGAAAAATCAAAGCCTGCTTGTGCAAGTGGAGCCAGCGGAGCCGACGGTTCTCACTCGCCTGCTGCAGAAGACTGTCACAACTGCAGGATTAGCTGCAGCCTGTCCAGCGGCTTCCCATAAATTACATACTACAGCAGTGTGTCTCAACCCGGTCCTCAGGATCCCGGGGACAGTCCACATTTTTGCTCCCTCCCAGCTCCCAGCACACCAGGTATTTGGTGTTGTTGATTGGCTGGGAGCTGAGATGGAGCAAAACTGTGGACTGCCTGGGGGTTCCCGGGGACTGGGCTGAGAAATATTGCGCTAAATGAGGGGAATACTGTCCCCCTCCATCGAGCAGAACAGTGACAAACAGTGACAGGTCACACACTTGGGGCCTGACCGCCCCTGCTGACACATCCTAAATCCTAAATGGGGGGGGGGGATTAATTACACGCCAGCTGTTTCCTAGACACGTCACCGGCTGTAAAAAGCTGCAAACCAAGCCCCTGACTCCTTGATCCTGAGACGCTGACGTTACCCGGCGAGGAAATAGGAGGAGAATGACAACGCAGGAGGTCGACAAGACCATAGAAAATGGGCTGAGCTGGTAGATGCGCAATGGGGCAGCCCACCGAAAGCAGAGTGTCTGCGCATACTGTGAGCTGGCAGATGCACAATGGGGCAGCCCACCGAAAACAGAGTGTCTGCGCATACTGTGAGCTGGCCCACAGTGGTTATCTGCTCTATCTTGGGTCAGTGCCCGTCACTCCAGCCCTTGCTGATTCCCCCCCCCGATATGGTAAGCACTGTTCCTCCCCCATTCCTGCACCATTTAGATCAGTGTTTCTCAAGCCAGTCCTCTGGGATCCCCAGACGCTCCATGCTTTTGCTCCCTCACAGCTCCCAACTGGAGCAAAAATGTGGACCGGCTGGGGGTCACCGAGCATCCAGCTGAGAAACACCGATTTAGATCGTTGTTGCACAGAAAGTCTTAATGCAACCAGGTGCATTTTTCTTTCTTTCTTTAACTTCACACAGTTCCAATGAGACAAATCCACTGAAAAGAGAAGAGGGAGTTTACCCCCAGCCCCCTGTTGCCTGTACGGCCCCTGCAGATGAAACTAGCGCTGATCTAGGAGGAAGTCAGGCAGCCTGATTTAAATGCACACTGGTACTTCATTTTATACTGGTTTCGTGAAAGAATCGTGGAGGGTGGAGCCAGTTCAACTGCAAGACTTCTCAGCAATATGGAAAACAGATGGTAAAAAACAACAGCTGGCGTGAGCAGCCAAACGGCTAACAGCGAAGGCCAGTTAGCTGTGCAGTTAACCAACACACTCCATCACAGAACACCTTTCCTTCGTCGCACAGAGAATCGTGTCATTGGGTGTGTGATGAGAATGACAGCTCACGCAGCTCCTGAGTACAACAGCGGCACCACACATGCAGGACCTGTCACACAACAAGCTCTTTGATGCAGTCGTCTCTCTGCATCACCAAGGCCAGAGGCTCCCCTCCAACAATAACTACCCGCTAGAGAAGAGCTTCACATTCTCAAACAGGACCGTACATTTAGTGGCCCACCACAAACCAGGAAATAAATCAAATCTAAAGTTGCTCTCAGTGAAACTGGCCGTCGGACAAAGCTACAAGAGAACCAGGACTTGGCATTAGCTCTCCATCCAGTGAAAACAAACCCTCGGTCACTGACCCGAACACGGCTATCCTAAGTTTGGGCCTGCGGAGAGATATCTTATCAGCCGCCCTGCTTGCTCTGCACAGACAAAGCTCCAAAACTAAGGTTAATTTCACCAGCATACATGGGAAAACTGGGATAGCTAAAAGCAGGGGTCAGACAGTCCCTATAGTAACTGGGCGTTAAGGGTCTTGCTCAGGGACCTAATGGTGAAACTACTCTGCTGACCCTGGGATTTGAACTGGTAACCTTCCTGGTAAAATAAAGGATAAATAAATACCATCCGAACCCAGAGCCACAAATCACCCCCCTTACATTCTTGTTTTGTAGCATCCTGTCAAATACAAATGCAGATAAACCTTCAAAAAAGAAAATACGGTGACTATTTTTGGCTCAAAATTGCTTTTGCGATGTTCCCAATGGTGTGAGGGACACCATCTAAAGTTTGTTTCATTGGTGCTCACTGACTGCTTCACACTAAAACACAGCTGGCGTCCGACATGGAGGCCCCACAATCGGCACAGCGCAATGAAAGGCCCAGCATACACATATACTGCTATAAAGGTGCTGCAAAGACTGCAGCGGAATTGGAAATAACTATAAAAGTTTAAAAAGTCTAAGAAAAACATCTGTGTTATTTACAGTAACAAACTTCCTTAGAAGACAGAGAGCATTACTTTAGAAAAATGGCCAAACATTTCCAGAAATCTCTAAGAGGGACGACAAATGCCGGATCATCCGCTAATCTCCCTCGTTCTCCAGGCACAGGGAAGTTGCGGGCGCAGAGGGGCTACGTGCAGAGCAGGCGCGCCATGTTTATGAGGCTTCAAAACAATATTTTCAGGGCCTCAGCATATTTTGGACTGATGTCAGGAATATTGAAGACAGGCGAAGCCATATGACCTATAAGTTGGCAGCGGAAAGCACAACAACAGCAAAAAAAACCCATGAGATACAATCTTGCGCTAGGCCATGTCAACAAGAGGCAAGTTTCCATAGGGGATGAAACCTCACCTCATTGTGAAACGTTAAGTCATGTGATCAGAGAGGCCAACTTCTTCCTCCCAGACTGACATTTTAACAAAAATGTGAAACTGCTTCACTGACAGCCCAACAATCCACAGTATACAGACATGGGCTTCCTAAATTACAGCACAGCTCTCCAAGATGGACGGCGGCAGGAATGCGACCACGGTGTCCAAGCGGGGCGGTTAGATGAGACTGGCAGCCGTGCAGAGGAAAGGGAAACTGCGACGGCCCAGGCTGCGCCGGTGCCACTGGCATTGTTTTTGTGCATCTGGCAAAAAAAAAAATTGCAATGGGGGGGAGGGATGCTGGAACGCTACTGCAGAAAACGTGGGAACATTTGTGGATAATTATCCTGTTTGTCCGGTGAGGAAGTGCTGCTTCACACCCATAATTCAAGGCGGGAAGCGGACACTTTACAGAGCCGCTATACCCTGTAAGTAACTAAACGGGGAAGGGAACCGGAAACAGGCAGTTGCACAGGGCAGCCAGAAATGGAAAGGTCCTTCAGGAGACTGACTACCTATTCCAGAAAATTCCTCACAGATGCCACCACCAGCCAGTCCTGCATGCCAGTTGCATGTTTACGCCTGGGCACAAATGGGGGGTCACGACACCAGAAAGAGCTCCCGGTACAGGCTCGGGCACTGCTAGCTCGCACATGCTGCTCAGAGGCGCCAGAGCATCCACGGCGTTTCAACGCGGGCCTGTGATACCGTGACGGGCGGTCAGCAGTGTTCGGGAGTGCGGAGGGCAGTGCCGCCTGACTGGGGAAGGATGAGAGCAGCAGGGGGGAGAGAGTATGGGTACAGCGGCCCTTAAAAGCCCCCGTCACCAAGAACTGTCAGTCACGGTGGCGGAGAAATAGACGGAGAGAGTTCGCCTTCGGGGGGGGTCGGGGGCAGTGTGGTGCTGACAGACTTCAGGAAAAGCAGCTTGAGCCACATATTTACATCGGGGGGGGGGCGGGGGATCTCAGCTCCATCGCCCCACCCGCCTTCCCTCATTTTCCCTGAGCTTGCAGAACCTGATTGATCACGGAAGATAAAACTGACAGGTGGAGTGAGTAACGTACAGTTTCAGTCATCTGACTCTCTTTC